>BLFK01000383.1:5065336-5090575 GCA_014634185.1 Astreopora myriophthalma | reverse complement strand
CCCCCCCCCCCCCCAAATTAAAAACGTACCTTCCCTTAGCTCCAGGAGGTACGAATTCCACAGTCATTCGAAGTAAATGACGCCCCAGCAATGGCTGTATCTTTAAAGGAAGGCCATAATGAATGAGAGTAAGAAAGTTTTTACATGTACCTCCATTTGTGTTCACTGACCAATCTTCAAACAAAATAACTGCTGTCTTACTAAAATGAAAGTACATCTGCAAAAAAAGGAAAAGAAATACTAGAATTAATGAGCTTAGTGGTACATTTACTAAGCAAGCCACTCACTCTTCATCACTTGCATTTATTGCATTTACATGCACACACTGACTAGCAGTGTTAAGAAATACTGCAACCCCTTACGGCGTACATTTATGTGCATGCATTTTCATTAGCCTTCTGTTCATGAAGTTCGCAAAACAGTGCCAAACTTGTAAAGTGTTTTTCATTATAATTTTATTGAAGGGCTTCACATTGTGCTGTCCCACATTGTATTAAAAAAATGACTGCAGTATTTACATAAACCTGTACTGGTATAAGCGTATGATCCACATACCAAAAAGGAAAAGAATTGATCACAGTGGTTCTACCCAAACATTATAATTGAAGGGCTCCGGGCACAAACGTCCTAACTGACTTTTGCATGATTTTTAAGTCATTTCTCAAAATCACGGCCAATTTCCACTGAACCAACTGCACTAAATTACGGGGTGAACATCCCCAGGCTATATGCCAAAAATTAGGGCAATCTGATGAAAAAACAAATTTACCTGAATTTTCATATTTTCCTGCTCTTGCATCCCCCCCCCCTCCCTTCTCCAGGGTCCAGAACACTTTTTTCCCTTCGTTATTTTGTTCACATCACTTACGATAGGTAATTCCATAACTTAATTTCCGTGTATTGTGCGAAATCTGGACACAATTTCGAAAAATAACCAAATGCACTGAAATGTCAGTTAGGACGTTTTTGCTCTGAGCCCTTCAATTATAGAAAGCAAAGCCGTACATAAATTCAATTTATTGGAAAAAAAATATGGTACTTAGCACTCTGAGCAAGTGTTGCCTTTAGCTTGTTACCAGTGGAGGGTTTGATGCCAAACTTTAAAAAGTCGTGCTTAACAGTGTGCCAGTCTGAGACTTCAAACCACTTAATAAATACTGTAATTCTTATGGATTTTGAAATTTCAGATATATCAGGAAAAATCTCTCAAACACATTCAGATCAATCATTACACCTAAAATGTCTAGTTTTTGGAGTATAATGTGCAGGAAACACAATGTTCACTGCTCATGTTAATGATTACTTGAATTATCAGGTACTAAAAGCATATGTTTGCTTAGCATCTTCAGTGTAGGTTCAAGGATGAGCCAGAAATGAGGTTACAGATAGTGTAAGACTTTTTCTGGTTCTTTTTTAAATGTTTCTTTGACAAGAAATATTAACTATCATTAAGCAACTAAGACGTTAGGAATGCAATGCAATAAATAAATGCCTTACCATAAACATGGTGGTGGGTTAGCAAGAGGTAGTATATCAACCTATATGGAATACTTATTTTGCATGCATGAAGCACTGATGAAATGCTGCTATTAGCCAATTTTCAACTGCTCCTTGCACATCCAAATATTCATGAATGGTAATTACTGTAATTTATCTCCTTGGCAGCCAATTTATTTACCTACATGTACCGGTACCTTTGTCACAGATACTGTATGCTCTACTGCGCCAAAAGAGGTAATTAAAAATAAAGACCCAGGTCTGTTACATGTACAACCTATATGAACACAATGTCAAGTAATATAAAAAATCCATCCCTTTTACACTATGTTACTGAAGCATCATTTTAATGAAAATAAGCAATTCAACTTCATTGCTCAAAATATTTTATGTTTAATACAGTATTTGAAACCTTCTGAAATTCAAATGTATTCAAAGCAAAAGTCACCTTCTGGCATAATTTCCTATTCAAGTTTAGGATTGCCACTGTCTTACTATTTAAAGTCAATAGAAATGCCATCAGTTTGAACAATATGTCATCAATATTGTAGCAATGCTAAAGAGAATACTTGGAAAATCTGGCATATGGCCAGCACCTTTATGAATGCCAGGAGCCTGAATATCATCACAAAGTGTCACAATATATCTGTTAGAGTTAGAATTTAATTTCAGGTCAAAAATATTTTAACCTAGTTTTATCTGTAATTATTTCCTTGTCTGATTTATGGTAAGTTATCATTACCTGACAAAGGAAATTTCAAATGAACTAGGTTAACATAATTTTTACCTTAACTCATTTTTACCAGCAACAATTACCCACAAGGTGTAGTTGAAATTCCCCCTTTTTAAAATAACGCATTCTCGGGTTCTGACCTTTTTTCACTGAACTAACTTATAATTATGCACAGTAACTTATGTGCACACTGTATGAGATTGTAATGTGCACTAAACAGGTCTTCACATAACTTAAAATACATTAAAAATTGAATTAACTAATGTAAATGTACACTCTGGATGTTGGAAGGGTCCCAACAAAATTCACATCCCACAAATCCCAATGAAAAGGACATCGAATGCATACAGTGTATTTAGAATCGAAAATTGGATTCAAGAATCGGACCATTTCCAAGGTGATGTTTAGAATACGTCAACCATATTTGAACTTCAGTGCTGTGTCTCCGATGCTAGTTTAGTGACATTTACAAACATGTAAACACTATTGTCAAAGGCGTCATTTAAACCTCCCACAGATGTTTAGGTAGCAATCACAGCTTGTGTTGTGTTTGAAAAGAAAGAGGTCTCACATAATCACAATTTTAACCAGCTGGCTAAGTTCCTAGAGGGAGGTCGCCATGAGAACAACCGCGTACAAACAGACGAGGAACAAAAAAAAAAATTACGAGAATTTGATGAGATCTTGAAATACGTTTTAGGCCTAGAACCTCTTCTATACCTTGTCATAAATGGAAGAAATTCATATATATAATCGGCTGCTTTCACCAACAGCAGATGTGCACTGTACCATGCGTCCTTCCCAGGGCACGAGAAAGGCCCATCTTTCGATTTCTTAGCGGGGGTGTCCCACAATAAGAAAAGCTGTTTTTGTCCAGAAAACCGTTGGTAGTATTCGTAAAAGTGGAAATGCAGGGCACGCTTACATTGTACGTCTTAAAAACCTACAAGAGCTATATGTTGTGAGCTTAAAACTTAAAATATAAGCTTAATTAAGCTTATTGCGATCGTGTGAAATTTCGGTTTGCTTCGCTCATGTATCTGCATGCAACTTACACATGGTGGTTTTAGACCTGAGCATCAAGACTATAATAAGCTTAATATCACTGATCATTGAAGTGTAATTCTCCCTCAACGGTCATTTCTTTGCGGCTCAAATAATAGTAGAAAACTCGTCGAGTCACGGGGAATGCAGTCAAGGCAGTATTCCTGATCGGTATGAGTATTCCAATCAGCTACCTTCGCTTATAAACAGAACCTTGATTGAGCATTATTTGACTACATATCAAACCGTGATGAGCGCTCCTTCTTTTTGTATTTACTTTTGTTTCGGGTTTTCTTTTGTCTTCGGGTCGAAAAGCGATAACTCGAGCTTACCATCATATGAGCACCGTTCATATGCATACCGCCATGATTCATCGTAGTTGGGGTCGCTGTGCCATTAGATGCATGTGTCGTACTTGCGTGTCCTCCATGATGATTATGGTCCATTTTACTTTTCCGAATACAAAATAAACTCGTAAAAACAACTAAAGGAAACTAAATCTCAACCCTTCAGTTCCTGAGAACCCGACGCAACTTTATGTTTATACGCGCAGATGTTTGGCCGCACTATATCGACACCAGCCCTCTCTCTCGACAATTTCCGCATTCCGCTCGGGGCAACCACGTGCTCGCCAAAATCATTACGTGGCGTACTGAATAACACCGCGCAACATTATTTTGTGTGTACCTACTCAACCTCTACATTGGAGAGGATACTTAAAAAAAGACATCGTCACAGAGCACTGAAAATATTGGGTTGGAATGGACTTTCTGGAAAGCGACACGGAATTGCAGCTCCTGGGTCCAAATCCCATGGAAGCCCTGAGCCGTGTTTCTCGAGGCATGGTTAACGCCAACCATCGTCCCATCAAATCCGATAATCTTAAATTGCCTGGGTATTAACCGCTCCCAAGGTACGAGGCACCAGCAAGGAGTAGACGTGGCTAGTTTTGGTTTTTGAAATTCCGGCTGAAAGTGGTTGCCATAGTTGCAAGCACTCTCCTCTGTGCGAAAAACACAGTGCATAAACAATGGCCTGTCAATTCAAAGTGGACAGACTGTAAATAAATGTTGCTTCTAAAAATATCTAAAATCCGTAACCGTTCATCAGTAGGATGCCCAAAATGTGTGCAATACTACAATTGCATGGTTTCCGCTCCATTAAATCCTATACCAATTGCAGAACATTTTAGGAGGAGCCACTCACAGTGTGAGCACAGTTACTGACAAGACACATTAGTGAGGAAAACAACGCAAAATACATTAAATAACGAACTAAGCACACACGTAAACTAAATAAGCAAAGCACGCGTATAACTGGAGGAAAATGGCGCGCGCGCACCTGCATAATGTAGAATATAGAAATTAGATAGGGGTGATAGGATGATATAAAGGATTTAAAATAGCAAAGGATACGGCGTGTCTTTCAATCCTGGATTGCTAATTTAATCTCCCACAGGGTAGTACCATACTTCTCAACGATAGCACCGTGGGGTTTGAAGAATTTAGGTAATGATTTACGAAGCAGCAGAGATGGTAGAGGAGACGTGTTGAAAGTCGGCGAAGTCTATGTATAAAATCCAACTTCGATGTGCAAATTCTAGCATATCTCACCAGTTGAGATATGTAAACACCATAAGCCGGCTTGGCGGAAACGTTGCTGTCCATTATCTCACTCGCATCATTCTTGTTTGAACAAAATCGTCGGAAAATTAGGCGGAACAGCAAGAGGAGAAAAGAAGGTGATCTGGGAAATGCATACAACGGCATTATGCAATAGTTATAAAACTGATGAAATTTTCTGATCATATCGTTGCTTCATCTCTCATTCCTCATCATCGTCATCTCTACTACCATCATTACCATCATCACCGTGGACCTTGCACCGTCATCATCATCATCATCATCATCATCATCATTTCATTTTTCATTTCATTTATTCATTTTGCCATCAACCACATTACAGTTTTAAAAGATGTTTTAAATGTAAGTATATAACAGAATATAAATAATTACAACACTTACTAAGTTATTAAAATAATAACTGAAATAATATAGTTATCTTTGCGGTTATGGCAAGGATGCCCGGAGAAGCCGAGTGGCTTATGAACTAAAGGCGTCTTAAGATAATAGATAATGAAATATGGTATTCGAGTAACGAATATCTAAATATGTTATTTGGTATTTATTTATAAAAGCATAGACTGAAAGAAAAAAAAAACAATTATGATGAACAAATATGTAGCTCCATAAAGAGATTATGTGATTAAGTAAGAAGGAATCTTTTGAGTCTCTTACCAAACAAACCAATATTTTCGCTATTTTGTATGTCCAGACTTAACGAGTTGAAAACTTTTGGACCCTGAAACCGAATTGAGAACTGTTTTCGAATATTAGTTCGACAAGGAAATATGTAAAGGCAATTTGAGTTTCTTGTGTTGTGCAAGTGAATCTGACCTATCATCAGCATCATCATCATCATCATCATCATCATCATCATCGTCAAAACCATGAATAATCTGTTCTTTTTGGAGTCGTTTTTTGCCCTCAGCTCTTGCAAAGGGATTTCAGTAAAAATCGTCCTCCTCATGGCGCCGAAGTTATTTACGCAATTTTTCTTTGTAATCTTTTCTACGGGATCCTTGAATGTTGCCAAATATAACCTTCCCAGTGCAGTCTCCTTGATCGAATTTCAGTAGAGCAAACCGATCTATTCTGAGATATGAGTTGGAGCCGTACCGTACCGTAGAAGCAGGCGCTCTCGCAAAGGTTCAGTATTTATCGTGGTAACCCATGCATTCGGTCAACAATTGGCTTTTTCCTTGTTGTCACAATTATCTCGAGCAATCTCTTACACACTGTTCTCATTTCCCACACAAATGAAGCTAATCGGTCTGTAGTTATCAAGACACTTAAACGATGTCGATCTTCATCAGATCATGAACTCACGCATAGCTGATGTAGCCAACAGTAACTACTGTAGTGTTATTATTAGTATAAAAGAGGGTGGATAACAGAACAAACAATGCCATAGTTCATGACACATTTGAAAAAATCGTACCAGTTGATGAGAAGGATGAAAAGAATTTACAGGTCTTTTCTCCTCAGTTGGATATTGGACGCATTTCGATGCCCCAGGGTCCCTTTCTTAGGGATATGCTATAAAATGCGTTCACACTACCCGCTTAAGTACGACAACCATGACAATCATTCAGTTTGAAGGTGCAATTTGTACCTGTTCTTTTTATCGTCTAAAGAAGAAACCGGTTTTGAATAGCTCAGGCGTAGGCAGGATATATGGGTATCTAAAAGAGAAACACGTTATACCTATTGACGATATCGGCCGATAGGATTTCCCGAAATATAGATATTGATAAGTGATATTAGCTAATAAGCACCGCCGTAATGTGGTCCCTGTTGCACTCTATGTCCAAAGGTCATCAAAAGTCATCCGCCAATTTGCTAAGCTGTTCCATGTTATCGCTTCACGCATTTGTTTTGTTTGTAAGCTTGTGCACGACAAACGTACATAGAGCAAGAAAACAGGGAGATGAAAATGAGAAAGTCACCGCTCAGGTGCACTATAGTATTTTCAGGTTTCAGTTTCCGATGTTGACGGACTTTTCTTCTACTTTACTGTAGATTTAGAAATCACGATGATTTTATCGCCCGCTTCAAGACGACGGTCTTGGTCCGACACAACCGGCCCCCAGTTGAAAGACAAGTTACGTGGTTATGCGTCCCCTCTGAAGCCTCGAATTAGCTGTGTCGCTGTTCCAGGCAAAAGCATCGATAGGATAACAGTAAACGTAAGTGGAAAAAAGTATGAGCTGACATACAGAAGACTGCTGAAGTTCCCGCGAAGCTTGTTGGCGCGTTCAAGACAGAGAGCGCAATTCTTCGACGCAGACAAAAACGAGTTCTTCTTCGACAGAAATCGCATGGCGTTTGAGAGTGTGTATCATTTTTATCAAACTGCGGGAGAGTTCATTCGCCCTGAAAATATCCCTGCCGAGCTTTTGATGAAAGAAATGGACTTTTTTGGTCTCACATATTACCTTTCTCGAGATACTCAGGCAAGAAATACCATTTCAACTGGGAATCCACCGCTAAGGAGAAAAAATATTCCCACCAACCGGTGTCAAAAAAAGATTTGGCAGCTCTTTGAACATCCCAAGTCAAACATTGTGGCACAAGTTTTAAACGCATTTATGCTTTTATTAATCCTATTGTCTGTCATTTTACTTTGCATCGAAACTCTACCAGAGTTTGGAGACGCAAATATGTCGGCATCCCTGCGGAATGCGACAGCTGACAACCCGAAGCAAGGAAAAGTAAATATATCTTCCAATAATGGTGAAGAAGAAGAAAGAGATTACAAAAGGAGAGAAGACAGGTTAACAAGCAAACTTAAAAAGCTTTTCATTGTCGAGGCATTTTGTGTTTTCTCTTTTACGCTGGAATTAATAGTTCGTTTCCTAGTATCACCTGAAAAACTGCACTTTTTCTGCAACGTGCTAAACACTGTTGACCTTCTGGCTGTTCTGCCTTTCTATGCTACCCTTGTGATTTCCGCGACTCCTGACTCGATACAATCAGCCTACGTTTTGCGAGTGATGCGTTTGATGAGAGTTTTCCGGTTTGCGAAAGTTTATCGTTACAGCTCAGCGGTTCAAATATTTGTGCAGACCATATGGAAATGCGTCGGAGATCTTATGATGCTTGGCCTCTTAATTCTAACAGGCACTGTTGTTTTTGCCAGTTGCGGCTACTACTTCGAGCAAGAAAATCCTGATTTTGTGAGCATTCCTGCGGCTTGCTGGTGGGCTTTGGTAACCATGGCCACCATTGGATACGGGGATACGGTACCTGTGACTCTAGATAGGTGTAGTGTGTGGATAGGCCTTGCATTGTTTCAATTTCAACCTCTGATTGGTTCCGTTTGAAAGGCTACCAGCCTACGGGCGAATGCTCTGAAAGTGGTGAACGTCGTGCGGCTTCTCTTTCCAGATTCAGTGCGAGCACCAGTTTTCAAATCATCTACGCGTGCTTTCAATTCTTTCTATCAAAGCTTTGTTATTTACTAGTAAGCAAAAAACGAGGAGTAATAGCTCCGTGGACACGACTACTGTGAAATTGCCGTCGTATTCGTATTCAATTTCGTACTCGTAGTAAAATCTGACCTTCAAAAACGACGACGGAACCGAGCCCATGCAGCTGGGGAATGTGATGCAAACAACACACTATTTTGTAACTCTAGGGACACAGCAAATGCGTTAATCAAACGTAAAGGAAAGAAGACTGACTCCCTGTCACTTAACTGAGTGGTTGTAGGCGGGAAGTCATGCAGTCAGTATGTCCCTGGCAACTGCTTTTTCTATGGCCAATGTGCCGCTAATTGAGTGACTCGGTGATGGAATAACTGACTGTCGGACAGATTAACTGACTGTCTACTTGAGTAACTGAAGACACAATTGTCAATAAAATGATCGCCTCGTTCAAGACACCGTGTCTTATTGAGTGAATGAATCAAAGACGGACGGACGGATTCACCCCGAGTCAGCCGGAGTCGATCAGAAACACACTGATTGCCGTACAGAGTGATTAAATGACTGGCTTATTGATTACTTGGACCACTTTTCCTCTTATGACCTGAGGGCACTTCACCGTCTTTTTATAACGCATTTTCTATTTCTTTGCAAGCCGATATTTCAGAGGCCGGCATACAACCGTTAATACCCCGAGGGCTTTGAGTGTGCACAGCTGACACCGTTATTCTTTGTTTTTGACAGGAGGCAAAATATGTGGAGCACTATGTGTCATATCTGGAATAATCATCATTGCGCCAATACTGCCAATCATAGGGTCAAAATTCAGCGACATCCAAGAGAAAGCCAAATTTAGGAAAAGAACGCTTCCGCAACATATATCGGATGATGATTCTTCTGAAATTTTTGAACAAGCTGCAGACGCCGTCGTAGCCGCCGCCGGTCTGCCGTCTTTGCCCAGCTCTTATCCCAGGACTCGTCCAAGAAGCTTTACTGTGCAATAGCTTTCCTGTGCAAAGGTTTGCTGGTGAAAGCGAAAACTTCTTAGTTTAGGTGCGCGTTTGTATAGCTCTGTAATATAACATGGTCGAGCCAATAAGTGGAAAAATCTTTCATGTTAACCCTTTCTTCCCTCTCCGATCAGTAGTGTTTAATGATGCGCATGAACTTGCCAGACAAACAAACGGACAAATCAGGGCTCAAAGGAAATTCGTGACGCTGGTGATAATAGACCATTTTCGAATTGCTGTTTGCCTCGGTTCCAAAACGAGTCCTGGTGCACAACCATTCAAATGCAAATGAGTTTTGTATTTTCATGCAAATCAAACTCATTATCATTTGAATGGTTTAGCACCAAGACTCGCTTTGAAACAGAAGCAAACAGCAATTCGGAAATGGCCTAATGCGGAAGGGTCTCGGCTGTCACTTCATCATGATCCTGCATCCCGCAATCCGTTTCGATTTTAACCCGGGTTCCGAGTCCCCGTGTCCCATTCTACCTATCTTGGCCCAGCTGTTCAAGGCCCAGGTATTGACTGTCCAGTTTCAAAATGTTGAAAGATTTCCGCATGATAACACGCCATCACGAAATGTACACATAGTCCACGTAGCTTAGTACATGTATAAGATCCTTGCCAAATTCATATAAAGGAGTTTCCACTGTCGCGTAAATGTTATGCTTGTAAGGCATGTGAGTTTTTAATGGCGTATGGCGTTTGTACTACCGAACAATATATGGACTGATTCCTTAAGTTAAACCGAGTTAAAAATTTTCCAATTTACTTTAGGAACCATTGATCTCATACCCAAGTCTCCCACTGTTAGGCGACTGGGTGAGAACGAGGTACGAGATTCTCTGTTACTTTATGCACGCCCATAAAGCCATCAAATTCATCTGCGTTTCCTACATAAATTAAGCCAGAAAATACGCAACAGTGGAAATTCCAACTTGAAATACTCTAAGGTATTCTGATACAAAAATGTAGCCAATGTGTCTCCCAAGTGGTACCAACAGCTGTATTGTTTAATTAAACGTATTATGATAGAAATAACTATTAAGTGCGGGTTAGAAATCAACTGAAGAAATGATCCTCACACTCTCTGGACAATTTAAGCAATTGTCTCTTGTATGCACATGAAAAATTCAAGTGACTCCAACGGGATTCGAACCCACGACCTCTGCGATGCCGGTGCAGTGCTCTTGCCAACTGAGCTATGAAGCCACACAGTTGAGAGCAGGTCAATTTGTTGGGCTCATGCGTGTTTTCCCGTGAAAGGAATGATGAATGATAGAAATGACTATGAAGTGCGGGTTAGAAATCAACTGACGTATTATAATAAATGCGTTTATCCTACACCTATTATAATAAATGCGTTTATAATAAATATTAATATAATAATATTATAATAAATGCGTTTATCCTACACCTTGCTGTAAACCAATATAATCACTCTCTAAGAAACAATTTTAGACAGTAATTTGAAGTAGTCACCTCACTTCAAAACAAAACTAAACGTTTTAAAATCAAGGCTTAGGCCTAATCAGTGTAGAGAAGTGATATTCCATGCCAGACACGAATAAACATCTACATTGTAATTATTGCTTCACTTTACATCTTGTTCCTCAGTGGTCTAGTGTTGAAACCATGGATGTGGGATTTTTTTTTCTTATTTGCTAAGTTCCGAAAAGTTCTAGGACACGATGTTCTAAATGAACGATAATCATTAATTCAGACAGCAGATCATGTGGAGTTGCAAATATGCCATCGGGGGAGGCTCACGTGCAAGTTATAGGGTACTTACCACTTCAGAAATTTTCAGAAATTATGATGCATCGGCAAAATAAGTGTCTTATTTCTGTCCTTTTTTGGCTGTCCTGTTGATACCAGTAAATTTTGGACGTTATCTACCTTTCATTAGGACAAGCTGCATCATTTAAAAATCACACCTAAAAATTTCCATCCGGAAGCTTCATGTGATGGTAAGCGCCTTCAGACTGCTGCAGGCTGGGTGGCGGAACAATTCAATTCAATTCAATTCAATTTATTTCCTCTTGATGTAGTTACTTAATTTAATTACAAACATTTGTAGTTTCTAATGATGTTTCTGTTGTATTAGGTAAAAGTGCTTGAGCATGGTGGCCAAATAAACCGTTCGGTTTCCTAGTTGGCCCCCATGTTATCTATTGATGTTACATTTAATACAGGCGAGGAAACGGAAAGAACGCGGAACATAGTTAAAACAAGCAGGCTTCTTGGGCTGAGACCGCGTTTGTAGGGCACGAACGGTGGTTGTGGGAGGATATCACGCGTTTGCTGATCCGCTGATAAAACGCGGAAGTTCTTCAGAAGATGAAAGAGTTTTGACACCCCCTGACATATTTTTCTTACACTAACTCTGAATTCCAGTCCTGTTCCCACTAGAGAGAGACAGATAGAGAGGGGGGAGAGGGAGAGGGGGGAGAGGGAGAGGGAGAGAGGGAGAGAGGGAGAGAGGGAGAGAGGGAGAGAGAGAGAGAGAGAGAGGGGGGGGCCTGGGTTCAAGGTTGCCCTGAAGTGCGAATCAGTGTGTTCTTGGAATGTCATGCCTCGTAAACAGCATAGGAAAACCCGTGACCGTTTGTGAGGAAATACTTCCTTGTGGCGACTGACAACTGGGCATTCGTGAAAATAGGAATATTGGAAGGATCGAGCAATTATGGACGTAAGTTTATTAGCAACACACTCACACAGCAGTGAGCAGTGCATTCTTTTATAGGCCTGGTCAGGCCTGGAACGAAAAGAGTGGATGGCCTCGACGAAAACAGCATCGATGTTGAAATCTTAATCCCGCTTTCAATATTTATTTCGGTTTTCAAAAGACATGAAAAGAGATTCGCACTTTCGGCCCTATTTCCACATCCATTTTCAGCTGGTGGCATGACTGGCACTATGTGCAGCAATGATTCCTAAACGTTCGTCACCCAGCTTTTCTCACATGACTTCTAAAAACCAAACCAATCATTGCATCTGATCAAACATGAAATATAATAGGGCACGATTGCAGGAGAGTTCCTGTTTTTCGGTATAAACTTGACATTCATCAGTAGAAGGCTAAAGTGCTATAGTTATTTAGGGTTTACCTCGGTGCAAAAACTTTTTCTGTTTATTTATTCATTTATTTTATTTAATCACTTGATTAATTAAAATCAGGTGAGGGTTGGCACAACCGAGCAAGGCTGCAAATGATGTGTGCCCTTAGAAAAACATTATTTACAGTGCACTGTGTTTTCTAAAAGTTATGCTGTATATAAAACTATTTATGACTATACACATGAATAAAGACACTGAATGTAAATTAATATACATATATTAATCTATATATTAAATATATAAGTTGCTTGAAAGGTAATAGTCTCAACCATTCGAGATTTAAACCGTTTTGACCCGACACGTTTTGGCTTTCATCTTTGTCAGGGGTCATTGGGCTGAGCTTTATTCTTCTTAATCAGCCAATTATATTTTCCTTTATGTTACGTCACAGTAGGGTTTGCACATCTGAGTATTATGAGATTATGATAGTTTCCCTCATAACATATGTTAAAAATTATTTTGTACACAAAACTACATGAGGGTCTCTGTGTTACACTATTTAGCGTATTCTTTTGTTAAGACCGTGTGGTTGTATAGTATTTAACTTTAATAGCCAGAAAATTTCCCCTCTTCAGAACAGATCTTTCTTTGTATTCGCTTCTAGGTGTTGTTTTCTTATCTGTTTGATTAGTGTGACCGTGACATCATTTTTGAAGTCTTGAGTTAGTCTGTTATGCAGAAAGTGTTCACTCAGGTCGCAACTATTTTTTGAGGTCTTCATGTGGCTTGGATGGTTGTTGAATCTAATATTGCATAAAGTGAGATGAAATTATTCTTGATAAGCATTCTTTTGATTTCAAAAATCTCCAATGTCTGTGGGCTATTTCGGCAATGTAGGTGGTATGTGGGTTGTACGTGGTGACAAGTGGGGTGCGATTTAGAAGTTCTTTGTTATCTCTCATTTTGATTCTCTGTTCCTGGTTCTTAAGGAGTACCCTTCGCATTTGTTCTAATACGTTACCCCTATTGTAGCCACAGGCTGCAAAAAATTCTGCGTATTCTTTTATTCTTGCTCTGAGTTTGTTTGTATCGGAGCATATATATTCGATGTAGTCTGAGTGCCTGGCTATAGGGGATGCTGCATTTCAGGCGGGGAGGGTGTGCTGAGGTCCAGTGATGGATTGATGTTGGTTTCTGATGTACATCATTTTCAACATCACCATTTTCGTTCTTGGTGATTGTTGTGTCCAGAAAGTTGACTTTGCTTTTCAATGTCTCATGCGTAAAGTTTATAGAAGGTGCTGCATTGTTTAGGTGGTTTATGAATTCGTCAAGGCTGTTTGTATGTCCTTGCCAAATCATAAATGTGTCGTCAATAAACCGTATCCAGTCCAATAGGTACTCATACCAGTGTGTCTGGTATATAAATGAGTCTTCGAACCGGCCCATATAGACGCTTGCGAAATTAGGAGCCGCTCTTGTGGTCATAGCTGTTCCTTTAATTTGTATATAATTTAGATTGCAAAATGTGAAGTTAAGTTTTAGAACCTTTTCTAATAATAGCGTTGTTGTCTCTGCTGAGGGATTATTGTCCTGACTTTTCAAGTTCCTCTCTTACTATAGTAAGACCTTCGTCAGTGTCTATATTTGTATAAAGACTGGAGACATCTAATGTCACAAGAAGACAGTTCCTTGGTAGTCTTCCTTAAATGTCTGCAATTGCTTAATGAAGTCAGTTGTGTCACAGATGTAAGTGGGTAGGCGTTCGGCCAGCAGTCTTAAATAGTCATCAACGTAGGCACAAATCTTCTCCGTGTGGCTGTTCACTGATGATCCAACTGGCCTGCCTAGAGTATTTGTTTTGTGAATTTTTGGGAGCAAATCCAGCTATGGGCACAAGAGTGGCTCCTAATGTGGCTTTTCGAAGCCACATTAGGAACTCCAAAAATAGTTGCGAACTGAGTGAACACTTTCTGCATAACAGACAAACTCACGACTTCGAAAATGATGTCACGATCACGCTTATGGAACAGATACGAAAAGAACACTTAGAAGCGAATGCAAAGAAAGATCTGCTCCGACAAAGGGAGATTTTCTGGCAGTTAACGTTAAATACTGTACAACCACACAGTCTTAACAAACAAATAGGCTAAATAGTGTAATATAGACACCCTCAATCAGTTTTGTGTACAAAATAGTTTTTAACATATGTTATGAGGGAAACTACATAACCCCATAATACTCAGATGTGAAAACCCTACTGTGACGTAATATAAATGAGAATATTATTGGCTGATAAAGAAGAATAAAGCTCACCCAACGACCCCAGACGAAGGCAAATGCCGAAATGTGTCGGGTCAAAAGGGTTTCCATCTTAAATGGTTGAGACTATTACCTTTCGTGCAATTTATATATATAATTATATAAGTGAGTAGGCATTCAGCCAGCAGTCTTAAATAGTCATCAACGTAGGCACAAATCTACGTATATAATTATACAAATAAAATGTATGTCACTGTTGTGTCTGTGCATTAGTAACAGAATATTACGATAAGAACAAGGTTTGTTTTCTGATGTTAGGGTCAGGTTATTGTTTCTTGTTTATTTGCTCTTTTGTTTTCTTTTTGTTACATCATCTGTCAGTTTCACTGGTTTTTACACCGGGAATGAGGTCTTTTTCAAAAGTAGCAGTAATCAGAGATTAGTGGAGTGCATCCGAATCATTTTGTTACATTGGCAGGCAGCGGGTGTGGGCGGGTGTGGGCTTGCAAATGTAGAGTGGGAGGATTTTGGCTAAGGACAGGGACAGGGTTGTTGGCAGTATAAGCCAATGTGTTGTCACAGTGCAAAATAATATATACAGCAATTCAGTAAATAAGAAACTTTTGTTAAGGGATGATAACTTTAACTCTGCAAGGCTTTTGAATGAAAAAGCTCAAAATAAGAAAGCGGCAGAAAGATGTGCCTGACCTTTACCAATTTGAGAATGATGTGTTACAGCGGCCCAAATTATAAGGCTTTGTATGGGAGAGACATCATTTTGCTGTTAAAGATTATACTTAACAATTATTCCATGAGCGAGCGTTGGATATGAGATGGTAAATAGCCAACAACGCGTACAGCGCGGAGTTGGCTATAACCAGTCTCATATCCAACAAGTGGGAATGGAATAACTGTTTTATTAAATTCTCAACCTTCGGATAATGTAATTCTAGCATTCTCATTGGTAATTTCTCATTTCTTGACGAAACTTGGCTTCGCGCGAACAGTTTTATGCTAATCGACATTTGCTACATTCATTTCCATATAAGGTCAAATGCAGGTATAATGGCTGATAACCGAGATCCAGTGAACTAATGAGAAAGCTAGAATTGCATAATTTAATAAAATCATGTATTCACCATTATTTGACAATATAGACTGAACTTTGTGTAATGTTGCATTCCTTGCTGTCTGTCTACTTCTGCATTGATTTCGGCAAGTTTTCTATCTGTCTCTCCTGCAGGCCCCAGTTGTTCAAAGGGTGGATGGCGCTATCCACTGGATAAGTACTAGCAAAACTGATTGAGTTATCCAGTAGATAGTGCCATCCACCCTTTGAACAACTGGGGCCTGGCCAAACAGCCTTGCATTTCTCTGGTGCTTGCCCATTGAAAGTTGACTCAGAGAGCCTTCCCATGGGTAGATTCATACATTTACAGAACGCATTGCCCCATGGTGAGGAATTTGACATGGCCACCATCAGGGGTTGGGAATTTGTCTCTAACTTCTATGAAAATTCCCCTGCATCCCCCACCCCTCCCCCCACTTCCCTTCCCTTCCCTTCCCTTCCCTTCCCTTCCCTTCCCTTCCCTGGGGCTAAACATTGATAGGTGCATTGTGTAGTCTCACCTTGAAGCCTTCCAAACCAGTTAATTGAGGGACACTGTAAACTTTGGATGTGCAATAATATAGCTGTACAATCACCTTACATAATATAATAATATTGTTCATTACCTTCTTTTCCTTCTTTTTTTAGATGTCATTTTCTGCTTCAAGTGATGTTGGACCTATTTTGTTTAAGGGATGGAAGGTCACAAGTCCATTAGGTAGATTTCAATATTGCTCTTGAGCTTTCATATTTGTTTTGAAATTATAGGATGTTCCAATGTTTCTCTTGTAATGTTGTGGGCTTAGAAGTTCAAAGCAACATTATATCCATCACTCTGTCTGATGTCATACCTATCCTTATGTCAAAAGGGTGCCCTTTTGGCTGAACAGTTTAAAACAATAGACCTTATTCATAAATGGCATTCAATTTATAATTCTTTTGTCCAAGTGCAAATTAGCCTACCAAGTCTCGATACCATACAGTGAATTGAAAGGAATTCTTGCTCTAAAATGAGGCTTGGTAGGCTTAAATTTGCACATTATCAAAAGAATAATAAATGTAATGGTTTCGCTCAAGTTAGAAATGAAAGCCTCGCTCCCGGGTTGTTACACGCGCAGTCGAAGACACCAAGCCAATATAGGTTTACGACTCTTTCTTTAATTGTTCCTTTGTATTCCTATTCTTGTGGCCTCAGGGCACTTATCGAAGTGGCCAACTGAAATAATTACATTAAGAAATCACCTAAATATTCGTTTTTCATAGCTAAAATGATGACAGAACTAAATGCATGTGATATCGAAAAGAACTTGAAAACAGTAAAAATCTAGCGAAACTTACAACGTATAAATCACAAACTCTCATAATCTTATAATCTTAAACAAAGTAAATTGATGCTTACCAACGTTCACGGGTCTTGATTTCCTAGAGAATTTCGCTCTAACTTGTCTTCTAGTTTCAACAGATCTTGATCTCAAGGGGTCTTAAGTAGAACTGAAAAGCGAGCTACGATCTATACTTATCTATACTGCGGTAATCAAGGCGGTAGCGTAAATCAAACCACAAAATATATCGCAACATATTCCGATTCTAACGGAAGCGGTAACAATAAAACAGGTGCGATTTATGATTAAGGTCTATAAGTTCCATCTTCTTTTCAAGAACCTCTCCTAGGTAAAGAAGGTTAGAGTGATTTTCAGTTGAGCATCGTAAAACTGAAACCAGGGTAATTATGGAGCCAATCACGTTCTGAAGGAAAGACACTCAGCCAACCACAAACCGAAATAACTGACGGCTTGTCTTTACTAGCCAATCAGAACACAAAGCTAGTAAAGGCAGCTGTTGCCAGGCAAAGGGAAAACGAGTGACTAACTTGCAATTGGTTGTAGTTTTGCATCTGATTGGTTCAAAAGATCACAGTTTTTTCAGCTATATCATAGAGCAAAGTGATTTTTTTTGTATTTTGGTTATCTTGTCAAATCACAGCAAAAAAACAGTGTATAACTTATGCAAACTTGTAATAATTATTGTTGCAGGCTGCATGCAAAAATATAAGGCTAGTCAGGATAAAAGCACGGAAGAAAAAGAACTTTTCTGGTCTGTTTTCAACAAGTTACCTTCATTTTTTTGCATACAACTGCAAAAAAAAATTCTGAAGAACTTAGGCACTGTTTATTGCTTGGAATTCAGCTGCTATTTGACAAAATAACCAAGATACCAAAAACAAGTCACTTGCAATATTTATGCATACAGTCCTTAAATTGGAACCTTTGACACTCAATTAAAATCTGCTCTATCCTTATAAATAAATTTGTAAGAAACACATGCAAGTGAGTCAGAGAGACATTTAAACTTTTTTACCCCAATTTCAGAAATGTTTGGATCCTGTGTTGCGGTAATTTTAATTGCCATTCTCTTTGAGACCATCAAATCTTACAAAATCCATCATCGAAAGCCAAGCAGAGAACGAGACAATGAAGCAACCCCTCTGCTTCATCGATCACATCAGGGTCATTCCAGGTACGCGCAAATGATTTCATCAATGTTAATGCATTATAAACACTTAAACCAAGAATAATGTGGTGGCGACAGTGTTTCAACAGATTCTAGAGGAACTATGATTCTTGGTCTCTTCATCTTATAGATGTTGTTTGATGATGCAATGATTATTATATTTTTTTACATTTTGGCTGCTAGCATTTTGGAAGAGACAAAATCGGTGTACAGCTGTTTGAGTTTCCAAGTCCGTAAAGTTTTCTCTTACTAAGAAAACTAAAGAATGCAAACAGATACTATTCTCCACTGTTCTCTGCAGCTTTTCAAAATACACCCTAATGTTGCATAAAATTTGTACAGAGGTTCAGAAACCACTTTATTTTGTAAATACCAATTATTTGCCATTGGATGCCCCTGATTAATGATAAACTGATGGGGTAATCCAGGTTGGGGGAGAATTTGAAGCTACTCATACAGCCTGAAGGGAAGCACTGCAATAAATTAAAAGAAAAAGCTTTATATGCAATATAATAATGCCCTTGAATATTTTGTTAAAGAGCTGTACTTTCTGAATGTGTGAGTACTATTTCTTTTTAACTAAGACTAGCCAAGCTGGAGATGGGTGCCAACTCGAAAAGCTGCGTGACCACTAAAAAAAATTCGGTTAGCATTTTCAAGGTGTTTTGACTCGCATCAAATTTAGCACCTCCTTTAACCCTCAACTGTAAATTCAATTCCTCTCATCTCATTGTCATACAATATTCATGAATGGGTCTATTTTCGCCAATCCCATAATACAGTACATTTTTTTGGGGGGGGGGGTGGGTCTTTGCACAAAAACAATGGATATCCAGTTCACTGAAGCATGGTACAGTTCCAAGAGTAGAGAATTTGTATTTCTTTTGTGCAAAGAAGCCCAACCCACCTCCAACCCATACTGCAGTACGGTTTGGTGGAAATAGCGAATAGCAGCATTCTTGTCTCTGTTTTCTTTTTATTTTTGTAGGGTTGAGCTGAGAGATTTCCTGAAAGCAACTCTGGTTTACATGTTTCGATTCCTCGTTGGATATTTCTTGATGCTTGTTGCTATGACTTACAGTGTTTGGCTGTTTGTGGCCGTTGTTCTTGGTTGTGGTATTGGTTATTACCTGGTAAACCCCTTGATGGAGCTTTACTACTCTCAACGAAGAGAAAAACCAAGTCGTATCGAAGAGCCTGTCACTTTGTAACAGATTGGAGACTGAGTTCACATGATAAGAATGGCAGATCCATGAATTATAATTCTGACAGCAAATCTTCCTTTTATTAAGTACTTCACGGAGCGGCTCGTTCGAGTGGTTTTCTTTAGAGTAACAGCAGATGCAGAAAATCAAATGAATAAATCAGGAATTGAACGAATGTATCAAGTTGGCACCAAGTGCAACGGAACTCTTGTAAGTCGCTGATGATGATGAGCCCTAATTGGACGTCGAACAATTCGGAGAGCTGTAAGAAGAAGAAGAAGAAGAAGAAGAAGTTATTCAAGACTTGCGGTTCAATTATACAATCTAAAAAACATGTCAAAAATTTTTGAAATAAAAGTAGCGATTTATATAATCGAATATCTTGTTTTCATATTAAGTTTGTTTTACCAAAGCGCCTACTAGTCCTATATGTGAAGAATATTAAACGCTCTAACCCTAAAATCTCGCTGGTTCCTTATCAATTTCAAGGTTATTTGTAATGTTCAGCGGAGCTCTTCGCGTACAACGTGAGCGTCTCAAGCATAGCAGCGCAGACCTCAGGAGGGCCAATGAGACTCTGGCGCGAATCCATGACATTTTTGTACTGTAATCCTCTCCCTTCTTGGTGGATACAAGTTCAGTCAGTCTACTGTGATACCTCTTGCATTCATCTGCCATTCCTCCGGTGGTAGTAAACACCAGTGGAGTAAAGGAGCCTTGATCGACTTTTAGCACCCTGCCGGCGTACATTCTATTCTTCTCACTCTCATCCTGACGGTAGATCTTTTTTGTGGTGAGGCCTCTATAAGACTCTGCATTCGAGTAACAAACCCTGACATCAAAAAAGGCAGAGCCTTGCCGCTCCCAGAAGCCACGAGCATGAATGTCGAGCCGGGCATCCGCTCCTCTGTTCGTACCAGGTGTCAGCACTTCTCCGTTTATCTCCTGAAGTACCTGTTCAATTTGGACATCATTGCACACCATCTTTAGGATTTCGGCTTCCAAATCACGCAGCTCATTATGTCTTTGAATAATGAAACCTCGACGTCTGCATACCATGGCGTGGTCTACATAAAAAACATCACACGCAAAATTAAACGGGGTCTACTATAATAATAATAATAATAATAATAATAACGATAACGATAACGATGATGATGATGATGATGATGATGATAATGATAATGATAATGATAATGATGATAATGATAATGATAATAATGATAATAATAATAATAATAGTTATAATGATAATAATAATAATAATAATAGTGATAATGATAATAGTGATAACGATAATGATAATAATAATCTACAAGAAGAGACACGATAGAATACCATCTCTTATTATCAGTATGTAACATGGAAAACGACGACTCCAAAGCGTGGTATAAACAAGCGATCCCGAAAGCAAGTACGGAAAACGACGAAGCTAAAATGCTCTGGGATACACCTATATATATAGATAGATAAGGCGCCAGAGAATGGAGCAAACAAACCAGACATGACGATCTTTGATAAGAAGAACAAAGTTATCATCCTAGTGGAAGGAACTCTATGTAATATTGGACAGATCAACGATAGGAACGATTATAACGAGAGAAAGTATCTGGATTTAAGACTGGGTCTCCGAAAACTCTATCCCGACTGCGAGATCAAGCAAACCAAAATAGTGTTTAACTTCCTGGGAGATTTCAACACCACCCTAAAGAAAGAACTCTCTGATTTAGCCCACAAGAAAGAAGGTCACTAAGGTGCTAACCAACTGTCAGAAGTGGATTATGTCACAGAACTGTGAAATCACCAAGAAATTTTACAGTTTAAGACAATGAAACACACATTTTTTTAGTCCAAGAACTGCTGCCTAGACATTGTCCGCAGCAAGTTTCAAAACAAATTGTAAACTGAAAAGTTATTCCATAAAACAGACATCATAATAACTTTTTATTTTTTTTTTCAGAGCACTATTTATAGTGCTAATTTTTATATATATATTTCAGTATAGTTAACGGGCTACGCTCACGCGCCCCGTCATACTATTTTAACTGTATATAGCATACACAAGTTTTAACTGCTGCATCATAATAATGATAATAATTAATAATAATAATAAGTAATATAATACCGTTTATTAAAACTCATTGTCCAGAGCCGATAAGGCTGAATTATAGAGTTACAATAATTATTATAAATAATTCACCAATTACAATAGGTATGAGTAAAGTACACACTACTTTACAGCCATCTACAACTAGAATTTAAATGCAACAAACTCCAAAAGCAGTTGCAGTTGCAAGGCGGGAGGCGAGCGCGCGCACAGGGGCAAGCTTCCTTTTGCTGAGATGATCATCCTTTTATAAATGTGGTCCTGGTGTTTGCCATTTGCGTATGCCAACAAAAGAAAACGAAATCAGGTAGCGGTACCCCCGAGGATCTTACCATGACATTTCAGTCTGCGGATGGCTTATACCAGGCGCGCGTTATTCGTACTGAAAGTTACGGCCCGCGTTTTTTCCAGTTCAGTTTACGGCCCTGGAAACTGAAAAAAAAACAAAGAGCTTTAACTTACAGTGCGGCCCGAGAAAACGAGGTTAGTGAGATATTTATTATATCTATTGGTAACGAATCGAACAGGAAAGCACACTGAAATTTACCGGGCCGTGCTGTAGAATACGGCCCGCTAAATTGGCAATCATAGGGCGCGTACTGTCTGAGGGATATAATAAAAGGAATAAGAACTTTTATACTTGTTGTTGGTAAAAACGGAAAGAACTTACTAGGCTTACCGTAGATGGAACATCGGGGGATAACGAGTGGCACAATCATTCCTGTACTTGGCAAAGGAAATTCTACACTAGCAAAATTACCAATGGAACAAAACCTGTTGCAACATATCTCTAAAATGATTTCGACGTGTGTACGTGGCGGTAATATCAATTCATAACAAAGCAGCTTTGGTTCAGAATATTTTGCATATTTTGCCCCTGGAATGTCGGCGTCCAAGGAAAGAGGAGCCCCTCCCAGGGTTTTGGGGGAACAAGGGAACAAAGACAAAATATCTCAGGGAACAAGGGAGCACAAACCATTTTAAGGATAAAAAAAGCTGGGAAGAAGTTCGGAATTAATTTCGGGAACAAGGGAACACAGGCCAATTTTCAAAGGGAACGAGGGAACAACGACCCCCCCCCCTTCCCCGGGAGGAGCTCAAAGAGGGATGACATTAGACAAGAGAAGATGAGGTGAGCTTACTTCATCCTCTCTTACATCAGGATAAAATTTCGTCTGAATTTGCGTTGTCTCCTCCTCTCACTAAATCACTCGAGCGGAGGAGGTGGCTGAAATTCAGGTTAGATAAAACGCAATTTCCTTTTAGACTGATTTTCCACATGATTCGCTTTCCGCCGCGGTGTTTTATATACTCATAGGAACCCATTTCTCTTACAAGTTAACCATTCTTTCTTTCATGATAATATTAAATTTGCTTAGAACATTTTCAAGTTCATTTTCAGCTCTGTCTAGTGGCTGTGGTCGCACTAGGGAGCTAAATCGTGATAACTCTTGATAATCGTGCTTCAAGGAGGCGTTATTTGTAATCATGGTTTAGCAATCTGGTCATGTCACAGCACGCAACAAGTTGCCACACCTTTGCAAGTGACATACGTCTGGGCCAGCGCGCAAACTTGAATATAAAAAAGTTGTAGTATCACGAAGGCCGACCGAGTCATAATAGTCCTCGTCTTGGCTGCATTTTACCTAATGCGAAGAATAATTGCAAAAGCACGGTCTCGTCGCTTCAAAAGGCTTCCGAATGTTTCTGCTGAGCCGACGACCTGATTTCATGCCTTGTTCGCGTTACTTGTTTCAAACTCAACGGAGCATGCGGGTTTTTCCACTTTCCCAGCGCTGTTTTGAAACATTACTTGAAGATCGTTCAGGTACGGTGGCCCATAGAGGACATACTACCTACATTTTATTATCGCGCTATAAATTCACAATTTATTCCGCAATAAATTTATCGCATGATAAATGGACAATCATCGCGCGATAAATTTATTGCGGAATAAATTGTGAATTTATTGCACGATAGTAAAATGTAGATAGTATGTCTTCTATGGGCCACCGCATTCAGGGGATCTTGTTGATGAATGTTGGCAGGAGTAGCTGTTTTGTGGAAACCAGCTCTAGCTATGTAGGTGAAGCGGGGGCATTGATTATGAGTACACCTTCGATAAAATTCTTGAGGAAGTTGGTCTAACATTTGCATTTCGCGTTGCATCGCAAACAAAGCTCTCGGCTGCCAAAAACTGTTGAAAATAAAGAAGTTCGATGAATTCTTGTTCTAAAATTGTAGTGGAAATTTTTCAAATTTGTTTGCTTATCTCTGCTTAGGCTGCTCAGACGTTTCGATTTGTTCTCGCGTGTTTGTCAACGCCAACAATAACCAGACGGCAGTAATTTTTGAGCTCGCAAATGATTGGCTTGCCGAACAAGCTTCAGATAGAGCTCGAATCAGGAGTCGATTAGTTGGAGCCTCCATCTCCCATACAAGCCCTCAGAGTCAACCCTATCCCGTTTAGTTTTATCTATAGAAACATTTTTCGCGGAATATTTGTCACCTTATTAGTAATAACCAATCAGAGCAGAGCTATGACCATGCTTCATTCACATACATGCTTTCAGGCGTAAAAACAAAAATGGCGGAAAGGGTGGAAGAATTATAGGCTGTCCTAAAAATAAATCGAAACGGGAAAGGGTTGACTCAAGGGTACAGAACATATGGAGGCTCCAACTAATCGGCTCCTGTCGAGATTTAAAGCCTACTTTTACACAGGCTTCAGTTGGTGCTTTAGCTTTTTGACGTCTGCCGCTTTTGGTCTCAATTCCATCGCCGTCCGCCGAGATCTCGAAATCGACTTTTTTTTCCTGGTCGAACTAAAGCTAAAGTGTGATTTAGCATGGAATGCCTTAAATAGTGAGACCACAACCACTGAATAGCTTATCAACACTGGAAGTCGCAATTGTAATGCAATTGTCGCCTTTGGCGCACGCATTGAAATGATTATTTGCATTGGGGTTTTCCGATTTAGCGGAAGTTCTGCGGAAGTGGAACAAAAGGTAAACTGACTTAGTTACTGGCAAAACCATCGCGATTAAAGACATGTATGTCTGCTGTACCACAGTTAACCCAGGCTATCTATGTGTGTCCAATGCAGGTTTATATGGGAAAATAAAGGGCAGATATGGGGCGAAGTTCAAGTCGAGAAATGTCTTAGCTTCAACCGATCTCATTCCAGCACGTTTTTTTTTTCCACGAAAACCGAATCCATTTGGTAAATAAACACGCCAGACTCGTAGAGTACGAGTTGCTCAAAACCCTGAAACCAGTCAAGCCTCTCTAGTCGCACATCAACCTTCCAAGTTGTCGATCAAAATCCGCGGGGCTCACAACTTGGCTTTTTCGAAAATGGCAGTTAAACTCGGGGAGCCTGGTGCCAGTAAAATAGTTTAGTAAAATAAAATAATCCTCCCGAGTTCAACCGCCATTTTCGAAAAGCCAAGTTGTGAGCCCCGCGGCTTCTGATCGACAATTTGGAAGGTTAATGCGCGAGTTTCATAGAGACTTACGGTGGCCCATAGGGGCAGTACAAAAACATTTATCCCAGTACAAAAACATTTATCCCAGTACAAAAATATTTATCCCAGTACAAAAATATTTATCCCAGTACAAAAATATTTATCCCAGTACAAAAATATTTTTCCCA
>BLFK01000383.1:5043591-5053591 GCA_014634185.1 Astreopora myriophthalma | reverse complement strand
CTGACAATTTAGGCCGATGATGCCTGTCCACTTGTGTTGAACATCTTGACCATTTATACTCACTGTTTTGCACTAAGCGAAGGGCTCAGTATGGGTAAAAGTGACTTTCTAACAGTCCCGGCCTGAGAGGGAAGAGGAGAGGAGATCGTGAGCCAGTATTTGACGAGGAATTGAGACAACCTTACAGTCTCATCCCTTCGAGCTGTAAATTGCTCACGGTGTCGACAATCCAGAAAAAAAATAATTTCAGAATTTCTGTAGTGTGGGCCCTCTAGCTCTGTGACCCCAGTTGTTTTAAGACCAGATAACATAGTCAGGGCTGTAGCAAGGGAAGGAGCCGGGGTGCCCCGCCCGTGCCCCGCCCGTGCCCCGCCCGTGCCCCAGACATCCAGGCGACTCATCCTCTTTTGACTGGATTTCTGTTGAGCCTTATTTAGCTCACCCATCTAACTCATTCAGCGTAAAGCGAATAAAATGCGACACCTGCAGACTGATAATTATCATATCTTGCGTTATGTGTACCTTGCGTAATATCACGCTTTACAATGGCCAATTTTTTTAGTGAGAATTTCAATGCCTGAATTAAAAATTCTTCTCGGTCAACCAGTTCCGGTCCAGGGATCTCACGAACTAGCGTTTTACAAGAATTTCCCGGTGGGGGGGGGGGGGTAGGGGTGAAGGAGGCATGTCCCCGGATCCACCTAGAAGTTCGTGCCTTTGGCAATCATGTCTTTCTACGCCCCACCCACCCCACCAGTTACTCAAGGCCTGCCACAGCTCTGCTTTATAGAGTGGGTGAGTCACTATCCAGCGGATTAAATGAGTGTATGATGCAAGTTAAACATTGGCTAGGGTATTCGGGAATTCCAACGCTGTGTATACATTGTGGGTATTTGTGGCGAACATGTGGTCAAACGGTTGTATTTCGCATTTTGAAGTGATGGACAGTTACTTATCACGTTCATATCGATCGTACCAAGTTATCCGATCTTTGAACAACTGGGCCTCCAGCCTGCATCAAAGACCTGCTGCGTCGCTGTTAGAATCGTATTAGACTAAATCTCTGTTTTGACCAAGGTTTTGAGTTAAAACGGCAGGCTAATCTTGCCCTGGCTGCAAAAAATGATTTGTTTCACGAGTAAATAGCTTACTAAGAAACTCTCCGTAGGGTGCAAAAGTTCTCTGCGGAGGTGAACGCCTAAAACTTGACGACCACAGACTGATCAATGGGTTCTTTATGTCACCGTGTGTCATGACCGACTGTTCAGATGACATGACAGTTGTCAAGGAGGAGATATTTGGTCCTGTCATGACCGTGCTGTCATTTGATACTGAACACGAAGCCATATCAAGAGCTAATGCTACTCAGTTCGGGTTGTCGGCAGGGGTCTTCACAAGGTAAGCCTTCATATAAAGAATATGATAGTATCCAAGTACCTTGACGTGGTTTGATCGTCCGGGTGAGTGCAGTCCAGAGAGCGACTGTTGTTGTTGTTGACTGACGTTTCGACAACCTGAACATCAGAGTCAAGTGAAGACGACTTGAAGACGACGCTGAGGTTGTTGAAAGGTCAGTCACCAACAATGACAGTCCTCACCCAGACGATCAAACTACATCACGGTATGTCACTCCTGGGTTCTAACCACTTTCTATTTTATAGTATCCAAGTGCTATCGATACTGTACCAGTAATATGCGCCAAACCCTGGTTAACCAACTTCGACCAAACACTGAAATCGGCGTGACGCTAAGTCGTCCAGTTAATCCTTTAGAAGTGTAAAATCCAGTTTGGTGGTAATTTGTCAGTGATTTGCCGTACTTTTTTTTTCCTAGGCAAGCGCATTCATCCCGTTCTAATTTTTCTCGCAGTTTCCTAGATTATGATAGGTTAAGTGGTCTGAATAAAGGTGGCATTGAATATTTTGGTGCTACACATTATCGTTACTTCAAAACGCCAATTAAGTTATTCAGTAACTTATTTACTATTTATCATCCATTCCATATAGTGTATTGCTCAATATGCGTCGCTACGCTCCGTTTTGCAGAAGCGCGTCCCCTGTCGTGAATTCAACTTAGGACGTCGTAAAATTTTATTCCGGGGTAAAATCAGCGCCATGATATTGCGATGCACAAAGTTTGCCGAAGTGAGTGCCCCTGTTTTAAGCATGGCATAATCGAGGAGATTTCGGAGCAACAGTAAACATTCAAATGAGGAGGGAGGCGTTGGCGCTCATTTTAATGGCTTTTAACCTTTTAGACAGCCGCTCCTTATGTACAGCGGGACTTACCAGTTGTTTATCGACAATGAGCCGGCTATAATATTTTATCCCATTACCAAATAAGTTGCTCTTTTCATTTTCATATTTCAGTCTTTTTTTAAAGTGCTACTATGATGAAAAAATCACTTCTCGTTTTCCTTCACATTTCGAAAATACTTGTGTCGAATGCTCAGCAGGTGATTTTTTTTGCAGTAATTTCGAGAGGAAGACTGTTTTTTTTAACTGCATTTTTTGATTTAACGGTCCGCCATTACTTGGTGCGGTTCCGACCGATAAGCCCTCAGAGAGCTGGATCGAGGAGAAAGTGACGTCATTTACTCACTAGCTTAAAAATGCAGTGTGTGAATGCGGCTTAATTAGTGTGCAGAACACGGATTTGACCATCTGAAAGCAAAAAACTCCCGTGCTGCATACTAAATAAGCAGCAATCACACGCTCCACTTTTAAGCTGGTGAGTAAATGACGTCACTTTCTCTTCGATCCAGCTCTCTGAAGGCTTATCGGTCGGAACCGCACCAAGTAATGGCGGACCGTTAAATCAACAAATTCCTGTCAAAATAAATAGTCTTCCTCTTGAAATAATTGCATAAAATCTCGGATACCGAGTTTTCGGCACAAGTACTTTCGAAATGTGAAGAAAAACTAAAAGTGATTTTTGATCGTAGTAGCACTTTAATTAGTACCGTAATTTTGTTGGTGGTCTGACACAACGTGGCAACGTCCCAAAGCAGAACTGTTTTTACACGTGTACTTTTATTGCGTGACCGGCAACACAACAGCTGTATTCAATGTACCATTTTTGTTTTGAGCTCATCTGTAGCCGCTCAAGAAATGTTTGTGAGCAAAATATTATTGCATTACCTACTAGTACTTAGTCACTCAAGAACCATTCCGTATAGCTAGTACAGAGTAGTTAGTGGCCTGCGTGGCAGGCGTTAAAGAGAAAGGGGAAAAGGGGATTGGGCGCACGAGAACCCGCCGGGCGCGCGCGCTTCCGATTTTTTTTTTTTTTTGACTCCCGGACGACGTGCATTTTTGCATTTGCAGAGACTTAAACCGAGCCCATCGAGTCATCGCCCAACTCCAGGCTGGATCCTGCTGGATCAATAATTACAACTTAACTCCCGTCGAGGTCCCGTTTGGCGGCTACAAGATGTCTGGCGTGGGACGCGAGATGGGCGAGGATACCATCGAACATTACACGCAGGTCAAGTCGGTTTATGTGGAAATGGGAGATGTGGAGTCACCATTCTAAACAACGGTGCTAAGTTCCGTTGGATTACTAATTATCCAAGTAGACTCTTGATCGTGTTAGGTCTTCGTAGCTAAAGATTACACACAAAGATGAGGTGAGATTTAGATGGATAGATGAATAGACCATTTTACAGTTCAATGCTCAGTTTCCAGGCCTTTGAATAAAAGCGAGGCTGGAGTTGACCTTGTTTTGATGCAAACCTCATTTCTTTTCTTATGTAAATCATGCTGGTCTTATGCTAACTAGTTCTATTTACATAAGAAAAGCAGTAAGGTTTGTATCTAAACAAGGTCAACTCCAGCCTCGCTTTTATTCAAAGACCTGGTAACTTAGCACAGAACTGTAAAATGATCTATTATATAATATATATTATATAATATCTCTTATTATTATATATCGGCGAAAACGAAGCAAAATATTTTCATCCGCACTAGCGTTTTCGTATCGTTTTCACCTATCCCCACTAAAAGGCTCGAAAACGATGCAAACAACTGGGAACTGGATTGCGCATGTGTCAAAAAGTTTATTTCAAAAGTCTCCCACGCGTTTCACGTCAAAAGTCTCCGTTTTCACTTGACCACACCAGAAATGGAGCGTTTTCAAAAGTCTCCACTTTGGACTGAACCGTTTTCGAAAGCCTTCGTTTTCATCAGCGTTTTTGGGCGTTTAGAGTGGATGATAGGCTAAAACGCATCAAAAGGTATGCGTTTTCAAACGAAAGGCATTAGTGTGGATGGGACCTGATTGGGAGCTTTGGGTCTTTTACGTTAAGTATTCGTGTTCATATGGGTTTGTTGACTTGTCTCAGACATGAGGTGCGTTAGACAAACCCAGCGGGTGGCGAGGGTCAAGGACAAAAACTTTGGGGGCTTATATCAGTTGCAGGGTGCGGTAAGTCGTTTGCACTTTTTGTCCAAATACTCCCTTGATCAGATCAGTTTGCAAATATTGCTGGTGATCGTATCTAGAACCATATTAAAGGACAAATAAAACATTATCTGTGGTCTTTCGGGTGATGAAGGTCCACTGGTATTTCAAACTGAAGATCGCTATAGGCCATTTCCGAAATTCAAAGCGAGTCCAAGGGCGAACGTGTTGTGATGGTAACTGGGTTTACTCTGCATATGAATAAAAAGTCATTTTCGAAAGAAAGACTTCGCACTTAGACTCGCTTTGAAAGAGAGGCTGAAGTGAACTCGGTAATGACCTATGTAGTAAAATAACACAAACTGGACCGTGGAGACGTTTTGTTACGTATGTGCTTTTCTGGCAAGGGGTGAAGTAGAGTAGATTTTTCACGATAGGCCTTACCCCTTACGACGTAACGCGTCACAGTTTTTTTTTTTCAGTGACTACTGTAAAAATAGCAGAATGCAATTTTTCAGTGGTCACACAACGATTGCGTATTCAGAGTAAGGACTTTAGACAAGTAGAAAAGTAGCCCATACCAAGAGAGAGAATTTCGAAGTTTATTTAAAAAATAAAGTCTATTTTTCATGGAAAAATGCTTAAAGATTCTTTTCGTGTCTTTTATGTAACGGCTCTTTTGTAAGATTTTGTGCATTCTCGTCCCCAGAGGCCGCGATTCTTTCGGTCAGCAGCAGGAATAACGACCTTTGGCCAGTTCCAAAATACGTGCAGTCGCAGTGGAGGTCTATTTTAGTAACCGTTGACAGCAGCTAATTGTTTCCAATTTCTGAGATAGCGCAGACGCGCCGGAAGTCCGTGATTCGCGGACTTTCTGGTTGGGAACCAGCCAGTGGTCGTTATTCTTGGTGACTGAAAGAATCGCGGCTTCTGGGGATGAGAATGGTTTCGTGGTCACTACATACAGTCATTGTATGTATGGCACGATTCAAACTAAATTTAGCTTTTAAGGCTCATTTCCACTAACTTCAGTTTTTATTGGCATGCATGACCTTAAGTGATCAGAGTTTTTGTATAGCTCTATGATTTTTGATTTAACTTTTTTTACGGTTTGCGTAACTGTCGAGAATTCTCACAACCCCCGTCGTTTTTAGATGAGGCTATGTAAACACGAAAAAAAAAAAGGTCCTCTATTGCTTTTATAAAATATTTCTGAAAAAAAAATTCGACAAATGAAGGAAAATGTTGTTTGTTTACTTCTGGATTGACATATATTTTCTTAACAGACGCTCTCGGCAATCATATTTCCTCCTAGCCAATCAAAACGCGCATCTGACAACACATGAACCAATCAAAGTTCGCGTGATGTCACAACGTGTTTACATAATCTCATCTCAACACACCTATTGCCCATTGAGAGCGCAACTGGATTGATTAGTCGAATTTACTAGCTACGTTATCAACTAGGTTGAAACGTGTGTCAAATTTTTGAGGGTCGGATCGAGCCGTGAAAATTGACGCTTTTCAAGTGGAAACTATATTTTTGGTACCTTTTTATGGTGCTCTATATGACGCTCTTGAGCAAGTGGTCCAACGGTCATAACTCCTAAGCCCCAACATCAACGCGCATAAAGACATATATATATAATCCTTAGGCCTAGTTTATACCTCAAATTTAATTCCTATTAACTTCGTCTGTGAGACGTCAATATTAGAGCTCCGATTTAGACGATGAATTAAATCCAGACGAATTCAATTCGATGGCGCTGAAATCCGACGTCTAAAGTGAACACGCTTTTCAGACGTTGTATCCGTCTGGACGAATTTAATTATGGCAGACGGTTTTATACGTCGGCATTCAGACGAATTCAATTCCTTGCATGAAATTCGTCTCGATTTTTTTCGTCTGAAATTCCCCGTATAAACTAGGCCTTGTTATTGTCTATGGGTTTCCTGTAGTACTGTCAAGGAGAATTTTTTCAAGCATCGAAATGGTTTGAGAATGATGTTGTTATAGTAAGTGACGCAAGCACACTCGGAAAAAGTCCGAGGTCACCTAAAAAGAGTCGAACCTATGACGTGCCGATTTTTAGTTCGGATGCTCTACCCCTGAGCTACACGATTTTTTTCTGAGCATGCCTGCGTCATATACTAGAAAAAACATCATTCTCACTCTTTGCCAAGCTGAACACTTAACATCTCATTTATTTTAACCGTATCGAAATGCTGTGTCTGCGATGATCTAGCGTGCGTAGCTGGCGATTTTGTTGGGTAACGCGTTTGATCAAGGATATCCGAAATTGTGAAGAAAACTTTCATGTTGATCACTGTTAGAGCTCTGATAAAGGAGTAACGCTCGAAACGCCAGCTTTCAAATCTCTTACGGTGGCTATTTTACTTTTATCAACTCGTTTGATACAACCAAACTTCCGCGCTCAAATGGGTATAAGTCTGGCTCAAACGGTAAATCCCGCTCTCATTGCCAAAAGCCTTATATACCATGATTTTCCTTCTGGGCAACCGTGACGATTTCTGAGGAAAATGAGATTTAATTTTGAAATTATCAAATTTTGTGATCGGCCTACTTTGTTTCCCAATCGAACCCCTCATTTTTAATTGCTAGGTCGGAAATGCTGAGTTTTCGCGGTTTATGTTCATTGCTTGCGAACTCTTTGAAGTTCGTCACATTGAGAACCATCGCTGGCATTTCTACGGTGCGAATCGGATAAGACGAAGACCTCTCGGGATATGTTTCGCCGATTAATCCAGCGAAGATAAAGTAGCCGAGTCCGGCTCCGACTACGACAGCGACACCGAGATAAACCTGAAAAGTCATCACTACCAGCATAAGCAGGTATCCCACAACCACTTGCACAATATGCATGATGGTTTGCGACCAGTGATGAATGCTACAAATATTTGACCTGCAAGGAAGACGAGCGTGATAATTATTAAACTGATCACCCTTTACTGCAAATTGCAAATACAGGAAATAACCCTTCTCAGAGGAAAAATGATCTCTCGGAGAAGAACAAACTCTGCCCATAAAGGGCGTCATGCAGGATTTTAGACCGAGCAAAACTGGTGGGAGGCGAGTCATAGCTCTCATCCTTGCGTAGTCTCTTACCTGTTTTTACCATTGCTATTGTGCATGTGCATCAACTTAGCTCTGAAGATTTTGAAGCCTTCGTATAATAAGGATACAAACAGCACACCAATACACGAGCCAATCAACACTGAAATTGTCAATAGCATGAAATGAGTTCCCCTTGTTATACAACAGCCCACGCGATTGGCTCAGAAAACAATAGAAGCATTCAAAGAAACAACAGAAACAATGAACCCTAACCCTAAAAGCAATAGAGCTGCGTCCTAACCAGATCCAATCAAATTAGAGGTTGTAAACAGCTGCGTGGTATCTACTTGTTATTGTTATTGTTGTTATAAGGGTTTTTGAAGTTATCCCACTTTTAAACAACTGGAGCCAAACAGAGTGAATTATGGATTTTGTATTGAGACTTACCTTTGGTGGAATTAATGTTCCATGCTTCAAACAGCAGGTTGAGATCCGTTCTGAGATGAAACATCATCTAACAAAAGATAAACTGCTCGTAAATTTAATGATCAATATGAATTAATGCCATCCAGAAAGTATGCACCTAGTTTTAGTCGATGGATTTGGCATTAATCAACAGCTGAAAATTAAAGAACAATAATTATCTGAAGTGTACTACGATGGTTGGAACCGAGTAGACGTTAATCGTGTGAAACCATCAAGCAGACAGTTAATTAGGTAACTGGATTGTTTTCGTAAGAATTCAGCCAACATGGGCCTGTACACGACAGACTGTCGCGCTTCTTGGGATGATAGACGCGTACAATGCAAGGTTGAATACAAGCAACTGGGCCAGGCGTACGTAGACGCCGTGTTAACTTGTTAGTGTCTTTTGTTCTAACAAAAGGTACGAAAGGAGCTAATGAGAGATCTTTTGTTTTCGTCCACCAATGTGACAGTGATGACGTAACGTGCAAGCCACCTATACAGAAGTCTTTAATACGCAGGCTGTCTGCATTTTTGTTGTTGTTGTTGTTGTTTCGAACACTTACCTGTTAAAGGAGCACGTTCAGCCAAAATGCATTGCAGGCAAAGCTGCCATATTCAACATTTTCTGTATTACACTCCTCAGCCGTACTTTTTCCTGACCGAAGGAAACGTTTAGCATTATGCGGCTTTTTCGACTGATGTTGGCCTGTGCCGTCTCACAGAGGGACATTTGTGAGAACAATTATTCCTTTTTGCGTACGATATTATTCCATCAATTGAGGTTACCGCCTGCCTGCTGGTCATGTTGCCCCGTCTCGGCTACCCTTAAGCAAAGGCGTTTTTAGCAACCTACGTCGACCGGAAGTGAAACGTGTTCCCTTTGGCACTGCCTTGACGCAACCGCATTTGTACTGCTCAGCATCTTTATTCTTATAGAGACGATTTGCGACAAAATTTGTTCAAAACCACCGCCCAAGAGTACGAAACGTCCACTTCCGGTTGACGTACGTCGCTCAAAAACGCTTTTGCTTGAGCTCTCTTAATTTAGCGGAACGTGGGCGGTCCTTTATTCAGCTAAATTTAGCCACAATTGCACAGTCATAGAATGAAATCAAGACAAAATTGGACACAAGAACGATGTTTATCAGCTGTCTCCGCGGTAAAAGGAAGAGGCGACTGAGGAACGACTGGTGACTAAATTTCACCAAGAATTTCAATTTAGAGTTAAACTAGTGTCTCAAACAACTATCCACAAAGACAGCGGAAAAGTTGCCTTCGGCTATAAACGACGTCGTCGGATTTTCATGTACTTGTTAATACTAAAGCTAATATATTCATACTTCATTTAACTGCAACTGTACAGAATATGTTCTTCTTTTTTCGGGTAAATTATGACATCGAAATCAAAACACTACAATATGTAGATCGACTGAACCATTTGAGTTAAGAGTTGTCTCCACCTGGCGATCTAAGAGAAATGGCAACAAGTCTATAAATATGAGCACATTCGCCAGAGCGCATAATTTAATATTTTTTGTGCACAGTGCACCATTCATCCAGTACTTTGAGGAAAACAACGTCGCTTCCCGATACTAGAGGACTAGATGACGACCTGTTACCAACTTTACAGTCCTGAAATACGAAAATACGCTGACTGTCTCGTGCGCTCACTTTGCTGCACATGGTGCTGATTACTCGTTTTCTTTATATATTTTGATCGAGTCACATACCGAGCACAAACGTCGAGTATGATTATCAGTTGAAATGAAGGCTGCTTAACCGGGCCGTTTGTTGTTGATCTCGGATTTGTTGGTGGTTTTTTTCCGAGGGTCAGTTTTGCTTCTGGGCGGAATAGCCTTGTCAGTTGTATTGAGTTTTTATCTCTTTGGCTAGTTCAAGTCAATGTTATTCGTCTGAACACGGAACTATTCACAACGAAGCCCTCCATCAATAATCACTTCAATGGTGTCGACCCGGGGGGGGGGGTACTCCCGTGTGTCGACATCGCTGGATAGGGTATGGTTTTTTGGTCCCTCTGCCCTAATCAGGGTATAG
>BLFK01000383.1:5032216-5043282 GCA_014634185.1 Astreopora myriophthalma | reverse complement strand
TCCCTCTCCCTCTCCCTCTCCCTCTCCCTCTCCCTCTCTCTCTCTCTGCAATGAGGATATAGATAATTTACTTGTTTAGTTTTGAACGACTAGTAGATTTGTACTAAAACAATTAGATTATTCGCTCTCGATTTCTATGTGTGATAGAAATCTCGAGCTCATAATCTAATTGTTTAATAGAAAAGAAAACGGCCATTTCCCCTTATTTGCGGTCATTTGTTCTTAAATAAAATCATAAAATGTAGAGCCACGCAAACTTCCTACTCCAGGGTAACAGGTTGTGAGCCACGTGTACATTTTTCCAGGGTTCTGAATAAATTCGATTGATATGTTCAAAAATTTCCTCCCGGGGAAATCCTTACTGGTTCAGCAAAATTTTATTTTCCATTTCAAAAGGACTGAACGCGAGCGAGAAATATGCGTTCACGTCTTAAACGCTCGTCGTATTTGAACGCAAAACAACATGGTTACCCCCATCGGACTATTTTTTAACCGTGGATGGCCACTAGTTGTTCCAAATTTCTGAGACAGCGCATATGAGCCAGAAGGAATCGAGAAGTTCAGACCACTCCCCCGTGTCCACTACACTATTATGTCCCAGATATGCAGTCAAGTTTTTGCGTGTCAGTGGTAATTAATCGAAAATAGGTCCGTGTATGCATTCCAGAGTGTGTGTGTGTGTGGTGTGTTTGTTTGTTGTTTTCAGATCTCCTGACTAGACCTGTGAGTCATTTGTTTAAAAGCAATTAAAGACGTTATAAATCACAAATGATAATGAGAAGGTTAAAACACCACGTAGGCTACAAACTCAAACCGCAGTCTGGGGAAAATAGAGAATATTTCACGGAGGTGGAAAAAGCTATATATATATAGAGAGAGAGAGAGTCTGTAAGTCGATTTTCTCGTGGAACAGTGCTCAATACGTTGAAGTAGAGCGGAATAAATATCTTAATAAATAAATCTCTTAAATATCTTCATTAAACCCCTGAAGAGTGAAGCGATTCACGAAACAGGCTTGTCGGGAAATGTAGTTGCGTTCTTTTTCCTCTTAAGATATATATATATATAAATATGATATAAGATATTTATATATATATATATATATATATATATATATATATATATTTCTTTCTTTTTCAGTTCCTTCTTTCTTTCTTTCTCATTTATTTATTTGTACGATAAAACATACGGAAGCAATACAAAAGAAAAAGTTTGAAATCATTACATCAGTTTGAAAATTATCAAATTCTAGAAAAAAAAAATAACTGACACACATAGATATCCTTGGCTGGAGAAAAATATTTTTAGCAAGCGAGCGCATCACGTGAATAAAATATTGTTTCACCACAAAGAATTACAAATAATATCTTTAAGCCCCCTTATGACTGACTCTTTCTTTCACACGTTAAAGTGTTTTTGTGCAAAAAAAAGTAAAAGTGGGAAATTACGCCGACGATAGTCTGATGTTTATTAGTGGTATATCCTCAATTAACATACTCTTGTCCAGGTTTATATATGCGATTTTCCTGTCTTGGTTAAGTTTTACTTCAAGCAGTGTTCACAAAAAGTTGTTTTCTGGACCTTACTGATAAGTACATCGGCTGAACCAGCACTCCCAAAAGCTTTTGCAGTTGTCATCTTCTGGATGGCCATTGTCTGGAACTACGGACTGTTTACTTATGTTTTGATAGTTCGAGGAAAACCCAAGTAGAAGACGCTTTCATGGTAAAGCAACCTGTTTTATCTCCTGTGATTTGTATAGCAGAGTATAGTATTAAATTGCCACGATTTCTGAACCTCTGTCATCTGAAAAATGTATGCGTAAAGGAGGCAATGATTATTTCACAGAGGCATGAATGGCGCTGTCCACCCTACTCCCCCAAAGAGACTTGTCCGTTGACAGCCCTTGGCTACAGTTTGCTGTGACTCTATATGATATTTATGTTGTTCGCTATGCGCTCACCTTTGCGTGCTTCTTTGGTAGTGTCCACACAGTTGTAAGATAAATGAAACAAGTATTGCTGTACTGCACAACAGACTGTTAGGAACACCACGCAAGAGGAAAACACTAGTGAAAGAGACAAGTCCTAGTAAGAGGAAAAGGAAAAATATGAAGCTGGATGCTTGCCAGGATGCATTATCAGATTTTCAGTAGCTATACACCTTATTCCAAAATGGCTGCTATTTTAATATTCTTTTGTTTTTATTCAAATTAGCCCTTCTAGCCTCGTTCAAGGTAGAATATTCTTTTGAATATTGGGCTTAAAGACGAGGCAACAAGGGCTAATTTGAATAAAAACAAAAGAGTATTAAATTGGCGGCCATTTTAGAATAAGGCGTATTCCCGAATCGCAACACGGCTTTAGAGCTTTCTTCAACTGAGTGTCAAAAAACCAAAGCCAAAACGATTGTAATCACAGAACCAATCAAGTTCTGAAGCAAATACATCTTTCAGCCAATCACAAATCGATGTAATTCACGAATTGGTTTTACTAGCCAATCAGAACGCAAAGCAACTAAACGCAGCCGGTGCCAAGCGCGGGAAAACGAGAGTGAAGTCGCAATTGGTTATAGTTTTGTATCTGATTGGTTGACAAGCTCGCGCAAGTTTTTCACCCAAACCAAAGCATTTGCGTAATATTATGGCTTCTGGGTGAATCGTGTTCTGTGCTATTTAACAATTAGACCAGTAGCCCGCAAGGGCTACGGGTCAATAGGCTATTCGGCTTCGCCTCATCGGCTATTGACCCGTGGCCCTTGAGGGCGAAGGGTCTAATTGTTTTAGCATCGCCCAACTAGTCGGACAGAAAAGGCAATAATAAAGTTAGCAAATGCAAGTTGAAGAAATATTTATTTGGGAATAAAACGAAAGAAAGCGTCACGCTTTTCGCTACTCGAGGACTATTACTAATAGTCCTCTTGTAGCGTAGCCAATGAAAATGCAGGATTTGCATTAGTCCACTAGTTGGCTGATACTAATTCTGAATATTAATGCAAAGTTGACATCGCGTTATAAGGCAAACTGAGGAATGAGGTTAAGGGAAAATCGTAAATGGTGGCGTCCAAGTGGAGAGGGGCATGTCGTTGAGTAACACCATGCTTCACTCTGTACATCAAATGAGCGGATTTATCCAAGTGTACGGTAGTTAACTGAAATAGGAGAAAATTGAGAGCTAACCTGCACTAAAAGTAGAATAACGATGAGATTCAGAGGAACACGAAATATATTCATAATAGTGGCACGGGCTGAAAAGGACAAATATATCAGTTTAAGGTTTGAGTAAGGATTATTCCAAGAGCGCGCGTTGGATATGATATGGTAAATAGCCAAAGAGACGCGTAGCGCGGAGTTGGCTATAACCAACTTACATCCAACATGCTCAAATGGAATGGTTTTATGAAATGTCATTATTAATTTCATTTTGCCCACGGGAAATTTTGCTTCCCGCACAAAATTTTCAGCTTGCATTACTTGACGCAATCAGTTTCCATGTAAGGTCGTTCGGTATATGAGCTGATAACTGAGGTTGATTGAACCAATCACAGCGCCAGAAACACAATATCCAAGGTTGAAAGTTTAATAAAGAGTGGTTTTGTTTGAAGCAGCAAATCATTGATTCTTCTCAACAGGAAGAGAACTTGAACACTTACTGGATTCTGGGACGTATTTACCCCTTAGCACTCCCATTGCTGGCCAGAACATACCTTTTTAAAAGTAACAAGACAAACAAATTCAAGATAGTGTTCAAGGGTGCCAGAGAGTAGATGCCATGTCAATGGCTGGTAAAGACCGCGCGTTAGGTTCAACAGAGTAGTTAACTAGCCCGAGGGAGGCGACGATCGCTACGAGAACGTAATTTAAAATATAAAGCACATCGCGGCCACGTGTAAGTGCTATCCAAGAATGAAACTAGTGTGAATGCCGGATTCAGAGTGAGGAAAACTGATCGGGTGTGCACTTACACCAAATGCAAAGCCACTGTCCCGATTTCCAGCAAGTTACAAGAGGAAAACGTGAAAACGTCGTCCCGAAGTTTTCAAGTCTTGTTTTAGTCATCTGCCGCTGAAAACATCTGTAAACAGTTTTGCATTACAATGGTATTTTAAAGGAATTTTAGCTATTATCGTGCCGCTGCCATCAACCAGAAAAGTCCTAAAAATACTATAATACTGGCCCTTTAAACAGTCTTGCATAGAGAAAAACTCTTTTCGCCCGACTATGCCTCAATATAACTGCCAATCTTAAGTATTGGCACGGAGCTCTTATGTCTTGCAATTGAGTCTTAAGCGGATTCCACTGTACAACATAAAGGAATTCTGATGTCCTTAAAGCAAGCTCAGTGATTGTCCCTCAGGTTTTTGCTATCCGGAAAACCCTTTAAACTCACCTACACAGAATTCAAAGACGACGAATCCCGCAAAAATGACAACTGGATGCTAAAAATGGTAAGGGAAGGGAAGATTAGAGATGTCATGCAAAGATAGTGAAACAGTTGATTCATCTCCAGATATCTCAGTCTACCTGAACTACTGTTTTTGTTTGTTTGTTTGTTTTTTTTTTTTTTGTCCTTTAGAGCAAAACATACCTCTGGAACAATAATGGGAGGGACTAAGGATAGTGCCGCTATTCCGAAGATAAATCTGAAAGAAAGAAGCCGAATTTATCGGTTAAGTATGACAGAGAACTGCGCGTTTAACGTGAACAATATGGGTGGGAGTGAGGTTGTGCACAGTTTCAATGCAGTGCACCTAACTGCCGTGATAAAGTGTTCCGGACGTTAATATGACATATGTGGTCGCTGACCTCAGCCAAGAGAGTTTTCAGCGAAACATACCTCATAAACGACTCCGAGGAATCCACTTTGGAAAGAAACTTAAACGCGCGAGAACCAAGCATTGCAGAGACCTGCAAGAATATTTAATAGAATAACGTGATAAGATTCTCTTATCACTGACGAGGACAACGTAGATGCAACATACACAAATACTAGTAAATTGGTGCTCGAAACTGGTTTATCACTGTCAAGCGTTTCTCTCATGTCTCCGCGTTGCTGGCGCCCGCGTTTGTGTTGGCTGGAAAGAAGAGCCTAACGATCGCTGTAGAGTAACGTGTACGTTAAGGAAGTCGGAAAATCAACTCTGACTTGATCAATTGCCTTCACCGGGGACCCTATTAGTGTACCAAAGACCTGATACTAACCATAAAGGAAGCAAATATCCAACCATGTGGTATATTTTCATCAGCAGTTTTCGTTCGCAGATGGGAACCTAAAAGTAGGAAACTTGTCACCACAAGACTTGCCTCACTCAGTGAATACTTCGGACAAAGTAAACCTCGCCGGATATTGGTGGATTCTATAAGTGAGCCCTAGGAAATGACACATGCTTTTTAAAAACATCAGCCGGAGTTAAAACGTTTATAGACAGTAACCGGTATTCACACAAAATGTCGAAAGCGTCGAGAAAAGCGGATCGTGAGAACCTGCTGTAAGGGGACACGTTTTCTGAGTTGTGGTGGTTCATGTTGTAACAATACAAGGAAATTATAAGGAAGAATATAGTTGTTGTGTGCTAATTGGAGTCAGATCTGCTGTGTTGATTTGGGAGTTCGAACAGAGCTGTGAACAACACGCATTTCTCCTGCCCGACAGCTCTTGATTGTTTTCTGATTGGTTAACATCCCGATACTGGCCGTGAACGTCCATCCGGTTCCCTGAGTAGTTATTTAACAGGGCTGGTTTATGGAAATTCTGGTTATATAAACCTGACTGAGTCCTCGGTGAAATTTTTAGGAGTCACTGATTTTCAAGTTAATGTTTGACAATACTGTACGAAGTTATTGGAAATCTACCTTTTCTGTGTAAAGGTAAAAGAACTACCAGTTCTGTTGCTGTATGAGTGTTGTACTTACCAGGGGTTAGTGCCGGTGTCCATTCTAATACAAAGGAGTACATAGATCCCTCAAACAAAGACTGGATCAAACCAAGACAAAGCACTTTAGAATCTGACAGGACAGAAAGTTGGTAATTTACTTCTGAGCTACTATTGAATATTGTTTTCTTGAAAAATATATTTGAGGACGTGGGGCCTTATTAAAAGTACGGTGTTTGAGGAAAACGTAAAACATGACTACAAGGAATGTGCTTCATGTGAGCTTTAAAAATACATATAAAAAGGCCTGTTTTACAGCTTTCATCATATACCCCTTTTCTCGGCAACATTTATTCCATATAACACGTATCTCAAAAAAAGTCTTACACGTCTTACAGTAAATTAATTTTGATTTAATTCTACTCGATGCTATTTGCTTTATTGGATATTTTCCGGGTTTGTGGTGCATTCCGTTTGTGGATCTATTATTCATTAGTGAACTGTTTCCATGCATGTATTAGATTACGCAGGATTAGCGACTAACCGTTTTTAATAACGTTTATTCCTTGAATTAGAGAAAGTCTGATGTTGCCACTATCATCTCCATAGTTTTCAGGCCAAGAACAACAAATTATTGCACTTACAGTTATCAACAGTAACAGTGCAAGACTAAACGGGGCTCTGCAATGAAAGCAACGGAGAAACAACCAAAGATTAACAAGCCTTGATGTAAAGTTCAACAACAGCCTATACTTAAAAGGACTTTTTAGTGTTAATGAAAGACCCGCAACATGCTTATTCCTGTCCACGCAGCAAACAACTTCTATCCTTGTTGCCGTGCGAATGTATCAGTCGATGTTATTACGGGCAAGGTCGACGATTAATTCGTATGGGTAATCAAATGGTGACGAGTGAAATTATTCCCTAATTTCACGAGTATACCATTTGATTACTGATTAATATTATGGGTGACAAATTACGCTCCTGACAAGATGCCATTTTGGCACCGTAGGAAAATTTGCCATGGCAACATTGTAATTTCACATGTGAAATTATAAATTAACGCTGAAATTCCGCGCCAAAATTAAGGAGTAATTTGTCACCTATGACATTAAACACAAAATTCAGAAACAACTTACTTACACGAATCCAAAGTGAGAAGCCATCGCCTGAGCTACTAAGCCTGCACAGATAGCAACCAACGAGTTCCCCAGAGAGGCGTTGGAGAACAACTCACTCAGTAAGTCTTTACTAAAACCTCGCTGAAACGAAATAAGTCCGTTTATTCTTATTTTGACTTCAAAGGATGTCTAGAGCCGAAACTAACTTTTTCTTCCGTAGCTAGCTACAAAAAATGACTGACAACTAACTCATTGAGGGGCCGGGAGGGAGGGGGGAGGGGTGGAGGGTCGAAGGTGATTGAACGACTCACTCACGTTACCTTGTCGTATTCACAGATTACCCATGATTCAAAGGCGCTGAAGAGAATGGAAGTTGCCATGCCACCGGCCAGACGACCGCATATTAAAACCCAGAAGCTTGGTACATGCTGTTGAAACATATTAATATATATATTATTATCATCACTCAATTCACTCGCTGAAAGACTCAAATCCTGAGTAGTGTCAGGGCGGACAAAAAGTTTGAAATCTACTTGCTCAATGTGCTAGTAAATTTGAGTTTTCGCTTGCCTCTACATTACTTGCCCAATGGGAACGCAACACTGATGCATTGATCAACTACAGTAGTACAACATTTACTATAGGTACTGACCAGTACTATCTATAATCCTTGATTGACTTTAACACATTGTCTTGGTCATCTTGCAGTTGTAGTTTGACTGACTGTAAATATTTATTTATCAAATAGACTTGCAATACCAGTGAGCCAAATTACACAGACTAGCCCGTCGGGCTAGCAAACTTACATTTTCACTTGCGCAAGAGCAGAATTTTCTTGCCCCCGGAAATCGAATCTTGGTTTTGTAATGCTCATATTGCGTACCGGATGTTGTGGTTTATGTATGTTGCTGGGAATTGGGGAGAGATTCTTCGGACCTTCGTGGCCGTCGATGTTGTATATATGAAATTCCTTTGTTATCTATGACATCGTGGAAGTAATCAAAAGGGAAACATCACAGGTTTTCCCTGCCCTGAGCGTGGCTGTGAATCTGACTTTTAAGTATGTGAATAAATTTTCTACTCTTATTACTTAGATAGCTTTCGAAAACAATTTCACCAGGCTACAACACTTCTGCCATGTTCATCGAGGGTAAATCTAGCATATTTTTCAAGTCTTGAAGTCAGTGATCCAAGATCGTATACTTGGGGACTCGTCAGTTTCACTTTAAAGTAACCATGAAGTACTTAGTTTTCACACCATAAACTCGGCTATTTTGATGTACACTGATATAATAGCACGACTCCGTACCTTCGTAAGGCAGTCCACTCCATAAAGTACACCGTAAAGAATGCAGTTAAACTTTCTTCCACTGAAAAATAAATTAAAGCCACTGAAGAAAATAAAACTTCAACAAATTTCTCCACCTCAGTGAGGTGGAGAAATTTGGTGTAGATACTTCTCATGGTATAGATACCTCGTTCGCACTTGGTCAGAAGGATTATTAGGTTACTGTGGAAACGAGAGTCTTACAGGTCATCTTTCTCTGGCAAGCTTAGCCTGTTCCAGGCTCACAGTTAGTCGGGACAAACGAAAAGAAAGGCAGTTGGAACGAGGGGAAAAAGCGAGCGCGAGAAAAAAAACATGCATCTCGGTCTCTTCCCCATAATCCCCGGTCTTTTTTGCGCGCTCGCTTATCTTTTTGCTCTTCTCGGCTAAATCAAATAACTTAGCATCGTTCCTGCCAAAGATCGCGGCCTTCAAGGAGACATTAAATTGTCTTCTATTACTGTTATTGTTACAACCCGTAACCGTTCTGGAAGAATGACAAAGAAGCCTGAGAGACTGGACCTATGAAAATTATCCTAACCCCACCCTAGCATGTAGGACTTATAAGGTCATGTGACTTTTCGCTGTTGTTCCCGCTCTGGTTATCGAAGGTGCTTTGTATGTCGTAGGATTTCACCCGTATGCATCACATGCACTCCTTTGTAAAGCGATGTGTAGCCGACTTCAGTGGATTAAAGTTAGGTTACGTTTCAGTGTCTCGTCGTAACTCTTAACAGTTATGTTGCTCCTGTATGGCACGCGCGTGCGAAGAAGTACAAACAAGTTTTCGTTGCTATAGGAATAAATAGCATACTACCTTCAGTACCACAAGGACTTGAATAAACCTCGAGGTGATGAGAAATGCAGAGCTCGAGGCTATTTAACAGAAAAATATCATTGAAAAGAGCAGAAAATCGACTGCAGAAATCGTAAATAGCTAACCGGGCTATCACCTCGGAAACAAATGTGTGAAGTATCATTTGAGAACATACATTTTATCTGCAAATGAGCCCACAACAGTGCCAAACACCATGGAAGAACCAAAGCCTACGACGAACAGTTGATTGATTTGTTTGGATGTCATTCCGTAACTGGAAAACAGCGCGTACACGTGAGGGCCTTGTAGCCAATCTGCTCCTAGGATGTGATAAAATATCATGAAAATGGTGTTACAAGTAATCTCGTCCAAAAGACCACTTTCCATATATTAATATTCAACTTCACGTCGAGGCTTGGAGGAAGAAAACAAAGGAATTTGATAAGCGTGTCTGCTATGGAGTATGGAGTGCCATTCTCGCCAAAATTATTTTCCTGGTATTATTAGGCACTGTTTTGTCGTTTTTAGCCATCTTTTTTTCTTTTTATGTTCTTGTTTTTATTATTAGATATCTGTATATTATCAGCCATTAATTTTATTGATCACGAGTGATTTGATTATTAAGCACCAATTTTCATTATGAGGCACTGATTTCTGAAGGACTAATACGCTTTAGAAAAGCGAAAATGCAAAAATCGTAGCCGATAATAAAACGAATGGTTAATAATATACAGAGACAAGATAGGATAATTATCCTCTCCTCGACAGAGATGCCTCATAATGAAAACGAGAACATCAGAATAAAACAAATTAAAGCCTCATAACAAAAATCATTGGTAGATAAGAAAATAAATGGCTAATAATGACAAACAGTGTCTAATGATAACAGGGAAATAATTTTGGCGGGAATGACACTCCATAGTCGACATGTTTATTGAATTTATTTTGTATTAGAGCGGTTTTCAGTTGACTGTCGTAGAACCAAGGCTAAATTAATTTCTGAGCCAATCACGTTCTGAAGCAAATACATTCTTCAGTCAACCACAAATCGAAGTAATTCACGAATTGGTATTATTAGCCAATCATAACGCAAAGTAACTAAGTTCTTTGTTGAGAGTGTTTGCTCAAGTGACCGGCAATCATGTTGCTTTGCTGGAAAAAAAAAAAAAAGATAATTTGTATCATTCCCCAAAAAATACGTCTTCTCATCTAACAAGGCCGCCAATTGAAAAAGAATTAAAGGGCTTTGAAAGTAATTGTCAGTTTTGAAATCCCATTCCAGAAACTGTCGGCTGAAGACGCTACACGAGGATGTTAATTTGCCGAAACAAAGAGCAAAGTCTTTGTTTATTATGACTCTGCATTACGTCGTCCATTTACTCCGAGGGGAACCGTCACCCAAATAAAAAATAATGCAATTTTCATTGATCTGGTATCGAATAATTGTAATCAAATGTCGAACCTAACTTTGTTAACAGGTTTACATTCACGCCGTTATAAAAAAATATGGCTGTCCGCCGTTTCTTTTTCGCTGACCGCTAACATGAGCGCGTTGTTGTCACGTGAAAATGGGTAGGAAAAAAAAGGCAAACTGTTATTCTCGGTGGCGGAAAACATGTGATACTATACAATATTACCTTGTGCCAGGAGATAGACTGTGAGATACAGGCGCTGAAATCGACGAAATTCAATGCCTCCATTTGATTTCTCTCTTGAATTTGCTACCAATAAGTACATAACAAGAGAAATTCCAGAAACAAAGGTAACTGATACGGCTAAAAGGAACAACCTCATCGCTGGCTTGTTTAGCATACAGTGTCCAGTTCTATAAGGAGAGTACAATACTTCCACCAGGTAATTACCTGTTAATTGTTCATTCCGGGGCAATAAAGACAAGACTCGCTTTATTCAATAGCGCGGTGATCCCGGT
>BLFK01000383.1:4994034-5025708 GCA_014634185.1 Astreopora myriophthalma | reverse complement strand
CGAAACATACCTCATAAACGACTCCGAGGAATCCACTTTGGAAAGAAACTTAAACGCGCGAGAACCAAGCATTGCAGAGACCTGCAAGAATATTTAATAGAATAACGTGATAAGATTCTCTTATCACTGACGAGGACAACATAGATGCAACATACACAAATACTAGTAAATTGGTGCTCGAAACTGGTTTATCACTGTCAAGCGTTTCTCTCATGTCTCCGCGTTGCTGGCGCCCGCGTTTGTGTTGGCTGGAAAGAAGAGCCTAACGATCGCTGTAGAGTAACGTGTACGTTAAGGAAGTCGGAAAATCAACTCTGACTTGATCAATTGCCTTCACCGGGGACCCTATTAGTGTACCAAAGACCTGATACTAACCATAAAGGAAGCAAATATCCAACCATGTGGTATATTTTCATCAGCAGTTTTCGTTCGCAGATGGGAACCTAAAAGTAGGAAACTTGTCACCACAAGACTTGCCTCACTCAGTGAATACTTCGGACAAAGTAAACCTCGCCGGATATTGGTGGATTCTATAAGTGAGCCCTAGGAAATGACACATGCTTTTTAAAAACATCAGCCGGAGTTAAAACGTTTATAGACAGGTACCAGTATTCACACAAAATGTCGAAAGCGTCGAGAAAAGCGGATCGTGAGAACCTGCTGTAAGGGGACACGTTTTCTGAGTTGTGGTGGTTCATGTTGTAACAATACAAGGAAATTATAAGGAAGAATATAGTTGTTGTGTGCTAATTGGAGTCAGATCTGCTGTGTTGATTTGGGAGTTCGAACAGAGCTGTGAACAACACGCATTTCTCCTGCCCGACAGCTCTTGATTGTTTTCTGATTGGTTAACATCCCGATACTGGCCGTGAACGTCCATCCGGTTCCCTGAGTAGTTATTTAACAGGGCTGGTTTCTGGAAATTCTGGTTATATAAACCTGACTGAGTCCTCGGTGAAATTTTTAGGAGTCACTGATTTTCAAGTTAATGTTTGACAATACTGTACGAAGTTATTGGAAATCTACCTTTTCTGTGTAAAGGTAAAAGAACTACCAGTTCTGTTACTGTATGAGTGTTGTACTTACCAGGGGTTAGTGCCGGTGTCCATTCTAATACAAAGGAGTACATAGATCCCTCAAACAAAGACTGGATCAAACCAAGACAAAGCACTTTAGAATCTGACAGGACAGAAAGTTGGTAATTTACTTCTGAGCTACTATTGAATATTGCTTTCTTGAAAAATATATTTGAGGACATGGGGCCTTATTAAAAGTACGGTGTTTGAGGAAAACGTAAAACATGACTACAAGGAATGTGCTTCATTTGAGCTTTAAAAATACATATAAAAAGGCCTGTTTTACAGCTTTCATCATATACCCCTTTTCTCGGCAACATTTATTCCATATAACTCGTATCTCAAAAAAAGTCTTACACGTCTTACAGTAAATTAATTTTGATTTAATTCTACTTGATGCTATTTGCTTTATTGGATATTTTCCGGGTTTGTGGTGCGGTGCATTCCGTTTGTGGATCTATTATTCATTAGTGAACTGTTTCCATGCATGTATTAGATTACGCAGGATGAGCGACTAACCGTTTTTAATAACGTTTATTCCTTGAATTAGAGAAAGTCTGATGTTGCCACTATCATCTCCATAGTTTTCAGGCCAAGAACAACAAATTATTGCACTTACAGTTATCAACAGTAACAGTGCAAGACTAAACGGGGCTCTGCAATGAAAACAACGGAGAAACAACCAAAGATTAACAAGCCTTGATGTAAACTTCAACAAATTGCCTATACTTAAAAGGACTTTTCAGTGTTAATGAAAGACCCGCAACATGCTTATTCCTGTCCACGCCCGCAAACAACTTCTATCCTTGTTGCCGTGCGAATTTATCAGTCGATCTTATTACGGGCAAGGTCGACGATTAATTCGTATGGGTAATCAAATGGTGACGAGTGAAATTAGGGAATAATTTCACTTGCGTTTTGTCCAAAATCAAATAATTTCCCGAGCCTTTGGGCGAGGAAAATTATTTGATTTTGGACAAAACGCAAGTGAAATTATTCTCTAATTGCACGAGTTTACCATTTGATTACTGATTAATATTATGGGTGACAAATTACGCTCCTGACAAGATGCCATTTTGGCACCGTAGGAGAATTTGCCATGGCAACATTGTAATTTCACATGTGAAATTATAAATTAACGCTGAAATTTCGCGCCAAAATTAAGGAGTAATTTGTCACCCATGATATTAAACACAAAATTCAGAAACAACTTACTTACACGAATCCAAAGTGAGAAGCCATCGCCTGAGCTACTAAGCCTGCACAGATAGCAATCAACGAGTTCCCCAGAGAGGCGTTGGAGAACAACTCACTCAGTAAGTCTTTACTAAAACCTCGCTGAAACGAAATAAGTCCGTTTATTCTTATTTTGACTTCAAAGGATGTCTAGAGCCGAAACTAACTTTTTCTCCCGTAGCTAGCTACAAAAAATGACTGACAACTAACTCATTGAGGGGCCGGGAGGGAGGGGGGGGTGGAGGGTGGAAGGTAATTGAACGACTCACTCACGTTACCTTGTCGTATTCACAGATTACCCATGATTCAAAGGCGCTGAAGAGAATGGAAGTTGCCATGCCACCGGCCAGACGACCGCATATTAAAACCCAGAAGCTTGGTACATGCTGTTGAAACATATTAATACATATATTATTATTATCATCACTCAATTCACTCGCTGAAAGACTCAAATCCTGAGTAGTGTCAGGGCGGACAAAAAGTTTGAAATCTACTTGCTCAATGTGCTAGTAAATTTGAGTTTTCGCTTGCCTCTACATTACTTGCCCAATGGGAACGCAACACTGATGCATTGATCAACTACAGTAGTACAACATGTACTATAGGTACTGACCAGTACTATCTATAATCCTTGATTGACTTAAACACATTGTCTTGGTCATCTTGCAGTCTTAGTTTGACTGACTGTAAATATTTATTTATCAAATAGACTTGCAAGACCAGGGAGCCAAATTTCACTGACTAGCCCGTCGGGCTAGCAAACTTACATTTTCACTTGCGCAAGAGCAGAATTAATCGAATCTTGGTTTGTTATGCTCATATTACGTACCGGATGTTGTGGTTTATGTATGTTGCTGGGAATTGGGGAGAGATTCTTCGGACCATCATGGCCGTCGATGTTATCAGAATTTTGTGTATATATTAAATTCCTTTGTTATCTATGACATCGTTGGAGTAATCAAAAGGGAAACATCACAGGTTTTCCCTGCCCTGAGCGTGGCTGTGAATCTGACTTTTCAGTATGTGAATAAAATTTTCTACTCTTATTACTTAGGTAGCTTTCGAAAACAATTTCACCAGGCTACAACACTTCTGCCATGTTCATCGAGGGTAAATCTAGCATATTTTTCAAGTCTCGAAGTCAGTGATCCAAGAGCGTATACTTGGGGACTCGTCAGGTTCACTTTAAAGTAACCAGTACTTAGTTTTCACACCATAAACTCGGCTATTTTGATGTACACTGATATAATAGCACGACTCCGTACCTTCGTAAGGCAGTCCACTCCATAAAGTACACCGTAAAGAATGCAGTTAAACTTTCTTCCACTGAAAAATAAATTAAAGCCACTGAAGAAAATAAAACTTCAACAAATTTCTCCACTTCAGTGAGGTGGAGAAATTTGGTGTAGATACTTCTCATGGTATAGATACCTCGTTCGCACTTGGTCAGAAGGATTATTAGGTTACTGTGGAAACGAGAGTCTTATAGGTCATCTTTCTCTGGCAAGCTTAGCCTGTTCCAGGCTCACAGTTAGTCGGGACAAACGAAAAGAAAGGCAGTTGGAACGAGGGGAAAAAGCGAGCGCGAGAAAAAAAAACCGGCATGCACCTCGGTCTCTTCCACGTAATCCCCGGTCTTTTTTCCGTGCTCGCTTATCTTTTCGCTCGTCTCGGCTAAACCAAATGACTTAGCATCGTTCCTGCCAAAGATCGCGGCCTTCAAGGAGACATTAAATTGTCTTCTATTACTGTTATTGTTACAACCCGTACCCGTTCTGGAAGAATGGCAAAGAAGCGTGAGAGACTGGACCTATGAAAATTATCCTAACCCCACCCTAGCATGTACGACTTATAAGGTCATGTGACTTTTCGCTGTTGTTCCCGCTCTGGTTATCGAAGGTGCTTTGTATGCCGTAGGATTTCACCCGTATACATCACATGCACCCCTTTGTAAAGCGATGTGTAGCCGACGCCTATTTCCCTTTCGTAAACGGTCGTTGCCATTTATTACGGTCGATGCCAATTCTTGGTAACCGAGCCTTTTGTCATAAATTAGTCCTACAGTAGTTGAAATTGCAACTAAATCAGCTAAAATTGCGCTCAGATTGAGAAATTAAGCCTAATAAATAATTGAGGCGTTTGGGCTTAGCATTTGGGTGAGGTTAGGGTTAGTTTTAGGTACTGAAAACAGCTATTATTTATCTTTTATATAGAATGGTTAGATAGCCAAAATCTACGGTGCTTGGCCGAGCAACTCGGTAGGGTTGTGGTGAGTGACGTGTGCTATTAATCTAATAGCCCGGGTTCGATTCTTCAGTAGGTAATTTTTCTTTATTTGCAAAAAGCAAACTTATAACAGTGAAAATTTTCCTAAGTGTCATTGAAATGGCAACGACCGTTTACGAAACGGACAACTGCGTAGCCGACTTCAGTGGATTAAAGTTAGGTTACGTTACGTCGTAACTCTTAACAGTTATGTTGCTCCTGTATGGCACGCGCGAGCGAAGAAGTACAAACAAGTTTTCGTTGATAAAGGAATAAATAGCATACTACCTTCAGTACCACAAGGACTTGAATAAACCTCGAGATGATGAGAAATGCAGAGCTCGAGGCTATTTAACAGAAAAATATCATTGAAAAGAGCAGAAAATCGACTGCAGAAATCGAAAATAGCCAACTGGGCTATCACCTCGGAAACAAATGTGTGAAGTATCATTTGAGAACATACATTTTATCTGCAAATGAGCCCACAACAGTGCCAAACACCATGGAAGAACCAAAGCCTACGACGAACAGTTGATTGATTTGTTTGGATGTCATTCCGTAACTGGAAAACAGCGCGTACACGTGAGGGCCTTGTAGCCAATCTGCTCCTAGGATGTGATAAAATATCATGAAAATGGTATTACATGTAATCTCGTCCAAAAGACCACTTTCGATATATTAATATTCAACTTCACGTCGAGGCTTGGAGGAAGAAAACAAAGGAATTTGATAAGCGTGTCTGCTATGGAGTATGGAGTGCCATTCTCGCCAAAATTATTTTCCTGGTATTATTAGGCGCTGTTTTGTCGTTTTTAGCCATCTTTTTTTCTTTTTATGTTCTTGTTTTTATTATTAGATATCTGTATATTATCAGCCAATAATTTTATTGATCACGAGTGATTTGATTATTAAGCACCAATTTTCATTATGAGGCACTGATTTCTACTACTAAGCACTGATTTTTAGCGCAAAGTCTGAAGGACTAATACGCTTTAGAAAAGCGAAAATGCAATAAATCGTAGCCGATAATAAAACGAATGGTTAATAATATACAGAGACAAGATAGGATAATTATCCTCCCCTCGACAGAGATGCCTCATAATGAAAACGAGAACATCAGAATAAAACAAATTAAAGCCTCATAACAAAAATCATTGGTACATAAGAAAATAAATGGCTAATAACGACAAACAGTGTCTAATGATAACAGGGAAATAATTTTGGCGGGAATGACACCCCATAGTCGACATGTTTATTGAATTTATTTTGTATTAGAGCGGTTTTCAGTTGACTGTCGTAAAACCAAGGCTAAATTAATTTCTGAGCCAATCACGTTCTGAAGCAAATACATCCTTCAGTCAACCACAAATCGAAGTAATTCACAAATTGGTGTTATTAGCCAATCATAACGCAAAGTAAGTAAGTTCTTTGTTGAGAGTGTTTGCTCAAGTGACCGGCAATCATGTTGCTTTGCTGGAAAAAAAAAAGATAATTTGTATCATTCCCCAAAAAATACGTCTTCTCATCTAACAAGGCCGCCAATTGAAAACGAATTGAAGGGCTTTGAAAGTAATTGTCAGTTTTGAAATCCCATTCCAGAAACTGTCGGCTGAAGACGCTACACGAGGATGTTAATTTGCCGAAACAAAGAGCAAAGTCTTTGTTTATTATGACTCTGCATTACGTCGTCCATTTACTCCGAGGGGAACCGTCACCCAAATAAAAAATAATGCAATTTTCATTGATCCGGTATCGAATAATTGTAGATCAAATGTCGAACCTAACTTTGTTAACAGGTTTACATTCACGCCGTTATAAGAAAGTATGGCTGTCCGCCGTTTCTTTTTCGCTGACCGCTAACATGAGCGCGTTGTTGTCACGTGAAAATGCGTAGAAAAAAAAAGGCAAACTGTTATTCTCGGTGGCGGAAAACATGTGATATTATACAATATTACCTTGTGCCAGAAGATAGACTGTGAGATACAGGCGCTGAAATCGGCGAAATTCAATACCTCCATTTGATTTCTCTCTTGAATTTGCTACCAATAAGTACATAACAAGAGAAATTCCAGAAACAAAGGTAACTGATACGGCTAAAAGGAACAACCTCATCGCTGGCTTGTTTAGCATACAGTGTCCAGTTCTATAAGGAGAGTACAATACTTCCACCAGGTAATTACCTGTTAATTGTTCATTCCTATGTTCTAATGGGGCAATAAAGACAAGACTCGCTTTATTCAATAGTGCGGTGATCCCGGTTGGGGGGGGGGGTACTAAAAAAATTAACACGGGGAGTCTCCGCCCCGAGGTCCGATCCCTTACCCTTTTATATACCATTTTTGGCAGAAAAGATAACCTTTCGTATACCTTCCATTGACAAAAGGTACCCCTTTCACAAACCTACTTAAGAACACTGCATCCCCTTTCTAGCCCTTAGAATGAACGACATTAGAATGAACGACATTACCTCTCATGAACACTGATTTAAGAAATTGATTTCGATTTTGTTTTGTTTTTTAGACGTTAGGGGAGATGTTGTGTTTTGATTCCTTGGGATATTACAGGAGAACAAGTTGTACTAAAAGAAGATGTCGACAAGATGAAGTAAATAATAAAGACGAAAGCGTGACGCGTTGACTGAAGTCCACCAAGCACGCGCATAGACTGTAATGCGAACCCAACGAGTTTAATTTTTAACTGCTCTAACTGGCCCGTCTTGTGAATAACTCGCTAAAACAGGAAGTCTTCTTGTTATTTTCATGCTGCTTTCAATAAATTAAAACAGTACAGTCATAATGCATGTGTGTTCGAAATATTTTAATGAAAGGCCTTTTAATTACATAAATGACAGATTTCCCACCCTTTCATATACCTGAAGCGTGAAAAAGGTACCGCTTTCGGGTGGATCCTCCCCTTATAGGCTATTATAGGGAGTACCCCCCCCCCCGAGGCGGTGATAGCTATATTCATGGAGGTTTCAATACGTAAGAGATAAATACCGAGAACGGAGGTATTAATCCACTGATATACATCCCAATAGAAGACTCTAAGAGATAGAGTGGTTTCCAACTGGGGGTCGTCAGAAGTCCATAACCCAGAATTCTCCATCTGTCTCATTTGGCCTTTGCCTATCAGTTTGCGGTGTTATCTCAATTTAGAATAGAGGTCCAGCCAAATAATGGTCAATGAGATTGGGACTGATAACCACAGCGCGTCTGATTGGTCCGCAACCAAGAGCCGCACGAAAGGATTGCCTCCACTCCTAAAAAACGATAACTTTAGGAGGGAGGAAATGATGTTTACAATCAAATTTGCTTGAAATGTTTTCATAGAAAGCATCTGAAGGGGAAAAAACTGAATTTTTCAGTTTCAAATTTCGCGGGTGCCGAATCTTGAATAATTGTGACGTAACTTGGTTGCCCTTTTGTTCTGACATAAAGAGCTTTTGTATAATAACAATTGGGCAACCAACTTACGTCAGAATTATTCAAGATGGCGGCGCCCGGGAAAGTTAAAGGTGGAAATAAGCCGTTCTAAACTGAGTTTTTTCCCCCACACAAACGCTTTCTTTGAAAATTTTAAAACCAATTTGATTGTAAACATCATTTGCTGCCTTTTAAAGTTATCTTTTTGTAGCAGTGGAGGTTCCCTTTAATACAAAATCGTGCAGAAGCCGTTCTAAAAATAGATAATAGGGAGCTTACCAAACGACGACGCAGAGGCAACGACTACACTAGAAAACGATAGGTTTAGGGAGTAAAAACAATGGCTATTGCTCCAGTGATTTGGTTAGACGTTGTTCACAAACTGATGTTTATTAAAATTCTTTAAAACTCGATAAACACCGTGAGAACTAAAATAAAAGATACAAATAAATTACAAAATAAGATTGCGAAAATAACAGGATATAAAAATGTCTTACACGCTTCGAAAGTTAAAAAAGATAAATAACAGTTACATAAGATTAAGTAACAAAAGATTAAGATTAATCTACAAATAACGGTAAAACGATGTCGTATACAACTTGACCTTAACTGAAGCCTTAAATATTAAATTTACAATTATAAGCGATGAAATTGAACTTAAGCGAATAAAGCTACAAACCACGTACATAAACAAAACTAGCGTCAAAGATAATTACCTTGGTGCTGCCTTGATCACCAGAACAATGATAAACTTGTTAACTTATGGTGAATTAACAGATCTTGCGTCAACTGATCTTGTTAACGATAAAACTAACCTTTTATAACGGTAGTTGGGTGTCGCGGCGCTTACGCGTGAGTTTTTGCGACACCATAGAACTTACTCGAAAGATCTAGAGATTACGGTAGCGTACACGCGAAACTAGTACGCATGAAAAAGCCTTACATAACTGAATACACGTTAAAGAAACTTCCAACAACTAGGAATAGTACTTTTAAGGATGCAAAGTCTAGAAACTGAGCGTTAAACAGCTTAAATAAGAAACCTGTTGAAAACTTGCGCAATGTTGCGCGTGCAAAATTTGTTGCTGAAGCGCGCGGCGTTAAGTGTCGTACATCACGCGCGCACAACTTAACTGCTGTCGCTACACGGGCCGTGCACGCTCTGCAGTTGCGTTTTAGATTTTGGTACATTTCTTTGCCGTCATCTCCTAAATAACGACGTGAAATGACCAAATTTCAGGTTCTGTGGTGGAAGTTAGCATCTGACCATGAATTTTCAGTTCTTTCCCTACGCTTCTAACCCGCTCATACCAGTTTAATTCCTCGACAGTTACTACACATTTTAAATGCGTTACGACATGAAATAGTTGCGTAGTGATACGAATAACGCGAACTTGCATTTTTAAATGACGTCCTCGTAGCCGTCGTCGTCGTCGTTTCGTACAGGGAGCTTAAGCAAGGACGACGGCGACGGCTAAGAGAACGTCATGTGAAAACATAAATTGGCGTTATTGTAATCACTTCGCGCTTATTCCAACTCTTTCCGTGTGTAAAACAATTACTAACTGTTCAGGAACAGAATTGGTACGAACGCCGTTAAAGTTAGGACAAAGAATGGAAAATTTATCGTCTTGCACTCACGTCCTACACAAAACTTCAAATTTGGTCATCTCACGTCTTTTTTTAGCCGAGAACGGCAAAGAAATGCAACGAAATGTAAAACGCACGTGCAGAGCGTGCGGAGCCATTGTTTTTGCTCATTAAGCCTATTGTTTTGTGGCGTTGTCGTTGTCGTCGACGTCGTCGTTGCTCCCCCGTAAGCTCCCTAATACCGTAAACTGATGGGCTGAATTCCATTCCAGAACGAGACTTCTAGGTTATGGACTTCTGATGTCGTAAATCCAAAAGCAAAGTAATTACAACACCGATCAAATTCTAAAGAAAATACAATCTTCAAGCGGCCACAAATCGAAGTAATTCCCGACTTCGTTTTACTCGCCGGAACGCAGAACACAAAGCAAGTAAAAGCAAGCGACTGCAAGCGCGGGAATTTCGAGACTAAGTTGCAATTGGTTTTAGTTTTGGATCTGACCGGTTGAAAAATTTGCGCAAGCTTTTTTTCACAAAGCGGACCAAAAGCAAAGCGATGTGTGTAATTGCTTTCGGCACTCATTTGAAAACTCCTATTGATCGTTTTCACTCACGTGACCAGCGGCCACATTGATTTACTGAAACAAAAGGAAAATATTTGCATAAAAGCCGAGTTCAATTTCCCTGAAGACTGTTTTGGGACACCAATATGGCCGCCGTTTCATTGTTTAGTTACACCAATATGGCCGCCGTGAGATCATGTGAAAACGATCTATATATATGAATTATATCGACGTTCGAGGTATCTACCTCGTTTATTTCATGATATTATTCAAGAGGTATCTTTCATATGTTAAGTCCGGAATAGGGAATCTGATTAAGGAAAAATTAAGAAACCCTTCGCGAGGGATTTTGAGAACGAAATTTGAAACGTGTGACTGTAACGTCATTTATGGCATTGTGACGTAGTAACGAATTGGAAAACAACAAAAGGTTTTAAAGATTGCTTTACCATGGGATGACACCTGTATTTACCAATCCACAGGTAACAATATAACGTAATTTTATTTCGTATGCACCAGATATAAGTTTTATTGTGAGGTTATTTAAAATTATGAAATCGTATCACCAGCATACCAAATCCTACCTCGGTTAGTTTCCCTGCACGGTTTTGCGCTCTTACCGGGTGATCACGTCTTTTTTTTTTTTTTTAATCCTAACGAAATTGAGTGTTCTAGCGAAAAACGAACGCAATCCATAACATACTCATGACCTCATAAACTAGGAGGTTCTAATGGGCCATTTCCGAGTCACTGTTTTCCTCTGGTTCAAAGCGACTCTTAGTGCTCAACCATTCAAATGATAATGAGTTTGATTTGCACGAGAATACCCAACTCATTTCCATTTGAATGGTTGTGCACCAAGACTCGCTTTCAACCAGAGGCAAACATCAATTCGGAAATGGGCTATTCTGCACGAAGCATCCTCTTCAAACACATCGCAGTTAATGCATACATTGTGGACGTATCAACAACAGTATTGACACGTTTACTTTCGCTTCCAAGGAATGATTTTTGAAAATGTAAGCAGTTATGTCATTTGTTTATCTGAAATTATTTCCTGATACGAGGAATCTTGAAGACAACTGGCAGAGTATGAATAGACCTTCTTACCGATGCGGCTTTGTTCTGAAAAAGATATTTTGGAATGCCCAGGGGCAAATTAGCACATGTAGGTATATGTTGTGGGTATAAATTTGAGTTTGGTTCAAAAATTTTCAAACCAGATTAAATTTTATATTTCCTTTATCTCATATTAATTGTAGTGGAAAACAAAGGATGTAGTAAAAATCCAAGTGGCTTGAAAATTTTCATAGGAAAACGAAATTTATACCTATACATTTGCCCTCTGGGCATCCCATAATAACTTTCGCAAAACAGTAATTTGCATAAGATATCTCGTAGTTTGCTTCGTGGAACCCTCTCCTTGTAGCCAAAATATTAATGTAAGTACTCTAAGCAAGATTGTTTGATTGTAATAGTCCAAACGATGGTTTTAAATGTAAGATGTAAATGTACTTGGAGTACCAAAGAGCTCAAAAGATCAAGTTAAGAATCGTATGTGTAGTGTATGTGTTTTCCGGGTCTACTTGAAATTTGGAAATGTTACCTGTCGCGGGTAGGGCAAAAGCCGACTCTCAAGGGGTCGATATGTCATAAGTTGTGGCTTCATAGTTCTGTTATGTCGTTACAGGGGAGCTTCAGATAACATCAAAAGGACATTTTTCCTTCCAGGCTGTGATGAAAAACATTCCGGGTATGGAGAGTTCAACTGACACAGGTCAACGAAAGGTCAGATTCCACTTACCAGCTGAACACAAACTCGAGGGCGTGCTTAATCGATGGCAACCCCAACAACTGCCAATCACCAAGCGAAGTTCGTGGTTTTCCTGGCTGCTCAGATTTTCCAGACGAAGACCGCTGACCGCTCTATTTGTGAGCACTGCAGTTATCGCTGGCTCGATTCCCTGCATGATATTCCTTGCCTTCGTTTTCGTAACCTTCCTGATCTCATTCGTTCTGTTCGTCATAACGGAGTGTTGTCTCGTTGGGGCAGGTCTCTTCGCTCTCGTTCTAGTCTTTTCCTTACCTTTATGCTGCGCGGCAGCCTCGACTGCGTGCCTGCTTGCATGCTGGTGGGCTGTGAGTTACCTGCAGGATTCGTTGTCCAACATGGCAGAGCCCGCTGAAACTGTCTTCCATTACTTCGTGGGACTGTATATTCCTCGCAGGCTACGAAACATCCTGTATGCTTTTTAGGGGCGAAAATTAGTACATTCCAGTCTACAAGTGGTAATGGTCCGCGAAAGACTGGGCAATAGCTAATGAACACGGCCGTGTGACTCTGGTCAGAAGTCATGCAAATTTAGTAGAATACTATCGACTAGTTCATTCATAGTTTGGTATTTTAATATCGTAAGTATTAAAAGACTTGCACCCTTCCTTGTTTCTCGTGCGGAGAAAGTTTCCAAAAGTGCGTGAAAACAGAACGTGTTTTAGGCCACATTGGCCCTCTCTCGTGTATTGCACCAAACTATCACCGATATCAATAGCCATAAATGCACTGATAGGAAATAAATATAACGAACAGAGCATTTAATTTGTCCCTTTTCGATCATCCAGATTAAATTCATCACTAACTAGTACATTTATTTCTCCGTTTGTATTTCGTTTACTACAATTCATTGGCAAATAAACGATCTCCTTTTTGTCGAAGTTATCGTGTACAAAGCAATTTGACATATGTCAATTATTATGACGTCACAGATTTCAGTCCTCTTCAAGGTACTGGCTCATCGGGCCTGAAAATAAAAAAGTGATGTTGAATATCGTTGGGTAATCTTTTTAACTGAATTAGCAAGGCCGGCATTCCAGATCGGTGATGTTTGAATGTCGTCCACTTATTTGTCGAAAAACGCAAATTCGAAAAGGAATTCCCCAGTCAAACTTCAGCCTTAGTTAGGTTTGGCTCGACTAGGAGCCCTTAGGAGCGAACTACTAGTAACCCTATTTTGAGTTATCGTTTTCTCAGACTTGTGCATTTCCCGCCTAAAATTAATGCAAGTAATGCACATGTGACGTAAGCGGAGACATTGTGCGTCGATTGGCTACGTTGACATGCATGGCGGGGAAAGCAGTTCTAAACATAGATGGTCTGACAAAAACGATAACTCCTAAAAGACGTGTGTGAGTTGTAAGCTCCTAGTTATGGGCTCCCGGCTCAACCAGTCACACCACGTTTTCTCTTGGTCACTTCTCACTGCTCCTAATGCACACAAAAAGGAAAGCCTAGTAACTGGTTCAGTAAGACAATCGACTATAAGTGAATCAATGAACGTACCCGTATATCTTGCAATCTGGCCATCTCGTACCTGCAGATGTCGGTACAGCACTCCAAGTGCCATCCGCTTTGCACACGTAATACTGGGCGCTAAGGTATCTAACGTCAAAACCAGGCCTGCACCTCAGCTCACAGTGCACTTCCTGGCTGTTAGTTTCCTGTGTGCAATTTAGAGTGGCGTTAACAGGTGCTGGTTGACCTTTGCAACTCAGAGCTGTGTAAAGAGGATGAAATAAAATTTAGTCTAAACATCGCTGAGTAAGTCTGAGAGGTGCTCAACATTTCTCAGCTACAAGAGCGTCCCTGTCAAACTCATCACAATCCTTATGCATAATTACGTCAGAGTGCCAAATTTCACCACCAAGCCTCTCTTCTTAAAAAAATCTTTTCAAACCTGTAACAACTTCCCCTATATTTCAAGTGGGAATTTTTTCATCTGCACTGATTTGTGAAGACATTAATGTCATTCTGCATGTGATTACGCGTTGAAAGCGAGGCTTGGTGGAGAAGAAAGAGATAATAATTCTTCTTCTCCTTCTTCTACTTATTATTATTGGCTGAATGCACCTGGCCTCAAATCAGAACAGATGGCTTAATTATTGCTGCCCAAGATCAGTGTGCATTAAGACCGACTACTACCGAAACAGGATTCTGAAAGATGGCACCGAACCAATGTGCAGAATTTGCCGGCAATTTCAAGAAACAGTTGACCAGCTTGTCTCGGGATGTTCTGAACTTGCCAAGACAGAGTACATACAAAGACACAACAAAGCTGCAGCATACCTCCACTGGACAATATGCAAGCACTACGACATTAAAGTGCAAGATAAATACTACGAACATGAACCAGCTACAGTGACAGAAAACCAAGCAACAACTATACTCTGGGACATGCCAATCCAAACTGACAAAGAGATAAAAGCAAACAGACCAGACATAGTGGTCAAAGATAAGAAGGACAGAACCTGCTTGCTCATTGATATGTCTATCCCTACAGAAAGGAATACCCCTTTGAAAACAGTAGAAAAGCTCTCGAAGTATAAAGATCTTGAAATACAATTTGAGAAAGCATGGGGAATGAAAAGAAGAACTGCTCCAGTGATCATTGGCGCTCTTGGGCTTGTCGAGAAGGGAACAGAAAACTACATCGGCGAGATCCCAGGCAAAAGATCGTCCTCCTTGGAACTGCTCACATACTTAGGAGGACTCTATCCATCAAGTAATCAAGCACACTTATGACTGCCCTAAGCTCATGGATTGAACTCGGCACCATAAGTGAAAAGAGCAAGACCTAATGAAGATAATAATAATAATAATAATAATAATAATAATAATAATCTCTAGCTTATGTAGCCTAGCAAAATGCTCTACTTAATGGAGGGACTTCAAATCAAATCAAACCGGGAGCCAACCCAGATATGACACCGAGTCCGGGAATCGAACCCGGAACGTGGAAAACGAGGGCTCTATTGCTGCGCCTATCCTGTTCCTCATACGTAAACATACATGAGGCAATATTAGCAGATCGTTTTTACATGACGATACGGTGGCCACGTTGGCGAACTAAGACCAAACCCTTTTCCGCAGGGAATGGAGCCCTGTTTTTTACGCAAACACTTTCTTACGTTTCAGAAAATAAATATGGCCTTCGCTACTGTAAATGAAAGCAGTGCATTTATTTGTCTCTTTCAAGACCATTGATATTCCCACTTACCGACTGCTGGCTCGGAAGTTCATGAATAAACCTGTATCACGTATCATACGCCCGCAATGCGTGCGTATGACAGCTACGAATAAAAATATCAACCGACATTCCTCAGGTATCATCCTGCTATCTCATCCCTCAGAATCTCGACTCAAAATATCGCTAATAAACGATTGCTAAGCTTCAGTAAATTTTGCATGCTTTTCGTTCAATACCAGTAATATTTCAATCGATTAAATTAAAGGTGCAAGGAAATTGAAGCTAAAACAAATTAGTTATTTCAACTTTTAGTTACGAAAGATTGACCTTTGTTTGGTGTAATGCCTGATATTCCGATTCGAAGGAAAATTTTGGAATAAGCTTGTTTGAACCAGTTTTATTCATTTCTTGGGAGCAATTTGTTAAAAATATGAAACCACAAAAACATTGAGAACGTCAGACATCGTAAGGCCATGCCAAAAACTGGTTTCCTTGCGCGAACGTTATTATAATGTAATTAGTTAGAAATAGAGACCACAAAGGCTCAATTAAAATTTACCATGTTGTGTTATATATATATTAACACAACAACCGATGTAAAACCGTCATTCAAGGAATATCATACAGACGTTTACGACCAATTTCATAATTGCTGCTTTGCGTACCTCTCGTGCAAGTTAGGTCAGGTGATTAGGACCCGATTGGGTTTATTGAGAAAAAGTCTCAACGTTCGAAACTTACTATTGAAGTCAACATCGGTACAAAAACAAGCTCCAACGACGACCGCCACAAGAAACGAAACTTTGAGATACATCTTGATCCACTGGCAATGTGAAAATAAGGCGTTGTGTAGATGTGCCGGAGGCTCCTTCTCCTTTCAGAGGATCGCTGTAACCCAGATAAGCGTCAATCTAGAAAGGAAATTCGTTTGGTAGTTTTGAGCTTCCTCTACGGAAACAATCCGCAGCCCTCCGAAGGTGTTTGAATGCTTTCAATACTGGCTACTTTTCAGCGACTGTAGCAGATGAGAATAAACATCGTCAGAATATGTCGATCAAAATCTATAGAATTTGTTTCTTTACTTTGAGTTCGATTTACTTTTCAAGCAGGTGTAGGTCACGCTTGCTCACGTTACCTTGTATCTCGTAACGATTTAAAATGCAAATTGTGCACTGCCCTATATTCGTCACTGCACATCAAGAAACACGTATGTGTCAAAGTGAACCCATTTTGTGCCCTTGTCTCTTCAATTCCTTCTGGTTCGTGACGTTTTTAAGGTTGTGCTCGTGAGTTACTTGTGCAACGCCAGAAAGAAAATAAACTGCCACTGTGACAGCTGATTAAACTGAGAAGTTATTATATTGCTACAATGTAGCTTCGGATAACTTTGACAGCTTTTGTGTGGGAGAAAAAAACACAGTAACTGGATAGGCCCATGGCAAAATGGTCGCCAATATGGCAACTTAAAATTATTCAGTTGTATGCATAACAATCAGGCTGATTTACTTCGTTTCCCAAAAATATATATTACATTTTATTTGAAGCTTACACCTGTAGCGTTTCTGTTAATTCTGCAGCGTTGATCAATGAGTGCTGTCATAAGCGCTCAAGTGCCCATAACTCAGTTCGCACCCCGTGAGAGTTGTACCCTTGAGATTTCGGCCCACGGATTGGTTACACCAGACCCGGCTTAGGCCCCTTGCAACTCTCGATAAACAGTGAGGGAGAGAAATGTCGGCCCCTAGACCATATGTGATAAATCCCCTTCGTACTCGCAGGTCAGGTCCGTTCCACTTAAACTGTAATTTCGATCGATTATATTTTTGTCAGTGTAGTCATTTTGTTTTTCATATGGTGCGTACTATTTTGCGGGGTAAACGCATTGGAGTACAAAGAGTTTACGCGTGCGCACTAAAATGATAAAGTAACAAAAGGAACAATGAAATTTTCGTCTAAACTTTTAAGCGTTGTTGCTTCAGCCTTCTCAAATTATTTTTTTCGGACACATTTTGTTTTATTTTGTTTGTTTGTTATGTTCACATAAGCATTTGTTCAAAAAGGTTTCCGATAGTTCTGGTCTCATCGTTGGAGGTAACAGAATCGTGTAAAATCGCCGCCGAGATGTACAACGCCCACGTTTCGCTTCGTTTCGTTTTCCTTTAGCTTAGTCTATTCTGGTGTAAAATACAATTTAGTCGATTTCTCAGTTAAATACTTATTCTGTTGATCAGGGAACATGCGCTGTACGGGATGTTTGTAATTAAATGGACTCTAGTCTAAGACGTGACGCCGCCGAAAGAAATAAGGGTGCAAACCTGTTGGGTTAGTTCGCAGACGCTTAAAGATCAGTTCGCAAACGTCTCATATATTGGTGAATAAACGGATGAACAATATTCGAGTTGATGTTCAGTCAATAGGTTAGCTATGAATTAAAACTAGGTTAATTTTGTATGCTGCTTTTCGGAACAATTAAAAAAGCAAAATCAGCCCTTACCTTGAGCCAAATTCTCGACGTCGCCGATGAAGGGTTAAAAGAATGTTTGCTTCTTTCCACGTGAAGAAGCGGGAACGAGCTGTGATTTTGGTGATTTTTGATCTGTTAAGTCGATGTTGAGCGACAATTTAGATTTTTGGCGGAAAATCGACTCCATAGGCATTTGGAGTGCATCCGTAGCGTATGGCTGGCAGCCATTTCCATTCTTACGTGCACAACTCATATTAACTTCGAGTGGAATAGATCCTCTCTGCAACGGTTAGAGAAAGGATCTTCCTTAAAAAAGAAACATATAGGTTCACGCAATAGTTGTAGTGTGAGCCAACTTCTGATATATGTAGTCATAGATGGGGTACAATAGTTACAAAGAAAACTTAGTTACTTCTCTCTTAGTTACCGGCAGAAAATCATTTGAAAGTAAAAATTATAGTTTTGTAAGCCAACTCAAATGAAAATTTAAGTCAACAAATCCTTGAGAAAACGTTTAATAAATTTACCATCTATTTTTCCTTGATATTCTTAAAATAGCGACCTCGGACATCGGAAGAGTCTTGGAACCGACGAGACTTTCAAGTAACCAGTCCTCTCCTCTCACGAATACAACAAATGTACTCGTACATATATGACATAAAGACCCACTTTTTTACTTTATTGGTATTTTCCTGGTTGGTTGGCAATAGAACTTCATTATAGTTTATAGCACATACGCGGCATAAAACAATTTCCTACTTCCTTACGTTTAAAGGTCCGTCCTTAAAGACTGTGACGCATTTCGAAATAGGGCGAAAATAATAGGCCATTTCCGAGTTGCCGTTTGCCTCTGGTTCAAAGCGAGTCTTGGTGCTAAAACATTTAAATGATAATGAGTTTGATTTGCATGAAAATGAAAACTCATTTCCATTTGAATGGTTGTGCACCAGGACTCGCTTTGAAACCGAAGCAAACAGCAATTCGGAAATGGTCTATTCGAACACTTTGCACAGCTACATTAAAATGTTGCACAGAGGAAAAAAAAACACTTGATAGTTTTCCGTGAGAGCTAATTTACGAAAACAGTGACAGTAGCGCAGAAAAAAAAACTAACTAAAACAAATAGGGCCGACTTCGAATCCGAATTCATTTGAGGTGAGAAATTCTCCGGGGGCGAAATCGACGATTGGCATTTGACTAAGGTCCTCTGTTTCCACCTTGATAACTGCTTTCCAGTCTTTACGCACCTGTAGGATGTAATAACAAATAAACATTTGCACTTGGCGTATTCAAGACTGTAATGGATCAGTAAATATTCTCAACCTCATTAATAATGCACGAGCTCAATATGTGATCTTAATTAGCATAAACAATTACCGCAAAATACTGATTCCTTTCAGAAGCAATATCAAACACGAAGATGAATGTTCATCCTCTATCCAAACACCTCGAATTCAGTTTAAAAATCACACTTCTCGGTGTTTGGATATCTGATGAAACACTCGTCTTCGTGTTTGATATAATACTTCGCACCCTGTAATGTCACGTCGTGCAAAAATAGTTTTTGTTTGTTTTTTTTTTCATTTCCTTTCCTTTCAACGAAAAGTTAAAAGTGCATCTAAACTCAAATCTTTTTCGTTTTTAATATAAATCTCTCCACCCAAAGCAATATTTTGCCATTTGTACCTCAAAAGTTTGCTTTTTACGTGCCACGCAAGATACGTAAAGTTCACAAAACTAGCAATCATTTGGACCCACGACCGAACTGTGAGAGGCATGGGTCTAGTCTCGATTTTACGTCACAAGCTATTTTGCAAAGTAAACGTTCTTTGAAAATTTGAATGCAAAGCAGTCAGTGACGTAAAATCAAGAATAGACCCATGCTTCTCATGGCAACTTTACATAGCTAGTGCAACACATAAAAAGCCAAATTTCGAGGTGAAAATGGTAAAATATGTTTGCTATAGAATTATCTTAATCGTGAAAAATGAAACATGTTTGCCTTTAGGTGCATTTTAAGAACGTCTAACTTAAACCCAAGCATAATTCTAAGTCTTCTGCTCTCGGACTAACCATATCGTACTTGCTTTACTCTTCATCCTAAATGCTAATCGTCACTAAATTTCAATAAATTCATTTGAATACAAGAACAGAAAGTCGGAGATATAAAGCTGTACCTGCGTGATCTTGATACTTGGGTCGTCCTTCATGAGCGATAAGAGTCCATCATTTGCTCCCTGCAGCCTGATGGCTTTCTCCACCATGTTACTCTTGTTGTCAAAACATCCTTGAGATCCGCGGCAGGTCACGTTGAATATCTGTGTGGCTTTCTCGCTAAGCAGTCGCAGAAAATTCAGTTGTGTCTTGCCAACGCCACTGTAAGAAATCTAGGGGATAACACAAACGAAAACGAACTAAATAACCGTTCCGGCTGACATGCCTTTGTAACTCCCTTGACATCTAAACGCAGCACCGGTGTTAAATGAAGTTAGGAAGGCCTCGCAACCGCGTGATGTCATCTGCACTTGAATATGGAGAGCGGGAAAAGCAGGTAAGCTGTATGGGCATACGCAGAGAAGGGGGTCATGATTTTCAAGCAACTTAGAAGAGCTTAAAGAACGTTGGTGTTGAATAGGACTACGTCGCAATTGGCTCTAGATTTGCATCTGATTGGTTGAAAAGTTTGCGCAAGTTTTTTTTTTATCTTATCATAGAGCAAAGCGAAGCCAAAACCGAAGCAATTGTGCAATTACTCTCGACGCTTAAATAGGTCATTTCCGAGTTCACGTCAGCCTCGTTTTCAAAGCGAGTCCAAGTGCGAAGGTTTTGTGATGGTAATTAGTTTTACTTTGCATATCAATAAAAACTCATTTCAATAAGAAAGACTTCGCACTTAGACTCGCTTTGAAAAAGAAGCTGAAGTGAACTCGGCCTATAGTAAGCTGCTCAAGTAGCGACCTAATTAATCAATCGCAAAAGAACGATTGCTTGCACTGTCAGTCCCAAACCATGCGCAAAAGAAATCTCGTCACCTCATAACCATCTTCGTATTCACTGAACCATTCCGCTCCAGTAAGCTTTCTCCACTTTTTGTTGGGAGCCTGTTGAAAACAAGCAATACTTTAAACGTGATCTGAGAAGGGCCAATACAAACCTTACGAGAACGTTTCGACGTCTATTGCAGCCTTCTCGCCGAGTATATTTCACAATAATAATCGACATGTAATGTATGCTTAGTGTATTCTTGTAGCTCTTTTCATAGTGAAGCAAGTTTGTCCAAATTTCTTTTGTAAGAAGTCTTACTTAGTGACAAAGTAACACCTCTTTCCTTATTACGAAGAATACTGAAGCTGTTTTCCAATACAAACAACGTAGGGAATGAAAGGAATTCTATTCACCTGTTGCGTGTTACCATCAGGATGGATGCAGGTCTGTCCGCCGGCAGTGAAGTTGCAAAATACTTGAATGGCATCTCCGTTACAGCCATGATTAGGGTCGATCCAGAATAGACCTACCATGCAGTAAACACACAAACATAGATGCCTTTCTTCCTCAGGACTCTAACCAAAGGTGAGGGCACGAGGCTACCCTTACCCCCCTTCCCCCACGCCATACAGTGTTCTTCCTAAACACACTTAGATGAAAAGGAAATATTTCAAGACTACGTCCAGCTGCTCAAAGCTGGGTGAAGCTACCCTCGAATTTGTTTTTTTTTTTTTTTTCAGACAGGCAACGAATCGTGTAACAAAATTCGCTACGATCAGAAGGAGTCGAGTGAAGTGTTTGATCACTTTATTACATAACTAACCACAAAACGTGCTGTCACTGGCCAATTAAGCATTTAGCATTCGCCCATGGAACCGGTGCACCCTGCTGATAAAGGTGTTTATGATGATGTCTTTAAAAAAATGGTAAACTTCTCTGTGTGCCCCATTTCAAAGTTATGGTTGCTCTAAGGAGTTCGCCAAGTACTCAAGGAGCTCAACTCGTGCGGGGCGATTACGCCTCTCTTGTACTTTGAAATCTCCCGCGTGCACCATGACTTAATTTTATAGGCTGAGCCGTTTACCACTTGTTAATTGAAGCAAGCAAGCTGAGTTAATCTTATCGTTTGAGCCGGCCAGATGACATACTCACCATCGTCGAGTTTTCCGTTGCACATATAGAGATCTTTACAAGACCTGGCTGGATTTGTTTGTGTTCCGCTGGGCCGTTTAATGCTCTCAATTTCCTCTCTGAGTGACTGAATGAGTCCCTGCGACTCCGAGATGTCGGAATCCGATGAGTCGACTGATCTGCGTCGCCTCGTGTTCCCTTTGTCGGTTCCAGTCTCCAATCCACCTGGAGCCACCAAGTAACCGCTAGTTAGGTACGAGCTCTGTTGGACAGCAAGACAATTAGTGCTGAAGAATTTTGCCACGTTACTGAATTAATTGAAAGGGAACCTCCACTGCTACAAAAAGATAACTTTAAAAGGCAGGAAATGATGTTTACAATCAAATTTGTTTGTGTGGGGGGAAAAAAATTCTGTTTAGAATGGCTTATTTCCACCTTTAACTTTCCCGGGCGCCGCCATCTTGAATAATTCTGACGTTAGTTGGTTGCCCAATTGTTATTATACAAAAGCTCTTTATGTCAGAACAAAAGGGCAACCAAGGTACGTCACAATCATTCAAGATGGCGGCACCCGCGAAATTTGAAACTGAAAACAAGCGAGTCTAAAATTCAGTTCTTTCCCCTTCAGATGCTTTCTACGAAAACATTTCAAACAAATTTGATTGTAAACATCATTTCCTCCCTTCTAAAGTTATCGTTCTTTAGGAGTGGAGGTTCCCTTTTAAGATACTGCGTTTCTAGCGTTGTGATTGATTCACCCAATCTCGGTTATCGGTCTTAAATATAATTTTTCAGCGGTGAATACAGGAACTCGATGTTATATTCACTGTCATACCCGGTGAGTATAACATTTTGGAGACGCGGCTGCCAAGCTAAGCAAGCACTTTGCGTGCATTTTTGTCGTGTTTTAGCACGGCACGTTGTTTTGAACTTTCTTGATATTCACCGCTGAAATTTATACTAAAATAATTATTCGCCGAATATTGGTGAACATTTACCGAGACGTAGTCAAGGTAAATATTCACCAATATTCACTTCGCCTTGGGCGAGTAATTGTTAAATGTGCCGTATGACCTTATATGGAAACTGATTGCGCCAAGTAATGCCACGCTGAAAAATTTGTGCGGGAAACGAAACTTCCCGTGGGTAAAATGAATTTAATAACGAGATTTAGTAAAACAATGATTCCATTCGCGCCTGTTGGATATCGCTATTTACCTGGAATAGTTGTTAAATATTTATACACGGATTGGACAAATTGGCCTCAGTAAAGACATTTAAAGGATGACGTACCAAGCCATCGTCGTACGTCACAGTCTTCGCGGTTGTGTTTTTAATGATCGACGCTTATTTCAGGTGTTATTGCAACTGAGCCTGCGGGCGAATACCCTTTTGTTGTAGACATGAGAACAACGCTAAGGTACAGCACACAAAAACCCAACTGCCTCCTCTGTGTGTCAAAACCGCTACGCGCTGGCATCTGTAGTAACACTGATCTATTCCGGTCTGATTGTCTCCCTCCAATACTCCTTTAAGTCAAATTTCAAATTCTAATTAAAAATCAACAAAAACAACAAAAATGTTCTCTTACGATATCTCCAGGAGGTCCCTGAAAAGAAAGATTTTCAAAATTAGCACCAACAGCTCAGAACATGTGGATTATATAGTTTCACCAGAAGTCCATGGGTTATGGACTCCTGGTTTCATGCGAGATCAATTCTAGTTCTTGCTCATGGTCAAGATCACCGCTTGGTGCCAATTCTTTGACTATTTTCGTCTTGTTAACCTTTTAAAAAGAAACTTAAATTCGATCCATGTGATACTAAAGCTTTATAACGGTTCAGTTCTATTCAGGCTTGACAAAACAAAACTATACTGAATTTAATGACGGTGGCCTCTTCAGATAAATGGTCGCTTTTTAGCGCGCTCGGTTGGCAGATTTTCCCACGCGCAAAATTTAAGCTCAAACATGCAAAAGGTGGGAGAAAAAGCGAATAGCAAACAAAACTATCGTTGTATTCTTACCGGAGGGCCAGATGGTCCCTACAACAACAAAACAAGATAGATGAGAAGATAAGGGACAAAGGAAAGAGAAATCAAGAAATACGTTCGTTCCATTTATGGAGACCTTAAAGATACACCGAAATCATTGTACGGGTAACGCAATTTTTCCCCTTTAATTTTGCGACGATGTCATTGATCTTGCCCGCTTGACCTTGCCGTTTTCCGCGGTAGACAGCAGTATACCCGTAGATGAAATACGAGTAAAGACGTGGAGAAACTGGTAAGTTCTTATTATATTTAACTGAGGCGCTACCCGTAACCGTACACTGATTTCGGGGTACCTCAAGGTATCTAATAACACTTGTAAAGAACAGTTTTTGAAATCTTTGTTCCAAAGAGATAACTTTCCAACTGGTTCCTGAGGGTTTTCATCGAGCGACAGTCAAGTCCCTTGGTTCTCGTCACATATGACTAAAACAACCTCCAATACTTCAGGATATATATATACATCAATCCTAGCAAAGCAGCCCCACGAACGTGCCGTAAAATGAGACTTGAAGTACAAGAATAATTTCAACTTACTGGATTTCCTGGGTCACCCTAAAATTAAAGCACGAAATTTGCAAGTCAGACAAAAAAAAGCAACCAATTCATAAAAGCATTGAAGTGAATAATCAATCCTGGCCTAGACAGCTTATTGCTATTCTCAGTCAATCGTAAAATTATCTCAAATGTCTCAGTTGACGAAACTAATCAGAACGCAATGCAGGCACGACAGTAAAATGATCTCGACGATGTTCTGCAGGCCCCAATTGTTCAAAGCCACCTGAGTGGATAACCTTATCGGCGGGTGCACGATTGCATGTACACTGTCCAACAGTTTCAAAACGTGGATAGATTTCCGTACTACCACTTGTCACCCGGAATATACACATTATATGCATAGCTAAGTATGGTGGACGGAGTTCAAAAGGCTTGGCAAGTAATGTCGAGTGTATTTTAAAACTGGATCGCCGGTCTTTCCAAGTTAACCAGCGATGAAATAAACAGGTACTGCCTGTGTTTACACCTACCCGCTCTCCTTGTGGTCCCTGAACAAAAAAGAAAACAACAAGTAGTAGTTTGTTACAATCTTGCACAAACAGCAATTACAATAATAATTTCTTCACGTGGTGCCCCTGTCCTTGCACGACCATGATAGGTTAGTCTAAGTGAAAACGTTTAAGTGAATCGGCCATTTGCGAGTTCACTTGAACTCCAGCCTCTCATTAAAGTCGAAGTGCGAAGTCGCTCTTGTAAACGAATAGTTCAGTCCTATTAATGTGAAAAGTAAAACTTATTACACTAAACTGACTTAGACTTTGCAAAAGAGGCTAAAGTGAACTCGCAAATGATCCATTGTTTTGAGTAGACATTTTCCAACATGATACCGCTGATCGCCTTATATGTAGACTTTCTATAACTAAGCCCACCCATCTTGGTCGTTGACGATATCAGGGGATGTGTTTCTCTTACGACTCGTTACAAAACGGAAACATCTTTTCCTCACCCTGTCTCCTTTGGTACCCTGTAAAAACAAAAAAACAAAAATACATAAAAAAGGCATCAGCAAATAAGATTACCAATGCAACGAGAATGAACGAAAGAAAGAGCATAAGACCATTGCATTGACAAATCACTCACCTGTAAGCCGGCTCTTCCCTACAAAGAAATATAAAAGCAGACGAAATTATTATGAAACAGACGTGTTACTAACACAACCGTTTACCTACAAATTCATCGCAGCTAGTATATCTCAGGTTTGGCTATTTACTCACCCTAGGCCCCTGCTGTCCGGTTGGGCCGGGAGGTCCGTCAGGGCCTTCTTCACCCTGGGGAAGAATAACAACGATTGTATAATCAGGAAAGCACAATCAACAGCTCCACTGAAGTAAGTAGCAAAAGTGGAGGTCACAACCGAAAAAACCAGAGGTCCCATTATCATTAATCAAAGCCACTTACTCTATCCCCTTTGGGCCCCGAGAATCCACGAGGTCCGGGAGGGCCTGGGTCTCCCTATAATAGAAATCAGCAGGGTGGTGAGATGGCAGGAGGATTTTTCACTTTACTGATGTCCTTCTTCTTCGTAAACACTCCCCCTCCCCCCCCCAAAAAAAAGAAAAGAAAACATCAAATGGAACATCAGCTCGGGTGAGGAGCCTAAACCGCATAGCAAGGTATTTGACGAGGACCTTGCCTGAATTTCAGCCACCGAGTGACTCAGCGAGCGGAGTAGACGGGTGAAATTCAGGCTAACGAGGATCACGCTCGTACGTTTTCTCAAAGGATCAAACAAACGTAAACTGGGCCAGTTGGTGATAGTATTCGCGTGTTATTCGTCCACAGAAGAAAGTTCTGTGAGTGGCAACAACGGGTACATGCATCAGCCGTTCCTGCTGTTCCTTTGCAGATACCACGCAGCTGTTCACAAACTCTAATTTCGTTGGTTCTGGTTAGGACGCAGCTCTATTGTTTTTAGGGTTAGGGTTCATTGTTTCTGTTGTTTGTTTGAATGGTTCTATTGTTTTCTAAGCCAATCGCGTGAGCTGTTGTAATAGCTGCGTACTGAACCTTGCTTTGACTTGACTATGGTAATAACGGCAACGATGATGATGATGAAGATGACGAGTGAATGAAGTATTACCTCAGTGACCATATTATTAAATCATTCTTGTAACATTCTACCTTATCGCCAATGGGACCTGCAACTCCGGTAGGACCAAAGAAACCAGGCCAACCCTAAACAACAATCAAGACGCACTGTTAGAGCTGACTACCTTAAAGAATCCCTTATACCCTGGTTCAAGAAGTTATATCAAATTTGATTGTAAACATTAGTTCCTGCCTTTTAAAGTTATCTTTGGTAGGAGTAGAGGTTCCCTTTAAGAAGTTAATAAGTCCTTTTACCTTATCTCCCTTTTCACCCTGGGATCCCTGCAATCCCTTGTCTCCTTTTGGACCCTAATGAGCAAGCGCAAAACGTCAGTACGGGAGAGATAGAAGCAAGCTAACGCAAGAAGATTTTAAGAGAGAATGAGCCACAATGCTCCGCGTAATCGTTTGGAAAATCCAAAGGCAATCGTTGAGCTGCATGCAGTAGTCGTGATATACTCACAGTATTACCGCGTGGCCCTTGGCTTCCTTGCGGTCCCTGTGGTCCGGGATCTCCCTAGAAAAGGTAGCGGAAAGGACAAGTATGATGATGCAACGCAAACACAGTAAGTCAAAGACAGAGTGATCAATGTCTGAAGACACATTTTAGCGCTGAAATCGTCTCGAGTTTCGACACGAAGGTCAGCTTTCAGAGTCGCTGCTGGTCAGACCTCTCTAACTAACTAAAGTGAAGTGAAACATGCTATGCCTTTTCCAGGACCATGGTAATTATGACTGTCGTCAGTTTACGGTCTCAGTAAAAGGGTCGAACTGCTGTCTCTGTCCTAGCACTGATTCTAAAGAAAAACCAAACGTGTATAAGGTGGCGATAAACTAACCGGAGCACCGGGAGTTCCTCTCTCTCCAGTGGGACCCCTGTCTCCCCTTGGTCCCTAAAACAAAAGTGCGATAATACGGTAGTCATCAGCAAATGGGTCATCTCAACTGTCAACGGTGTAAATATCACAACATCACAGCATGTTTGTACTCGTTTGAAGAGTTATTCTAACGGAGGTCAATGCAGATCATACAAGATCACGAAATTGCCAAAATGAAATTGGTAATGGAATGAGTTGGGCGATAACTTGTCCTCTTTAAGGCTATTCAAGTCATGTGATGTCGGAAGCGTTCGACCGTTGTCAGAGCGATGGGATGAACAATCGCCGTTCGCCACTTAACTAACGCAGTACCAGAGTTTCTTCAGGACCTCGTGATTGCGAGACAATCGCGATCAATTCCCTGTGTGGTCCCATGCCTCCCCTGCCTTGATTTGTAAGTGCAGCAAGACTTACCGGTGGCCCGGGAATGCCCGTCGGCCCTTGAGGACCGGGGGCTCCTGTTTCACCCTATAGGACAAAATGAAATAGAAGTGATGACATTGATGAGCAAAAGCTTATAAATGCCGGGAAACAGAATAAGGTTTCTCCGGGGAAAATCGTTTTATAGAAAAAGTTGGAAGGTAATGCGACAAAACGATCAAAGATCATCAAATAGTAACAACAACAAAACAAAAACAAACGAAAGGTCTTAATTCTTAATGGTCCAAATTTGACACCAAGGCCACAGAATACCTTATCACCGGGATCACCTTCTGAACCAGCGAAACCACGAGGCCCAGGCTCTCCCTGAAATAATAAGAACGTGATGTAAGATGCATGATTGACATGAACCAAACATAACAAATGAGCCATTGCTTACCGAAGGTCCTGGAGTACCAGGTGTTCCATCATCTCCGCGAGGACCGGGGGGACCCTAAAATAAAACATGTCACTAGTTAAAAGCCAATTATGAGCGTCAAGACAAAGAGACGTACTAGACTTGAAGAAATAGTTTGGTACTTTTTCCTGGATGGTGAAGACGAAATAATTCTCACACACTGAATGCCATTTGTCTGCCACACGACAATGCAACAGCACTTTATTGACATTTGTCACAAAGATAACAGAACTGGAGTCAACAACTGGAAAGAACTACTCAAATGTTGATACACTTCTATAAACTTAGGCAAGAACTCGCTAAGGGGTGGGAGGGTGGGAAAACTGTTGCACTGTCAGGCAAGAAAAGAAAAACTGAATCACGTGACCGAGCGTGAAACTAACATCCTGACTTGTACCCAGGTCCCCCATTCAGTGTGAGAGAACTTCGTTTCCTGCCTCTTTCGCAAGCTCAGCCGGCAGGAAAAACATTTCTTTTCAGTTTTCGGCCGGACGTAGTCCATCGCTGTATACTCAGACTGCGAAAAAGCGAACACTTTAATTCATCCGACATACGAACACCGTAGTCTTTAACTGTAACTCTAGAGCGACTCCGGGAATGGAGAGTGAGGTTCGATGCCGGCGAGAAACCACGTATTCGACAACTCGATCCTCGTTAGTTCGAGTTTTCCAGGATTTAATTGAAGTCTATTGTATACCGAAAATAGCAACTAAGACATTACCCTAGCTCCTGGCGGACCTGGTTGCCCATCTTTTCCATCGGGACCCGGAGCCCCCTTTGAGGAAAAACGAACACGTGCACAATCGTTGAGAACAAAAGACATCAGCATACAAGGACAAATGACTGGCTGAACGACATACTTAAGAACTGCAGTGACCTACCTTGACACCCTGTGGGCCTGGAGGACCCTGAGGCCCTGTTGGTCCGATGGCACCCTAAAATTAGGGACTAAGAATGAGTACTTATGAAGCTTGACTCCAACCCACGTATTACTCTGGCGTCATACCTTGGTCCCAGCTTTTTATTTGTTCTTCTCCTTAGACGAAATTTAGCCTCGAAGGGCTGACAACGAAGAGCGAAGCGGAGAGGAAAGACTGAAAGACCTCTGGTTTCAATCCCTGTGAATCTCATTTCCATTCAACGTTTACAGTGCACTGTCTGACTGTCTATTCTGATTGGTTGATATTTTAAGGTTTCTCAATTCAAAATTTACGGTTGACGAGAATACCGATGAGTAGATGATAGTGCAATTGTCACTGGTTATTTTTAAATAAAGATTTTGGAGCATTTGGCTGTTGACATCTGCATCGAACTGACTCAGATTCGCAGGGACCGTAACCAGAGGGTTTTCTTCCTTCCTCACTTCGCAGTTCGTTGCCGTCACCTAGCAGCCAGAATTCGTCCGATGAGAAGAAAGAAAAACCTTTGGACTAGGGCAGGTCGTCACAACTCCTACAAGAACTGCCTGTAAAACTATCGTGAAGCCAAACTGTCGGTGCAACATATAAAAAAAATCCAAACTCGATGTCTATGTCAGTGGGTTTGCTTGAATTTAGGTCGCCACGGGGTCAGACAACACAAATTACACACACATGATATATCCGTCTTGGATTTGATAGAGCATTTCATGGAGCATATTAGTGGAGGTAACAAAATACTCGGTCCTTTACTGGTCTCACCGAAAACAGCAGTGACATTTTCCATTAATCGCGCGAAATGTTATCCATCAAATATTAAAAGTATTAATGATCATCGTTTGAAACTCACCATGGGTCCTTTCGCACCAGGCTGGCCTGAAGGGCCGCGCTGCCCTGGGGGTCCCTGACGAATATTATAATAAAGAAAAGTTAACCATTGGGGCGTGAACGAGTTTGCCACGTGTTCCGTCAGTGAAAATTGCGATATTGATTGTATTACACAGAGAGCCCTTTCAGTGAAGGGTTTCATCGAAATGGTCCGAGTTTCTTTTAACTATTCAGCTTAATAACACCACTCCTGGGAACGCAATGCAATCATAGCTAGTACAAAGGGATCAATAACCTGCTCACAACCAGGACGTTTATACAACCTGCAATGTAGACATACCTGTGGACCAGGATCTCCTCGGTCACCCTTCCCTCCCGCTAAACCAGCTCGACCCTGTTGGAGGAATAATCGTCAAGTAGCTCGTTACAAAGTGCGTTATCTTATGTACTCGGTAATCATGCAAACACCATGAAATTCCTTCCGACAAATGTTCCTCAGTAAAACGCGACTGTGTATTCTACGATTAGAGTTAATTTTTCCACCAGTTAAGAAACTAAGGCGCTTTTCAATGGACTGTCAGAGCCAGTCACGTTCTGAAGCAAGTACAGCTTCCAGCCAACCACAAAACGAAGTAATACACCAATTTCGATATGTTCAAATCCAACTTCAAACAATAAACATGACTTCGAGGCTCCGGGGAAGAAAGTAAGGATTTGTTTGAGTTTTTTGTCCCTGGAGCCTCGAGCTGGTGCCTTTTGTTTAAAAGTGAATATTAATATATCGAAATTGGCCTATTCACGAACTGGTTTTACTTGCCAATCAGAACGCAAAGTCAGCCGGCGCCAAGTGCGGGAGGGACGAGAGGGACGAAGTCGCAATTGCTATTAGTTTTGTATCTGATTGGTTGAGAAGTTCGCGCATATTTTTTAATCCAATCACAGGGCAAGCCGAAACCAAAATCAAAGCAATCACGTGATTACTTTCGACACTCAATTGAAAAGTGCATTAACGTCTGATTGCAAAATTCTATGCTAAGTACCGATGTGCCTGGTATTCCCGGAGCACCTGGATCGCCCTTTGGACCTTGGTCACCCTTAAAACAATCATAATATTAATACACAACATGAAATGAAAGTTTCAGAAAAAAAATTGTCAAATTAAATCTTAACTCGCTAAGCTATCAAAGCCGTGGACAGACGTTCATACGGAGCGACTTCATTCAGCTGACTGGTAGCCACATAGAGCCTATTCACAACGGCGGCGTCCAATAAATTCTTCTTTTGTCGCGGTTCTGCTGAATAGCCCAACTAGCCTCGTCAACATGAACAAAATTGAAAAGAATTTTTGCTTTCTATCGAGGCTTGTTGGGCTGATAAGCACTAAGACAAAAAGATAATTTATTGGATGCCATTTATGAACAAAGGACTGTGCAATAATTATCCGGAGGGGGGTGAAAATGGGCTTTATATAGAGAAATATTACGTAATGCCCCCCTGCCAACAAGGGCAAGTTAAGCTCTGACCCTCCCCCTGATCCCCAATAGTTATGACCACCCCCGTCTAACTACATTCATATTAAAAGCTTAAATAACCTGAATTCCCTCCTTGCTTTGTACTGTAATGCTTTCCACGTCACGTTAAATCAGTCCTAAAGGTGTCATTAGTAGTGATACAGCGGTATTTGAATCTTTAAGTCAGATTGCCCACAAGAAAATTAGATACCAACCCTCCTGCTTCTCCGTCATATAGAAAGTTACATGTT
>BLFK01000383.1:4978643-4994024 GCA_014634185.1 Astreopora myriophthalma | reverse complement strand
CCCCCCCCCCCCCCTCCTGATAGTCCTTAAGATCTATTGCTTGAACAAAACAAAGAGTTCATCTCCCGGAGGATTGGTTTAATACATGGCCGCCGTGACGTAATACGCATGCCCTCTATGAATCAAAACTTAATGAAGTACGATCGTCCGGGTGAGTGTAGTCCTGAGAAGGACTGTCGTTGATGGTAGTGACGTTAAGGTCGTTCCTAAAGGTGTTCGGAAACATCCGGCGACTCCGGTTTCTTTCTTTCCCAAGATCAAGCCCCCCGAAACTTTTCACAAACGTCAATTTAATCGTCAACCTCATTCCCAGGACATCTCCCTTGGCTTCTGGTCCCGCCCCGATCAGAAGCCAAGGGAGAGGTACTGGGAACGTAGTTGTTTCATCGCGCTCTTTTATCAGGCGATAAGGTGGTCAAGTCATCGTGCATCGCCAACTGGCAAGCAATTTTCGTTCCAACATAGATATGTAGCCCGGATTAAGGAGCAGTATACATGCAAGAAACTCTGTTCGCTAGTCAGTGAGTGAGACTTTTGGGTCAGGTGAACTCTGATAAATTTCCCGCCTCTTCCATATGATATGCAAGAGAACCGAAAGCACGCTACCTTACTTCCTGGTCGACCATCCCTTCCGTCATCACCGGGCTCCCCTTGGTCACCCTGATAAGACAAATTCCGTGATCACGCCAAGCATCAACTCCTACGGCTTTATGGCGGTGTTTAAATAGAGGATATTACATGGCCGCGCGGAGATACGAAATTTCTCTTCGAGTGTTGAAAAATTTCGTATCTCCAAGCGACCATGTAATTTTCTTTTCATTATATAAAATCCTCACAATTCAACAAAAGATGCTTTACATGTATTCTTTATTTCAAAAGCTAAGGTTTTTGAAATAAAAATGATATCACACATGTGTGGATATCGTTTTTATCGATTTGCTACCACTCGGTATACCACTCAATTTTATATAATAAAAAGCAATATCGCCTGACGAGCCACACTTAGCCAGTGCAGCTTTCTCTTAGCCTGTGCAGCTTTCTCGCACGGTATAAACACGTTACCTTTGCTCCGGCTGGCCCTGGAGGTCCGCGTGGTCCAGCCAATCCCTGGGCTCCCTAAATCAGGAATTTCAAGCAGATAAAACAATTTTAAAAAAAGCGCACACAATAGACTAGTTTCGATATAGTAAAATTCAACTCCGTACAATAACATGACTTTGAGGCTCTGGGGAATAAAATAAGGATTTAAGTGAGCTTTTCCTTGGAGAGTCTTGAGTATTTATGAGTCAAAGAGTCTATGAGTCAGTGAGTCAACGAGTTAGTGCAGTTACCCACACCCATAAAATGAAAGCTAACCCTAACCCTAACCTTAATTACTGAAACGAGGGCTTAGGCTTAATCAATAAATTATTGCTATATTGACTGTGAGTCTCATTGGTTCATGACTCATGACTCATTTGACTCATAAAACATCCGTTCTCTTCCCTGGAGCCTTGAGCTGATCCTTTTTGTATGTGAGTGAATAACAACACATCGAAATTGGGCTATTTTCAATCACTTTAAATTAGGAAACTCACTGCGACATAAAGTTCTATAGGTGGGTAATAAGCTGCTTCAAAATATCTTTGGAACTGATCTAGGTTTGAAAATTCCAACAGCTTCGTTTGCAGAAAGAAGAGGCACAGTCTTACCTGTGGTCCGCTGGAACCCCGCTCACCCTTTTGTCCTCGTGGACCAGGAACGCCCTGCATAGAAAAGGAAACCGCTCAATAAAGAACTTAAATAGTGTCGTGACAAATGTTTGGTAGCAAAGCATCCGTTATGAAATTCACCCATACTGTACAATTAATAAACAAAACGTTGAATCTTCTTTTTAGATAAAATGTGACCGGGAAATCTGTATGGGTATTTCAGTACAATGACGAGCTGAAGGCGAGCCATTAGAAACGCCCATACTCAAATATGTGAAATGAAATGAAATGAAATTAATATGTGAATATTGTGAAAATGAAACATTAAATTAATTGAGATCGGTATCAAAAGTTAATGAATACTAATTACCTGAACAGTATTGAGGTTTACAAAGGTGAACATGTGACTCAAATGCTACCTATTGATTGGTCATAACTTTGAAGAACAACTAATGACTTTTACAAGCTTTAAAAGCGTTTCATAGCTTGCCCTTGTGAACTAAATCGGTCATAAATTTCTAAATTGATCACTGACCGGGGCACCGGGAGTTCCTGTTGGTCCCGGCGGTCCGCGTTCACCGTCATTCCCCTTTTCTCCTCTTGGTCCCGAAGCTCCCTGGGGGCCTGTTTCACCGGCCGGTCCCTGCGGAGAATGACAACCTCACACTTAGACCACTGAATTGAAGAAATGAAGTGCGGTTTACAAGTGAATTGAAGAAATGATCATCATTCCTTTCACAATTCATTTGTAAACCGCACTTCACAATCATTTCTTTCATTCACTTAGACGACTGTTGGAAAAAAACTGAAAATATAAAACTAATCGTTCCGTATGTAAGATAAAACGACTAATGGTTTGGTAAACTTACGGTAGGCCCAGGTTTCCCAGGAGGACCAACGGCTCCACTTGGACCAGGAGGACCCTGAATGAAAGACCAAAGATCTTAAACAAGAGCACATACAAAACTCTTAACTAGCATGTGTAAAAAGGATGTGAGTAGACTCAAAAGATATATAAAACTACAGTGAATAGGGGGCGTAGTGAAAACACTAACGAGAGTGCAAATCGACAGTTGAGTTGCACAAAAAAAAGGAAGAAGAAGTCAAATTTGAAGTTTTCAGATGTTGGGAACTACCTTAGGTCCACGCTCTCCTTTCTTCCCAGGTGTTCCTGACGGTCCTTGGGCACCCTGGGAAAAACGAAATTCGATAAAAACCCAATTACGAACTGTCAGCTAATTATTGAGAAAGCTTATGATCCGAGCAAACGAGCAGCTCAAAATTGGTCGAAAGTGAAAATCCGACTAAAGCAATAACAACGTTAAAAAAATATGGTAGGATTTGGTTCAAATAAAATTGATACGGGTTAAATATAGTGAATATTGCTTTGACGAAAAAGGGGCTGTACCTAATCTTGTTAAGTATCTAGACGGATATTACCTTGTCTCCTTCTTCCCCTGGAGGTCCAGTTGGTCCATCCTCTCCAGGCTTCCCCTATTAAAGCAAACAATTACAGGACAGTCCCAGGACAGGCCAATCGAATCCCAGTTAAGCTGAACACTGTTTCTCGTTTCGATTTTTATGTAAACACTATCGAAAGAATCAGACCGTTTCTCTGCTCCATGACAAGATGAGCACTGGGCGGATGACTTCCTTGATCTCTCCTGTTCTATGTTCTTTTATCTCGGCCATTGTACTACTTTCCGGTGGCTTGCTTGTGGCGTAAATTTTGTTTCAACCCACTTTAAGTAATACCACTTTCGTGAATGTTCTTCATGCAACAGGTTCCAATTTCAAATTACTACTCACTGAAAGTCCTGGTTTTCCCTCGGGACCAGGCTCCCCACGCGGTCCTTCTTCTCCCTGAGGAAAAAAAAAAAGAGTGGTCCAATGCGTGGCGTACGACTGCCGCTGGTCTAATTTTTTTGGGTTTTACGACAGAGCTTGCATTGAAATGCACGGAATGCGTTGCATCCAGTGTAACATTACCGCTGTGTAAGCTTGGGGCAAAGTAAGTTTAGAAATTAACGCAAAAGAAGAAACTTCATGAGCAAATAAGATCTCGCAATCTATAAATGGCCGTTTTTACATTAGAGACGCAGAATCCGGCCAGACGAATTCTTCGTCTGGCATTTTATACGTCTAGTGTAAAGAAGGGACGAACTATATGTGACGCATAATTCGTCTGGGACGAACTTTAACATTTTTTCTCCTTCTGTTTAGCTCATCTAGCATAAAGACGCCCGGGATCAAGACGGATTATGCGTCTACACGAACTATCTCCTTTAGTGCGTCTTGGAAGACGCACTTCCAAAGACAGTTCATGTACGTAGACGCATAATCCATCTTATTCCCGTCTTTATACTGGAAAAACTAAACAGACGCAGAAAAGATGTTTGCCAAGTTCGTCCCAGACCAAGTATGCGTGTCTAGCAAAAAAAAAAAACGGCCAATAAGAGAATGCTGACAATTCAAAAGCAAATTTCTTCCCAAGTGATTCAAATACAATGAAAGAACTATGATCAGCGTTCACAAACTAACGAAACTCGAAATTTTACTTTTTGCTAAGAAATACTGACAAGGAGAAGGAAAGGATGGACTGCTCCTGTCAAGTAGATCTTATACATCTGTGTCGTGGTCTGATCTGAGAGGCTTTAAAAAGCGCATGCGTACTCACCCTTGAACCTTTCTCGCCTGCAGCTCCTTGCGGTCCTTGGCGACCTGGTCTTCCCTGTAAAATACAGACGTCACTTCCATGAGCGGTACGCATTTCAGGGATCAATGGTTACCTTGATTAACGCGTTGTTAATTTACACTTGGGTTACTTCAGTTCCTCTAAAAGAACTGGCGATGGAAGTGAGGAAAATACAACTCGATGGAGAGACTTACCGGGGGTCCTTGGGGACCTGGTTGTCCCGGAGGTCCTCGCATTCCTTGCGAACCCTGGCGAAATGGAAGAATGTATTACTTTCTCATTTACGCAGTTGAATTCAAACGCAGAGGTATCTCGCAACTTACTTGTCCACCTGGGAGGCCAACAGGCCCTTCTATTCCTTTCAGTCCAGGAGGTCCCTGTATACGCAGGAAAAATATTACAGAATGAGGGAAAGATGGTGATCGCGCGCGCGCGCGCGCGGGCCCGCGCGTGAGTTTGTAGCAACACTGAGTTACAGGTAGGCTTTGTCCATCTACAGTAGGGTGGAGCCTTCCGCTCATTTATTAAGCCAGGGTCTGGATGGCCTCACTAAAACTCCCTTTGTCTTCCAAGATAGTCATTCGATGCTTCGAAGTCTTGAAGCATCTATTATACGTCAAAGTCTCGAAGCATTTATTACCAGTATATCGGGCTATGGACCCCACTTTAGTACGCCCAAGAACCGAACCTCCCCGTGTTTCTAGCGCGTAGAGGCTCAGAAGAAAACCGCAACACTTTGTTTTCATGTAGTCTGCTCCTCTATCTCACAACCCGTTATGTCTCGGTTCTCCTTCCGCAATTCAGTTACAAACAAAGGCTCCGTGCAAACGGACTCAACATTGTTGGGTGTTACTAGGAGCCCATACCCGGAGCGTACAATTCCCATACTAGGGCTATGTCACGGCATTCTTACAGACCGAGCTATTTCTAGACATGCTTTCCCCTCGAAAAGTTCGGTTCCAGTCCGCACGCGTCCAAGCAGTTAATTATGCAAGGCTTCTGATTGGCTAGCAAGGCTCCTGTGGGAGACTGAATTCTCGGGAAAATCAATCTAAAAATAGCTCGGTCTGTGAAACGTCGTGACACAAGTATACAGAGGATATTACATGGCCGCACGGGGATACGAATTTTATCTTCGAGTGCTGAAAGTATCTCTCACGAGTGAGCGAAGCGAACGAGTGAGAGATACTTGATGATGAAATTCCTACATAAAACATAACTTTTTTAAAATTCATTTTCGAAACAGCAAAATAGTGCAATTAAAGTGGTCACCTATCGCAAAATGCCTGTCAAAAAAATGTTATGAAACTCGGATATAAAGTTATAAAGGAGAAATAAAGAAAATAATACTTATATTCGACATTCTTCGTGGCGAACTGCACCGTCTTCGCACCTCGAAGCCATTTTGTGAATTAAATTTCAAAAGAACCGGCCGCGCCCCTGAGCGGGAAGCTCTCTTGTAATTGGCTAATCATGTTAGTAACCATGGCGACACCAATATCCTCACACTTGAGAGATAAAAATAGTATGTTCACTGCGCGCGGTGAAGATATGATTTTTTAGTAAAAGGAAAAATCCCGGTATTTCATCAGTATCCATAAAATAAATTGAAGTTGTACGCTCCGGATTATGGGCTCCTGGTGTTACATGTTGCACACCCTGTTGCATGTTGTTGCAATCCGTTGTTGTTGGATCCGTTTTCACAGCTCTCCCAACAATGTTGGGGCAACGCACGCGCATTACACATGGTCTCCATGGAGATAGTGACACATTAAGTACGCATCATCGTAATGTCAGGCCCAACATTGAGGGGAGTTGTTGCGCTCGTTTGCACGCAGCCTATGCAACGCCTTGGTGGTTCCACTTACCGGCGGTCCCATAGCACCTTTCGGCCCTGGTGTTCCTGGTTGACCCTAAAACAGCCGAAAGGACTAGTGAATTATAGAGATTAGAATTAGTTCATGCCGGGAAAGGGTATCTTGCCACTTGCACGGAAGGGCAATCCTCAGGAAAGCCAAGATAATAAGACGGCATTCCCTTTGAGGTCATACCACCCTGACTATTTATTTTTCCAGTAAAAATACTAAGGAAGCTAAAACAAAACGAAAATTCTAGGCAAACTTCACAGCATTGTGATAACTTACCGGTGCTCCATCTTTTCCGTCGAGGCCTGGTTCACCCGCTTCTCCCTGTTCAGTAAAAACAGTTTCAACATAACATGTTACAAACAAAAGCGGCTCAGTTCCGTAGACTATACGTCCTAAACTACGCTGAATGTAGGCAGTCATTGGAGGCCTCGGCGAAATGGTTGACGTCAGAAATATCGCTCTAATTCGGCCGGAGAGTCTAAGTGTGTCACGGTTTTCTTGCCTGCTGACACTCGTTAAGTCAGAACAATGTTTACTCAGTCGCTGCAGTCTTTCACTGGGGAACTTACGAAACGCGACGACGACGGCTACGAGGACATTATTCAAAAATACAAGTTCGCGTTATTGATATTACTATGCGACTATTTCACGTCGTTCCGCAGTTAAAATGTGTGGTTACTGTCGAGGAAGTGAACTGGTATGCGCGGGTTAGAAGCGTAGAGAGATAACTGAACATTCATCGTCATGTGCTAACGTCCTCCACAGAACCTTGAGTTTTGTCATTTCACGTCCTCGTTTAGGAGATGACGGCAGTCTCGACCCCAGAGCTCTTCCCTTTTGCCCATGTCTTACGGGCGTGACGGCGGGATGAGCTCTGGGCAACCCTACGCAAGCGTAGCCAAAATCTAGCTATAGGGGCCTCACAGAGCATTCTTGAGGTTTCAAACCAAAATGGCGTCGCTGTTTGAAAAATCCTTGCAGTATGCCTTGGGAAAAGGTAAGGTGGTTCGTGAGTGCCACACAGAAAACGCGATGTTTGTTTTTTCTTTTAGCGACTTTTTTAGCGACTTTTTCAGCGACTTTTTATGGCGACTGTTAAGAGCTCTTATAATGCGGGCTCAAGTTGCTTCCCATGTGGTTACGTGAAAGGAGAAGATGGCGGACTTGGAATTGGAAGCCAATGAAATAAGAGTGGGCGTGACAGGCCTACACAACTCCCATCCCCGTGTAATAGCCAGCTTAGAGTTTGGCTCGAACGAGTATATCTTTTAGGGATCTGCCCCTTTTGTACGAAACGGCGTAGTCGTTTCGTAAGCTCCCTAGTGAGCCTTTCAAACAGCCTTGAGTGAAAGTAAGACACACACAGACCGTTAGTAGATCGTTGTGGGACTGGGCTAGATTTCACTGACCGAAAATTCCACAGTGATTACAAGGGCAACAGAGGTAGAACATTCAAGTTCTTCCCTTGGAAGTCAGTAGCGACCATTAGATTGGAGTATTAGGTTTGGAGGTCGAATCTTTTGGAACTGCGCATGCTCGGAACGAAAAACTCGTACTCGTAGTCGTATTCGTACTCGTACTCCAATCTAAAGGTCGCTTATGTACCTTTGAGCCATCTTTCCCGGCTTCTCCTGGATCTCCCGTCGGCCCTTGCGCACCCTGGGGAAAAAGACATGATGTAAAAGCGCCCATAATTATTCGTCATTGTAACAGGTAATCAACGTTGCTAGCAATGTAAGGCCACTTTTTTCCCCTCACCGGTCGCCCACGGTCTCCCTTGGGGCCTGACGCTCCTCTCTCTCCGACGGGACCCTGAAGTGAAAACGTGCGAAAGTTTGAGCGTTTTGAAAATAATCCATGAGAAAAAGACACATAACTCACCCGACCGCCTGGCATTCCAGGGGGGCCTTGTGGCCCGATTTTTCCTTGCTGTCCCTGCAGCCACAAGACAATTGCAATAGTTAGCAATACACACTAAAGGGTTGTTCACAACGCTACGGCTGTAATAAAACTTTGGCGCGCATTGACAACAGTCTTAAGTCTCTCACTCTCATTTGCTGCTATTAAGCTTCTTTTACCTCGTTCTTTTAGACGGTTGTGCGATATCAAACTTACGTAAAAGACGAGTCATGAAGCTACAACAAGCCTCTTTTGCTGCGTAAAAGACACAAGACAAACCCCGAGTCTTACCGTCTCTCCACGCGGTCCAGGGAATCCCGGTAAACCTGCTTTTCCTGGTAGGCCCTGAAAATCGGAACAAAAATCTTGCATGCGTTACCTCGCTCGTCAATTTCTTTTCAGAGGAGTGAGGTTTTCTACAAGTTGGAGAATTGATTGGATGAGAGGACATTAGGGAGCTTAAGCAACGACGACGTCGACGACAACGAGAACGCCACAAAACAATAGGCTTAATGAGCAAAAACAATGGCTCCGCACGCTCTGCACCTGCGTTTTACATTTTATTACATTTCTTTGCCGTTCTCGGGTTAAGAACGACGTGAAATGGCCAAATTTAAAGTTTTGTGTAGGACGTGGGTGCAAGACGATAAATTTTCCATTGTTTGTCTTAACTTTAACGTCGTTTATACCAATTCTGTTCCTGGACAGTTGGTAATTGTTTTACACGCGGAACGAGTTGGAAAAAGCGCGAAGTGATTATAATAACGCGAATTTATGTTTTCAGAAGACGTTGTCGCAGCCGTCGTCGTCGTCCTTGCTTAAGCTTCCTACTGTCTGGCAGAGTTCGTTTGTGAAAACTGAACGAAACATCACTCAATACTAGCTTTGGTCGGTGCCTTCCCAGCTTTTACAGTATCGGAAACAGACATAAAGGAAATTACACGGTGGTTAGAGGAGATGAATTCTATGTTCGAGAAGCAAAAACAATATTTCATGAGCGAGCGCCTGCCTTAGTCCATCCCCTGACGGTTGCGCGGCACACTTTTTAAGTGATTCTGTAATTTAGTGATTTTGCATGAGGTATTTTTCACGAAAATCATCGCCAATCTTTTAAAACCCTCGGATTAAAAAAAAAAACAATAGAAAGGGTGGTAAAGAGTATTTTAGTGAGCTGTGAGTTGTCTATTTTATTTCCCGTAAAGTGTGAAGTATTTTTTCTCGTGAAACGTGAATAAAGGCCGTGCGCCGTGATTTTTGATAGAAATTATCCGTGAAACGAGAACTGAGTACTTAGTTCATCGTGAACTGTGATTTTGGTTTCTATCCTTTATAACTTGCGGACAAAATCATACGAAATGGGCCAAGAAGGGGACAGCTCACAACATAGTGCTTCGGCCTAATTCTTACAAAAACAGTAAAATGTTACACGACCACTTCGTTATCCATGAAATGTGATCCAGCCCCCCTCCCCCCTCCCCGGCACCCTTACAACCCGCAACAAACCGAAGAGACCTTTCGGGCCAAGCACTGAAAAAAACACATTCAGAAAATGGGCCAAATAAGGAGCCGGACAAAAGCGAAAAGGGTGAAAAAGGAAAAGCACAACAACTCACCATTGGCCCACGGGGTCCCGTTTGTCCTCTATCCCCCTGAGGGCCCGGAGGTCCCTGGTGAAAAGAAAACATTTCTATGTCATTACAACAGGATGACGAGAGAATAAGCAAAGTAAGCGTTGCTGCAGATTCCCTCTGTTTCTGGGTCTCTTTTGTTGGATTGCTGAAGTTCGAGGAGAGCGACTCGCACAACGCGGAGAAGTACCGATACACCTGAACACTCTTTAAAGGTCCCACATGCGAATGATCAACATTCAATAGAAAACTAGCCGGCAAGAAGACAATTACCAGAAAGCTTACTCATAGATAAAGACTTCACCGGTGGGCAAAACCAAGCTGAGGCCGTTTCAAGACAAAACTACAGATGGAGCTATTTATTATCAATTTAACCCACATACTAAAATCTGTGCCTGAAGCTAACCTAGACCTTGAATGATATTGAACGCCAATTCTATTTACTAATCAAAATCAACGAAAAGCTCGACCATAACCCAAAACTGATAAAAAGGACAACTTTAACTGCTTAACACTTTACATTCCAAATTAAAATTCACCTTTGTTGTAAACTGGTTTACTTCGAACAGCCAAAGCTCTCTCGCATACAGAAATTATCCTACAACTGAGGATCAGCTCGCTTTCACATTTAGTCTTGATAGATTTTTTTCTCGTGTAATATAGAACTATTTCCGTTGTATTGCTTAATGCAAAACACAACTCGGAGACACGCCTTGAAAAATGTCAATCTTAACAACATGTTCTCTTATTTCTTACCGACACTGTACAAATCACGACACTTAAAAAGAGTCTGATTTCACTTTGCGCTCTTTTCTCTGCAAAGCGAAAGTCTTAAGGTACCGTCATCTTCGCTGTTTCTGGCCTGATGAGGTCTTGACTTCCGATGGCCAGTGCGAACACCTTAACCGGTCTTAAAAACTTCTTACCGGGTTTCCTCTGTCACCGGGTAGTCCAGGCTCACCAGGCCCTCCCTGAAGCAAAATTTAAATTAACAAAGTCACTCACGGAAAGTCTCAGTCACAAGAATCAAGGAGTCATCGACTGCATACAAGTTAAATAAGTAAACAGACGGAAGCCTTTATTTTCATTGTTTGTGATAAGGTTATAAGGTAGTCCTTTGTAACAAAGACATCAAGAGAAGTCCGTTTGTTGAATGTTAATAGCCGACCCCCTCTCCCCCCTCCCACTGGTTTCGCTTCCAGTCGCATCTGACGACGAGCTATCACGTCGTTTCTGTCGCAGACGACCGAAAAAAAAACTGTGAGTACACCCTATTACCATCAGTTCAGTTATTTATACAAGGGTGCAAGTAACTGATATAGGATATTTTATTCAAAATTGGCCCATCCTTGTATTCCAACATAACTTTCAGCTTGCTTTCTAAAGTGATATTATGTGAAGTATATATGAAATATTTCATATGTGAACTGCGGTTGTAGATGAAAGTGAAGAATGATCATCGCAGTTAATTTTCCAATTTAAGCAATTGGAAAGGAGAAGCCTGAAAAAATCAGGGCTTCAACGGGATTCGAACCCGTGACCTCCGCGATACCGGTGCGATGCTCTACCAATTGAGCTATGAAGCCACACATTGGGAGCGAGGTCAATTTGGTGAGTTCATATCTCCCGTGAGGAATGAAATGATGTGAAGCATATATGAAATATTTCATATGTGAACTGCGGTTGTAGATGAAAGTGAAGAATGATCATCGCAGTTAATTTTCCATCAGTGACGTGGCTAATTTTCTTTTGAAATCAAAGCTGCTTAACTGTTCAGTACTTTCCATCAAGTCTTCTAGCTTTATAAAATAATATTACTAACACAAAAGTATCACTTGAATGACAAAGCACCTTTGTTCCGGGGGTACCAGGAGTTCCGGGAGAACCACGCTCGCCTCGCGGACCCTGTAACAAACAAAACAGCGGTTGCATCAAGTAAAAGGAAGGCTGCTTTGCGACTAAATATCTGATTTCCAGCCATACGATGGTGGACTGATAGATGCTCATACAAAGTCACCGAGAGAATACCCCTTCATGAAATGGGTCAGAGAGTGATCACTTTGTCACTGTTCTTCCTTCGATATCGGTTGTGTGGGGAGCGGATTACCACGCACTATAGTTGTGGTCAATGGGTAGACGCCAGATGGTCAAATCACAACCACATACACCAAGGGCAAGGGCTACGAGACTGCACACATAGAACAGGGGCACCCAACGAGGAAATTGAGAAAAAAAACTGAGGGATATTTCTAGGCTGCTTGTAGGGCTTAAAGACTGTTGAAAGAGATGTTTTTAACAGTTAGAAAAACTTGATCTGTTCGGATTTCGAAGCTGAAAATTGAAGTGCTCGAAAATTTTAGGGAATGAAATGTTTATTTCAGAAATTGCTGGCCAGCTGAATGTTTCCTCTGAAGAACTTCTCAGCGAATTATTTTGCTTACCCGAAAATGCTAGGTGATGTGACCTTTTTAACAGCCACAAATTGCAAAAAATATCTCTTCCGAAAATGTAAGGGATTATTTTCCCCTGGATTTCCCTGATTAAGAATCTTTTAGGTGATGTTTTAGTTAAGAAATCAATAGATCTTTGGCAATGTAGAATCTGAAAGTCTTAGAACGGCTAGACTCTCTCGAACAGATATTTCACCGAAGTTTCTCGCTGGGTGGGCCCCCGATAAAAACCACCAAGAAATCATGAAGCATGTTTCTGTCAACAAAGAGAACGATGGTGAGAAATTAATTCGTAAGAGAGGGATTTACCCGTGTTCCTCTGGGTCCTTGTGGTCCAGGCGGGCCAGGATTCCCCTAACCGAAAAGAAAGTTGAATTCAGTTAAGAGGCGCAATACAATCAAAACCAAACAATCACACTTGCTAATAGAGTTCTACATAGATCATTTTCACATGACGTCACGTTGCCATATTGGTGTACCTAAACAAAGAAACGGCGGCCATTTTGGTGTTCCAAAATTGAACACCATTTTTATGCAAATATTTTTTTTTGTTTCAACAAAATCAGTATGGCCACTGGTCACGTGAATGCAAACGATCCATAAGACACACAATTCCATATCTACATTGCAGAGAAAGAACGTTACATACTAGTTATGCAATGCTTTCGAGTGGTATACCGTGAAATATCCCACGAGTGACTTGATTTTTCTTAGTATACACACGAGCCTTTAGGCGAGTGTGTATACAAAGAAAAATCAAGTCACGAGTAAATGTATAAAAGCCTTTGTAGGCCGCGAGGAACGCCGGGATTTTTTCGTGGAATACTACCCGTTGCATACCGCAGAATATGCAGCGGGTTTCTAGCTTTCTGATTGGCTGTATTCTCTATGGCATGGGATAAAAAATATTATTGAAAACTGAATCATTGGATAATGCAATTCAAGACTTTTCATTGGCTTAGCTATCATGGTATATGAGCTAATATACCATAACGTCCAAATATGGTAAGTGTACGCGTCAGCTGAAATTTTTTTCCGTGAGGAAACAATGGCGGCCGGCGAAAATCGCTTCGCGCCGGAGTTAAATGAAAAAGAAGTCCTTGAACTGTTACAAAACGCAACACCAGGGAGCACAAAGAGAGCCACAAAGTATGGCATGAAAATATTTCAAGGTAGCAACTTCTGAACTTTATTTTGACAATTTAAGCATGTGTTTATAGTTTAATAATGCGAAGCAAAGCAATGCAAGTTGAAATTCGGGAATTTGTTGTTGAAAGTTGAAATTCGGGAAGATTTGTGTAATCTTGGGGGCGTTTTTAATAATACAATTATTCCACTCGCGCTTGTTGGATATGAGATGATTATAGCCAACTCGGCGCTACGCACCTCGTTCATCCCATATCCAACGCGCGCTCGTGGAATAATTGTTAAATATGCACACAAAAGGCCCGTTACGTCCAATCAAGATCACTACTTGTTCACTCACCCTGACTCCCTTTGATCCGTCTCTTCCTCTGGGTCCAGTGGCTCCTGTATTTCCCTGAGGTGCAAATAACGTCCAAGCGGTAAATTAATATCGTATCTATGTCTACACACTACACCTTGTGTTCTCCACATTATCGCTGGATATTCGAAGTATGCAAGAAGGTCAAACTAGTTAAGACTTCCTTTGCTGCGAGTCTCGTATCAGGTCCACGGTTAGAACATTTGACCAGCGTATAAACCGCAGACGGTCCGACACCGAGACGATCAAGAAACACTCATGGATGGTCAGGCCCGACCGGTGATCATCTCTTTATCAATGAAAGAGGAACGAGAGTGTACAAGCCCGCGTACAATCGACGCACCCGTGTAAATCGCGATTTGATCGCGCAATTAAGCCTCTTAAGAGACTTTGAAGTAGTATTAAATAAGATGCAAAAGTAGTAGGGCAGGAGAAATAAACTGTAAACGGGACAATGTGCTGAAGGAAACTACATTCGCCTAACGAGAACTATTCTTTTTTTCTTTTTCGTTCGTTTTAAAATCAACTTTGGAAAAAATCGTCACGTAAATAATTCCTCGTCAATTCGCATCACGATTCTAGACGGAAGCGCTTTCCGAAGTTATTTTTCTTAGCACCTGTCGTTGGAAAGCAAAGTTAGGAAACGCTTTCGCTTTCATTTCGCGTTTTGAAAAGTCTCTTTTCCTCCACTGCAGTAAGATGTGACTCCCGCAGGAGATTCCAGTCAAGAAACGGTTTTAAACGGGGAATCGTTTTCAGGCCTTCCCAATGGGACCGCTTTCTTTATACTCGATCAGTGAACACAGGCATTTTCGTTACAGAAGCTGTTTGATAAAACTGTTTTACCTTTTCTCCCGGCTCTCCAAAATATCCTGGCAGCCCCGGAGGACCTCTCTCACCCTTGAAAATAATGACTTTTCAACAAGAGCTCGCATATTGTTACACAAAAGGAAAAAAAAAGTCAAATTTCTCATGCGGCAGGAGGGAGAATTTTCAGTCAAACGAATAATAGGGCGGAATGCATACCTTTGGTCCTGTAGGTCCAGACGGGCCTGTCGGACCTGGGATACCACTGCGACCCTAAAGTAGACAGACCAATAAATCAAGAACAGGGAAGGCATAAGATACTTCAACATTTCTCTGAGTCAAAACTGCACAACTGGGCCGAGTTGTTCGAAGCAGGGTTAGCGCTCATCCTGGGTAAAGTCCAATTAAAACCCATAGGTTGTCATGGTATTAAATGCAGATTAGCGCTAACCTTGCTTCGAACAACTCGGCCCTGGAGATTTCTCCGCGATTTCTGCTGCTTACGCAGCAAGACTAGACAAAAGCGAAAATTGCGCGCGCAAACTCCACTGTCACTCTTCATATTCTCTAATGCTACATAACTTTTAGTCTTCGAAGCACCCCGCGAGGATCAACATGAAGTACAGCGTCGATTTTCTTTTCTGCTGTTTGTCGGTGGGCGACACTAAGAATTCACAAACTGCACTTTTTTTTTCGATAAGTCAATGAAGCAAAGGCAAATAATGTCCATCACAAAGTAAGAACCTTTGTTTCGACGAGAAAAGTAAAACAAGTCCTCTGACCTTTGCCCCCTCAGAACCCTCCAGCCCTTGAGGACCGGGATTTCCTGCCGCACCCTA
>BLFK01000383.1:4946143-4973643 GCA_014634185.1 Astreopora myriophthalma | reverse complement strand
ATGCTAATACAGACTAAACGAACGAAACATTTCGTGCCTGCAATCCTCGCGGACCAGGGGGTCCTCTTGGTCCCGTTTCTCCTTGCGGACCCTGTAAGTAAAATGAAAGTTATTTGCTCGAGTTTTGGGTAGTAATTCAACGCTTGCGGAGTACGCGAAGAGTTTACTGGCGATTTGCATGTCTGTTTTTCTAACATTTTATAAAATGAAATTGTTGGACTGACTCTGTGGGTTGCCTGAATCAGCTCACGAGTAGCCTGCGAGCAGGCTCTTTTGTAAGTTCGTGGCGGCTTGAGTTCTGCGAGCGGCTGGACTCAATCCCCAATCCTCTCGCGGCTTCGCCGCTCGCAAGACTCAAGCCGCCACGAGCTTACAAAAGAGCCTGCTCGTAGCCTAGCTCACAAGTTCAGAGCCAAAGGAGCACACTGACCACGATATTGTACCTCATGTTTTGAGGATTATACCACGCTAACATGATTATTCGTTAATATTTTATTGGCCCACATTTACCCTCCAGACAAGAACTACCATACAAGACTTGAAACAGTAAAGCCTAAATGACAACTATGTTGATAAAAAGATACGGTATTAAAGCAAAACTGTGACGTCAAAATGGTATTTTCATTTGCTTTGATAGCATCCACTGCTAAAGTTAGAAAGGTGAAGGTCATGATAAACGGCAGCAGAGGACGCGGTGGCGATAGCGATGACGACAATAACGTAGGAACACAAGTACATGACTCACCCTTTCCCCTGGAACTCCACTTTGTCCGGGTACACCCGAGTCTCCCTGAGAATAACAGGGAATAAAGAAATCAAGAGAGAGATCGAACGCTGGCCTCTTGATTAATACATTTGGATTGGAAATTGGTGCTAAGGCGTTTCACCACAGCCTCTAACGTAGTAGGGGCATCCAGGATTTTGAGAGTATTGCGTATTTGTCTCCAGTGTGAAACTGGCCAACGGTTTCATTTGTCAGGCTGAACTGGCTCTTATACAAGTTCTTAGGGACTGCTTACATGGAGGTGGGGGACCTCAGGTAGATGAGGTAACCCGCCTAGCCGTGGTCGAAAAACAGCCCTCGTTTACATACAATCTTACCACCCCGGGTCCCTGGATGACGTTTCTAAAGGTTGTTGCAAAGGTAACATGAACGCGAGCCCGGCTAGGCGGGTTACCCCACCTATCATGTAAACGTGATCAAGATAAAATGAGAGATTATATGGACAGGCGGGTTAACCCACTTAAGCGGGTTACCTCACCTACCTGGGTTCCCCACCTCCATGTAAACAGGCCCTTAATCCACTTTGTATTTGATGCGGGTGTTTACTGTAAAAGGGAGAATAATGCATCACTGAGTAGTTCGCAAAACAACACCTACTCGTTCACCAGCTTCACCTTTGTCTCCTTTCTCGCCACGAGCACCAGGCAAACCCTAAAAACAATAACAAACAAATCAAATGACTGATGAACCTTTACAACGGAATCTACGATTTCCGGTGTGGGTGCACGTTGGAGAGGGGGACTTGAGCGGAGTTATATGGTGCCGGTCTCCCTCAGTTATGACTTCAATGACCGAGAGAATTGGGGAAGCTTCTAAATTTCATATTACCTCAATACTGTTTGGCCTAAAAATCCCTTACCTTCCATTGACTTGAACATAATGACTTACCCGAGGTCCTTTATGTCCCATCATACCGGGAAGACCTTCAAGCCCTCGGTCTCCCTGAACAAACCAAAAACAAGGAGAAAATGAGACACTGTTAAAAAGGCACAACTTCAAGAAATGCAGTATAAATTTATGACGCTGTTTCGGGTTAATAAAAGCAAGTTGCATCTGGTACATACAGAGTACGGAGAGTACTGCATCGGGCTTGGGTCGCCGACCTCTGACCCGGTTAGCTTACTTGGTACAGCACCGGGACAACTTAGTGGAAGTGGGTTGAAACTATGCGGATGCGGGTCAGTCAAACCCAGCCGGACCAAGGCTCAGGGCCTTTAAATAACTGAGTAGAAAGTGTTATGTTTGTAACAACATCCGAAAGTGGTTAGACTTCCTAGTCTTCTAGAACAAGGGCTATCCACGGTGGACCCCGTCTCACCACAGACTCGGTGGGACAAGTGAACAGCTGAACTATGTTGGTGGAAATATTCCTTCTATTTACGAAGGACGGGTGTATTAACATCTGCGAAGTTCTATTTTATTCAGTTGTCCTTTTTTTTTTGGTGTTATGATAGCTTGTGATTTGTGCCGCCATCGAATGTCCAGCTAGCAAGTTAATGGTTCTTGTTCTCAGTCTTAAAAAGACCGGTACCTTTTCTCCAACGGGTCCGGGGGGACCTCGCGGCCCGTCAGGTCCTGAGGGTCCCTAAATGGAAAAAAATTATGATAACTAATTAACTTAAACATTCGTATTCCATTAAGTGTCAACCTTCTGATACCAAAGCCTAAAAATTGTCAGATCGACAGCATATGTCTCCCCTTTTCAGCTTCGAATCATTTGGATTACTTCGAAGTTAACATGATCTCTGTCAAGTGACTTCACTTAAGGAAGAGGTGGGTGCCAATTTTTCTTCCCGTAGAGATTCGTCAGCGTACGCTCACCTCGACCAAAAGTACTGCTTTTCCATCTCCATCTTGTTGGGGATGCTTTGCACTGTATTCGAAAGATAAACTTTGATACTTACCGGCTTTCCCGGTCTTCCAGGGGAACCGCGATTGCCTTGATTGCCGATGGGTCCCTATCAGAATTTTGACCAAAGCAAAATTTTCGTTTCTAAACATTGCATCACTTGTGAAGTGCGGCAAAAATATAAAATCAAGGAGATCAAAGCCACAACACGTAATATAGTCTAGATACGGGAAAAGAGATGGCAATAAGACTGGAACAGAGGTAACAGCACCCGCTTTCTACCAATGTGTCGCGGGTTCGCCGGATTCCCGGACTCCCACTGGATTTTCTCCGGACACTGTGGTTTTCCCCTCTCCTCCAAAACCAACATTTGATTTGATATGATTTGATTCAATGCGCTTAGTTATGAGCTTCGGAACACACATCGAATGTGTTATAAGCAAAGCAATGCCCGTGTAAACCAATCCTTGCCAGTCACTCAAATTAACGTGCACAGTTCTACGCTCTCACAAGCTACAAAAACACAGCTCTCAATGCAAGGAGATATCAAGAATTTAGTGTTCAACTTACAGGTGGTCCAGGGCCTCCTTGAGATCCTTTTTCACCCGCTTCACCGGGAAGGCCCTAAAGAAATGCAAACAAGAAACACTTCTTTGAAGCAATTGACTGATTGATCTATGGTCTAAGATGTTTCGTCTGTCCAATGACTATTACGCCAAAATGGACGACTGACTACCGAGATAAAACCATCGCCGACTTCCCCGAAGTACAAATTTGAGTTATACGTCCGGAATGAGCGCCGACCAACGCAGAAATCTGACCATCCCAGACGACCAAGGATGTATACGATTTCTAGTTTTCATTAGTCGGCAAAATCTGGGACGGTCGGGAAACTGGAATTTTCCGTTCCCGACATATGATAAGTAGGCTTTTGAATACATGTAGGTGGCATGGAACGAAAACATGACATGAAACTCTTTGCGAGACATTAAAGCTTGACAAAGAAACTATCAGTCGTGGAAAGCTGCCTTATCCATCCGGTTTCTTAGCAGTCGTTTTGACGCATTGCTAATTCAGTCGTTTGATACATTGCTTCATCTTCAATGCAGCATCTACGTGGTGAGTTCTTCGAGCTATGAGCTTGATTTTCTCCGTACTTTTCAAATCCACCGTTCAAAATTGTTTCAAGACAATTATTCCCCTCGGGCTTGCAGGCTCTGCTCCTAACGCAGAAAAAGAGACAAGCTTGGATAGGACACAGATGAAGCACTTACCGGCGAACCGCGCTGTCCTCTAGGGCCACGTACTCCAGGGTCTCCAGGCTAAAAGGAAATAACAGCTACTTAAAAAGACCCCTATGAAACTGCACACGTATTAAAATATTTGTTTTAGGTTGTTCACAAATGAAGGTGACCGCAGTTCCAGAAAGGCGTGCGATCTCGACGTACGCACGGGAACTGAGATAGAAGTCGTCTTGGGCCGCTCTTGCCAATTCACGGTAAGAGAAAAACTATAGGTGGTAAAGTGAAATTAAAAACCTTCAGTGCCTATGTGGTACGCGTTCGGTTAGGATCGGACTGAGGGAAAAGAGTATACTTGTCGAAGCAAACACATGTATGCTGGTGCATGGTTTTCATTTCTTTTTTTTTTCTGCATGATATCTGACTACGTACGGTCAAAGCATTTCCAGTAATGAAGGCAGCCCATATCTGAGTGAGCTCACTTAATCCGACACCTTCGAGAACTGAAGGAAGGAAGAGAAAGTGCGTCAAAACGTACCAAAGAGGGAGGCTCCACGACAAGGCCTCCGGCCACGGGGCCTGGGCCCTTTTCATTTGATCCTTGCAGTCTGCTCCATCGCTGCAAAACAAAATGAACAATGAATTATTCATGAGGGTAGTCGAGAGCCAACAGTAAAGTAGATTTTGCGTCATCTAACGAGGTCATCGATGATCAGGGCCAAACTCAGTGGCGTGGTCGAAGCTCGATTTAACAGCAATCGAAATTAACTATCATACTTACAATAGTTAAACCAGCGCTAGAAGGCGGGCCTCGAACAACTAGGCCCAGACTTTTCAAGAGTTTACTTACAACGAAGATCCCATCTCCAGGGGGTCCGGGAGGTCCGGGTGGTCCGGCACTACCAGGAGGTCCCGGTGGGCCCTAGGAAGGAACAAGACTTAAGTATCACGAGTAAGACTTAAGAATCACAAGATATCACGTAAAAACAAATTAACCGTACCGACACGATCTTCTTTGGTTATAGTTTTCTCATCTACGGTCTCCTCAAGTCTCTACTTGTACCTTATCTTTAATCTTTCAATGACGTGATTACCCTCAGTTAAACTAATCCGGATTCGCAATTACCTTTGCTTATTGATTGAGGCGAGCTATCTTAAAACTAAATTGGTAGGACCAGAAACAAAGAGGACGAAGATTCACCACCATGTGCATGCTCACGTTCTTCACAAAACTTCAAAAAAACAACAAAAAAATTACGCTGTTGAAACAGGACAGAAATTTATCAAAATGCGAACGTATGAGTAGAGCGCGCGGCATGAAGAGAGCTTTGTATTGCTTGTTCGATCTACTGTTTTTTGGCATCCTGGAACCGGTTGCTCGAAGCCCGGTTAGCGCAAACCATTGGTTAAGAGGTATTAAAACCGATAGGTTTCCATGGTATTTAACCCTGGTTAGCGCTAACCATGCTTCGAGCAACCCGGGCCTGGTTGCCATTGCTGTCGTCGTTGTATGGTTAGAAAATTATTACTTCCTCGCGTTGTCTTTCTTTGTTTCTCCGGGTACCCTGGTCCGTGTAACGCCTTTGCTACCCTTTCACGGCATTCTTTATTCTCTTATGGCCGTTATCCAGAAAGGCAGAGCAAATTAAAAGGATGAGTTGCTAGAGCGAGTCATTATATTTTGAAACCACAGAACAAACCTGAGATCCACTTTGACCCCTTGATCCATCGTATCCTTTTGCGCCTTTTGGGCCAGCCGGTCCCTATTTTGTTAAAAAGAAAAAAAAGAACAGATGCTTTCAAGAAACCATGATCTTTTAGTCTGCGCGGAATAAGACGAGACATCCTTCATGTTACACGAGCAGTTAATGGCAACTGTTGTAGAGTGCTTGCAGTCCCCTTGTTGTCTAAATTGGGAGGTCCGTCGAGTGTTATGTCGGGAGAAAAACGCACTTGAAAAAGCAAAGTCACGTATAAAGAGATACGACGAACCGCAAGACGAAAAAGGAGTCCTGCAAACAGTCTATGAGGTGTTCGAACCCGCAATGTCCAGGAATGAGCGCACTCTTCGTTGAAACATAACCGCCCTGTACACTGGCTCATACAATTTACAATTCTATTATTTCCGTCAGCAAGAGACAGCTTATGTCATAAAGTCATCAAGAAGCGTACACCAGGCAAGACATACCGACACACCAGGAGCACCAGGGATTCCTCTCTCTCCTTTGATCTAAATTTCAAAACAAAAAAAGTCATCAAATTCTGTCGTACTGGATATATGAGGGTCTTATGAAATGTGACTTCGCGACGACAAATCGAGTCAACATGCACGCAATGCCGGAAAACAATACTAACCTTAAAACCGGTGGGAAGGGAAGGGGGGGGGGGTTCAGTGCATATTTTAGGTAAGGCCGGGTGTGCCTTCGGGACTTTAAACCTACGTTTCATACCTGGTCATGAACAACTGAATTATGCAGCTGTAATACGGTAGTATTCTGGACACGCTATTGTCCAAAAGCTCCCGATTATCGCGGTCATATGCACTCGTATTAAGGCGATATCTTACAATGCCACGGTCCTACCCTACTGAGAAGCGCCGCAAAGCGTAAAGGCCACTCCTGTTTTAGACAGAATTCCATTTTGAGATATAAATGATATCGTATTCTAGATTCCTAATCCAGACTACTTACCCTTCACTGCAGCACATACTCGGAAAAATAGCTTACATGCGGGTGTATCACCCGGGCCTTGAAATTACCATACGAATACACATCCAGGTATTTCAGCAACACATCTCGATGGAATAACTGAAGCCACTTACATATCTGACATTATTGATGATCTGTACATTGGGCTGAAAACTCTGCTGAGCCGCGCCACTCAGGAAAGGAGCATAGGGTAGTGGAGTGTCACAGTCGGGCGTGAAATCCTTACAGTAGGAAAGAACTTCAAACACGTCTGGGGCAATCAACAACTGCTGTAACGAGCCCTAAAGGGAAAAAGGCGTCAACTAATTTAGCACATTTCACGTGTCAACCTCTGAAGCAAAGTCATTGGCACGAATTTGACAACGTATCGTAAAATGTTGGTGATCAAACATGCAATGAAAGAAAAAAGAGTATTATACATGTAGTTACTATATACTAAGTCCACTATGCCCAATGTTTTACAGGTGAGTTTTTATTCTCGACAGCTCTTAGGAGCTAGTTAGAAAATAGTTTTCTAGTTTTCCGCAACGAAACAAACACTCGTGCAAGGATCGGAGTAATTACAAGTAACGGCATCTGGTCAAAAAGATGAATCGTGCGTTTGGACGAACCATCTCCGGTCCGGCAGCCTGTCCATGACTTTCGCACGCAATAAACTACGAATCACAAGCCGAGACGATTTCCAGCACTGAATTGTCTATGCAACGACGTGCGGGTTATGTGACTTAAGCAAAAGAGGCAACCGTTTATTCTACATGAGAGCAGAGAGAAACAATAACACCGGCGCAACATTTCATTGCGTCGGTGTTTCTTTAATGGATTCTCGTACTTGTCCCGATGCATGTGATTGTGTTTGGGTCGTAAGTGAAACCCAAGCGCCGAAAAATAGCTTGGAACTTTAATTTTGTCCTTACACAAGGAGTTCAAAACTAAAAATCTCGGGCGTTGTTCATACCTTGAACTGGTCACCGAGTCTCACAACACTGCTTAGACTGAATCTTGGGTTAAGGCCCCTTGGCTTTCTCACGCGCTCTTTGGGTTTCGCGCAATCCAAAGACAGCTCGAGGTGTTTTCTCCTGACTGCAAAAGCGATCCTGTGCCACGCCCCATCCGCCAAATTCTCTTCAAACCCTGCACGGACTGGATTCCTCCCTCGGCGCCTGTATTCAAATTCCACGGGATTTAAGCTGAAAGTAAGACTTTGCTCCGTGTCCATAATGGTAAACAAGTCTGCCCTGTTGTCAGGTTGCACTCTCACGGTGGCAAATAAAACGAATTCTTCTGGGATGCGATTAGGAAACAGTGAGTGCAAAGTTGCGTTGATCATTGTATCGGTTGAGGACAAATCGTACGCAACATCCCGAGCCCTCTGATCTTCAGAGAAAGGCAGCGGTCTGCTTTCGCAAAGTCCGGTCGTCTCGATGTTGAGTTCATGTAAGGCCCACTGAAACTCCTGCACCAAATCTGCGACGCCATCCGTATCTAACAGAATCAACGACACGATTTTATCGCAAGACAGCACGAGATCACATTCCTCTTTCTTAAAAGTTAAACAAGCGAAATGTAGAAGGATGAAGGAGAAACACTAGAGGGTAATCAACGGATGGCTGGTAGCAGCCAGCTGAGGCTGTGCAAGAGAAACGATCACAGCCTTTTAACGCTACTTCCGCTAAAGCCATAGCGGCTATCCCGGTCCAGATTGTAGATATGGGTTTAATTCTATTTATTATCTTCGCCTGCGCTTGTAGCAGTTCTTGAAGCTTTTATTTCCTCCTAGTCACGATTAGCTGAATGTGCTATTTGGGAGCGTGACAGACTAAGAACTAGGCAGAAATATTTCTAAGTCAAAACTTAGACTTGCTGCAACTTTTGCAGACGATTTCTTCGATTCGACACGTGGTGCTCGCGCTTTGCAAAAACAGCGCGTATAAAATTCTCCTTCTCTCGTGTTGGCAACAAGTCCCCCGGCTGCCAGAGGTTATTTCATCCGCAGCGCAACTTTCTACGAATAACAACAGAAAGCGCTCGCGTGACGTCACGTTGTTGTCGCCTTTTCCTGAATTTTTGGCATCCACGGTAAGCTACGAGGTGGCAGAAGAATTTCGCTCTCGAAACAGAAAAGACCTGATTTGCGTTTCTTCAAAGCCCCGCGCGAAACTTTTCGAGCGTCATGATTTCCTGTGTATCTTCAAAAAGGAAGCATCCCAAAAGACCAGCTTTTCAGAATGATAAGCGGATTGTAGTTTCAGCACGGCTTTTCGGGCCCGAGACCCTTTAGGGGGTTGGTAAGAAACGCATGCCCCCGGGCCGGGTTGTTCAAAGCAGGGTTACCACTGAACCCGGAGTCAAGTCCGATCAAAACCTCAGTATATAGGTTGTCAAAGTATTTATCCGGATTAGCACTAGCCCTACTTTGAACAAGGCAGCTTTGATCTCTTCTTCTGAGTTTAAAATGAGAGAGCTTTTCATCGGTTTTAAAAGCCACAGTATTTTCCAGCTGTCTCAATCCAATATTTAGCACAGTGCATCTCGTGTTATGTGACTTGCACGTTGTGAACAAGATAACAATAAGGCGAAAAGGCTCTTAACTTTGTCAGCTATCCTCGCTGCCTGGCAAAACATCAGAATATTGAATGCAAGGATTTGTGAAAAGAGGGGCAACGAGAAAAAGTTCTGAGAAAAAGAAAAACCTCTAAACAAGGCAAATACCGGATGTCTGGCGTTGCGACGGGCTACTCTCACTCTGACAATGATTTGCTCTTCTCTTCCAGATCAAGTTTCGTTTTAATCTGTGAACATAGCGTTTATGGCACAACTAGTGCGCGATGAATGCAGATGGCAGCAAAACACGAGAATTGGAATAACAGACACTACGGGTAAAGGAACTTCAGTCATAAAAACGGCAGCTACATAAAGATTATCAATCATCAGGATTGTGCAGACAATAAACCTTTGTTTAGGCAATAAGTGATCATTCGTATTAAAATTCCCATAAAAATAAAAAAGCACACAAAAGATCGGCACTCTCACTGACTGCTTTCCAGAATACGTCATGATTCTTCTGGAGACTACGGTGTCATTAGTTTAAAGAAATCTGAATGCTGAATAATCGTGACCCGTTAAAGCGATTTGCCCTTTGCCAGCTCAAGAAACGCTGGGAAAGCTCTGCTCAAGGCGAGGCAAAGCCGAACACCGAACACTTTGCATTTTGAAATGCGCTGTAGGGACGCAAAACTGCAATTCACGGCAATAAAATTTTCTGTCAACCTTGAACTTCAAAAGATAAAGAAAGAAATATGGTAGGAAAAATAATCACGCGATGCGCTGTAGTAAAGGTCCTATTCAATGTCTATAGACAGTGCACCTTAGAAAGTCGAAGGGTCGCATCGTGCCGATCAGACCAGGAAGGACAAATATTTTCGAGGGAACCGAGCTAAAAGCGCGATTCGAACGTTAAATTTTATCTCAGGGGGATTTGATAGAGGATAGATGAGAGATTTCTTGCATTTTCAAGATTACATTACCCGCCAGAGGACTGCATGCCACTCGAGGACTAGGAGAGCACAGCGAGTCAGCTGTCTGCTGCCCAATCCGTCAAACACGACAACCAACAATTAACCATAGAAGTCATATACACAAAATACAAAGTAGCCAATCATAAAATTTACATACTTGGAGGAGAGACAGCATCCCGGGACGAAATGCCATGGATGAAGAGAAGAGATAACACGACAGCGGCGCCGAGCCCCTGAACACTGCAAGACAAAGCACAGAATTTACATTGATCAAGCCGACTGCGTGGAGTAAAGTTTCAGTGTTTGTAGCCTTACCAGGGAAGCATGGCTACCGTTTGTTTCGGCCCAGATACGAGACCGCCTATGCAGCAATATTACAAGCTGACTGGAAGGCGAGTTGTCGCACAGAGCGTTTCAGTAGTCATGTAAGGAGCATTGTTATGAAAGAATCTTAAGGCTGATTGGTTAAATCCGTCCCGCGCGTAATTTCGTACTTCTCGCGCGCGACTTACAAAAGGCAGATTGCGCAGAAACTGTCAGATTGATGCAAAATACATAACAGGGGCGCCACAAGCGAGAAAGCAATTTTCTGTGGCGACCAAAAAAACAGAACGGGAGGTTTAAAAAGGAGAGGAAGTGACACAATTATTTGAAGTATTTGTATCAGTGATAACTTTCGATTACTGGGCCGTAACAACCGACTTTGGACTCTCTCGAACTATAAAGGTGACTTCAGTATCTAATTTCTGGATGTGTCAAAACAATAGTAGTACAACCAGAGCTAATAACTGATAAGTATTCGTATCATTTTTTTGGACACAGAACAGAATTCAAAGACTATCGAGGACACAATTCTCCGATGATTTATTGAGGACTCCATACAGCGCAAAATCAAACCAATGTAATCTTTTACTTTTTTCAGCACCATTTTGCCTTGCTTCTTTTCTGTCAGTAACTTTATTGTCGTGTCAGCCACTTAAGTGGGGGGGGGCAGGGGGCGGGAGCCCGGGAGATTAGGGGGCGGGAGGGGTACGGGAGGCGGGAGAGGAAAGGGCGGGAAGCAGGAGTTCTATGAGGGTGGGAGGGGGGAGATAAAGGTACGGGAAGAGGGAGAGCAGGGTACGGGAGGCGGGAGGTTCTGACCCCCCTGTCCCCCCACACCCCCACACTTAACCCGGCATAGTCAATCGAACGTTCGGAAATCGAACTCAATCGAACCCAATCCGTGGATTGAGTTCGATTGAGTACGGCAATCGAACCACATCGAACACCGAAACCTGCGTGAGTTCGATTTCTGAACCAATCGAACTCAATCGAACAAATCGAACCTAATCGTACTCAATCCATTAGACACAATCGAACTCAATCCATTGGATTGTGCTCGACTGTGTTCGGTGAATGAATTCGCTTGAACCCTAACCGCTTAGTTACTTTTCGTAAGCTCTGATAAACCTACATACGAAGCAAGCTCATCGAAAACAAGTTTTTTTTAAAATTATTATTATTGAATATTCCGATAGCAAAAATAAACTGTCCACGGCAGTGAAAAGAACAGATTAGAACAAAGCAATCATAATCCCCGCGTACTACTACTGTTTTCATTGTAATTTAATTTAACTTGCAATTGAAAAATGACAACTTGAAGTATTACTTTCATGAAAAAGTACAAACTTAAGCAAATTTCTAACCGCCACACAGGCAACGGCATACAGCAGGCATACACCTGCTTATACTGAAGCAACTCGAGCTTTCAAAAATCTGTTATTGATTTCAGCACCTCGAACACCAGTTTTTATAAAAATCAATAGTTCGGGAAGCGAACCTTCGATTGGGTTCGATTGCCCATATTTTTTTGTGAGTTCGATTTGGTTCGATTGAGTTCGATTGAAATTCAGTTCGATTGGGTTCGATTGACTATGCTGGGACTTAACAAAGCAACGAACCTAAAGGACGTTACAGCACCAAATGCAAAAAAGTGAAGGACTTTTAAGACATTTACTTATTGTTTTGAAATAGAAAGCCTTCCAAGGCGCGTGCCAACCCTGTACAAAAGAAACCGAGGAGAGTCGAGAAAGCCTCAATAGATAACATGGTTTGTTGAATGGTGTAAGATTCGGACTTAAGTCAGCCTGCTCACCCCTTGCTCACCCTCCTCAAGAAAGCTAATTCGGCCCTGTCTCAAATGAAGTTGTATTCCTTGTGTCTGCCACGCAGTCTTGTCTAGTGAGTCACAAATTCGAACGCGACAATTTTACGTTGTCGTACACAACGGCGTACCGCACGGACAAAAGGCAAATGACTTTACCTAGAAACCTAATAATACGCCGGGGGCAACAAGCACTCCGCGCAACATGAAACGCGCACCATCTCACCAGTATCGCAGTCCTCTATCTGAGGGGTTCACAGCGCACTTGCGCTTACATTAAGAGCCCGTGTTCCCTTAAGGCGGGCGTACACATGAATTTGAATGAATTTAAGAGGTTTAGCGGAGAAGAGATAAAAGGAAGAAAATTAGTTTTGAAACACTAACAGACAGTTGACCCCTACCCAAGAGCACCCCAGCTTGGTAGAGGAACTGTTTGGGTCTGCATATAATAATTTTTAAACTTCAAATTCTAATTTTTAAACTACATTAAATCTTCAGTATTTATTATTTCTCAACCATTTCCTTCCCTTTTAAGAAAAACTTCCTCCTCCCAAATATACCCCCAAATCATCCAAAAATTTACAAAACACCGCAAAACATCGATTCGTGTTTTGAGCAAAGGGTTTTGGCAATGTTTGAAACGCGGAAGAGATACGGATTTACCCCCGCCCTAACCAGCGGTCCTAAGTATATAGGGGTATGCATAGGTATGTGGGGGTATACATGGGTATATAGGGGTATACATGGGTGTACACGGGTATGTAAGAGTATAGTAATACATGTTAAATACATTACAATAAGGGATACATGAGGTAGAATCCTCCCGTCCGCTGGTGAAGATAGCGCGGACCGCTGGGGGTCCCTCACCAATGACGAGGGCGCATGGTATCGTGGGCATTGCAAACTATTTCACTAAAAAGGATACAAAGCATAAAATAAGCGGTCAGTTGGGAAAGTTAGTGTTTAAGTTAAAGCTCAACAATTTTTTCGAGATGTATGAAATTTTTATCACTTCTGTTGCACACTTCCCGTCAGGAGCCCACAATGGGCTCCTGTTCCACTCTTGGAGTGCCACCAATGATCGTCTTGCAGTCAATCTGGAATACCAGAAAGAGAGAGATCCTCCAATAAGCACCGCACCTCTCAACAATAAAGCCGGCACTTATTCGGAATAACGCAATTATAGAGCGGCCGAAGTATTCAAATTCTGCCGAATTAAAATCGTAAAGGTTTTACCATGATCTCTTGGTTCTACCAACTGTGGAAATTTACTAGATTTCTTGTCATTAATGTTCAGCTCGAGATGTGTGTACCTACGTAGTTATGCCCGAAGCACGTTTTCTACAATAAGCGCACTCTTTCATGATCAAGTGAAAAGCTCTTCTCGATCCAGGCTTACGCGACCATTTCATTGTTGGCGGGAAAATCGCGGGTAACGATTGACATACGGGCTGCCTCCGTCCCCCTCGATTCAACAACAAAATAAAAATGGCCGGCAAAAAGAGTCGTAAACGACCCAAAAGTGGCGCAAAGAAGACTGAAAGGGACCAATCAACAAAAACTGTAAAAGAAGAAATCACCCACGTTGAAAACAAGAAACTCAAGTTGGATGGCGAGCTGGAAGGGCGTGATCAACAATCTGCCGACACGGATAGTCAAGTGCAGCATTTAGAAACAGATGACAGCAGCTCAAACATTTATAGTGTTGAAGAATTACAGGCGGAGCATGAAGAGAACAAGTACATTCCACCGTTTTCTCGAAAAGCTAAAAGATCTTTGAACAGAAATGAGACTGCTCTTTCACCACCTGCGAGGCCCAGACGCTCCACGAGATGGGTTAAACAGAATTTCTCCCACCCGGTGGAAAGTTTACCTGATGACGACGGTAAACAGAGCGAAGTAGTTAGCATCAAGGATCCTCCAGACTCCCCCAAGGTGTGATTAAGTTCAGTGGTGTTACATCACTCTTTGCTTCGGCGGGTCTGAAACACAGGTCAGGTCAGGTCAGGTCAACAGGAAGAATTTTTCTGCCGTGGAAAAAAACGTGAAATATAAATTAAAGAAATGAAATAAATTATGCAGTACAATCCTGCACTAAGTCTTGTAAAAAGGATTGAACTGGTCCCTTCTCTTTATAAAGGCTGAATTTTGGACAAGATTTAACCCAGTCAAGCCCACCTGAGCTGACCTGACCTGACCTGTGTTTTAGACCCGCGGCTCTTGCTTTGAAAATCTTACTTCTTGTTTTCATTTAATGTGTATAGTTCCATTGATCATTAAGTAGGACATCTTTGCTTTGAAAAGAGTGTGGGAGATGCCCAGCTGCTGTCTTGGGTACCAGATGGGGTCTCACTTATGTCCAGAAATGCAAGTAATTAAATGCACACCCAATTAATTTTGATATCTATCATGAAGTGTCCCATTAAGTCTAAGTGTCTAGTGTCTATTTCTAACAACAAGGTTAGGATTTGTGTAAGGGTTATTTCTAGGTTAGGGTAAATGCAACCGTTTATGTTTATTAATTATATTATATTAATTATTAATTATTATTATTAATTATTAATTAATGACACCATACTTATATTTATAAGTTATGTCTTTTAATTTGACCAATTTTTGTATAATAGACCAAAGCGGCTAACTCAATGTTGTACCCAATTGAAATCCTTTGAGAATAAAACGTTTTGTTCCAAGTATTTCCATATCATTTAAATGCGAATGCTACATTATAATGCAAATACAATAAACAAAGAACCTTAACCCTGGGAAATTTGAATTGGGTACAACACTGAGTTAGCCGATTTGGACTATTGATATTGGGAAGGTTGAAAAAGAGAACAGCAAAGAAGAAGAGGAAGAAACAGATGTTGTGAGAATGGAAGAAGAGGTGTTTTCCTGCCAAGATCAAGAGAACTCTTCTTTGTGCAGTGGTAGTCAGATGATCGAGAGAAATGAAACAGAGGCAGAAGATGGCATTGTTGTAACTGCTTCACCCATACCTGTGACTACTGTTGCACAGCTCTTAAATGATGTACTTGATGCTGTGTGCAAAACAGTCCGGTGCAACCATACCGATGCAGGTAAAAAATAATGGGACCTATGGTGGTAAACTGAATTCATAAATGGCAGCTAATAAATTATTCTTTTCTCTTTATGTTAATTTTCCTCACTAGCCTCATTTTAAAGCAAAAATCCTTTTCAGTTTGTACATGCAAATGAGGCTAGTGAGGAAAATTAGCATAACGAGAAAAGAATAATTTATTAGCTGCCATTTATGAATTCGGTCTATAGTCTCTGAATAACACAGGCTACTTTCAAAAGAGTGAACTCATTTTACAGAGCCTGATGAAAGCACTTGGCTCTCACCAATGTGTCCCAGGTTTGATTCCTGGACTCTGCGTCATACGTGGGTTGAGTTTGTTGTTTCTCTGCTGCAAGAGATTTTTCTCCAGGTGATCTGGTTTTCCTCTCTCATCAAAAAGCAATATTTCTTTTGTTACTGTCTCCAGTTATTACCCCCATGCAAAATACATTTGACACTTAAATAAAGTTCATTACTATGGAGAGTAAAAGCCTTTACTGCTTGGGTTGTTTGGCTTGATAACTGTGGTGTGTTTGCCTGTTAACCCATTTAGAATATTGCATGTACTCTCATGCCAGGTGTTATTGTTTGGAGTAAATTGGTTAGGATTAGGTTTAGGGGATCTTTCCATTTGTATGGTTCTTAATCGGTGTATAATACGGAGAAATATGTTAGAAGCAAGGTAGGCTGTTATTTTGATTAGTTCGTGCTAAATGTGTCCACATCTGGTGTAGTGCTGTAAGTACCATGTCAAGTGTATAAGGTGTGATGATAAGAGTTTAAAAGTGTAATTCCCAGAACAAAAAATGTGTACATTTCCAAACTATGAAGAACTATTTGGGATAATGAAATTGAAAGTTCAGCAAGTTATATTATTTTTATTTAAATTTGATGGATTTCTTTTTTAGTAGAATCTGAAAAAGGCTATAAGGAGATTGCAGAGAGTGGAGATACACATGTAGATCTACAGAATGATCGGTCATACTCACCTGATAATGACGTCACCAAGGAAGCTTTGGATGCTAATGCAGAGCCATTAGACTGTGATATGGAACCTGCCAATGGCACTCTCTCTCCACCTAAGAAAGCTGCAACTGAAGATGTGATCACTGAAAGCTTGAGAGAATGCTCTTCTGCTGATGGTTTTGCATTGGCTAAAGCAACATCAGTTGAAAGTAGTCCCCCTTTTGATGACAAAACACATGTACTAGACAAGTCTAACTCTGAGGATCGCCCAGAAAATTTTGGTAAAGGAGATGGTGACCATGTTCAAGCAACATCAGAACATTTCAGTGAGGCTGAAAACCATAGTCAGCATGAAATTGATGAGGATCATAAAATGGAGACTGCGAGGGACAGTGACCCCTGTAATTTAAAAAATCCTCATGAAAGAGAAGATAAAAGCCAAAAGTCTGAAACAGAAAACACAGCTGTTGCAAGTCCAAATGTCAAAAGTACAGTTGTTGAAAAGATCAAGCCTATTAGCACAGCAACAGGCTTGCCAGTAGATATAGAGCTGACACCCTCAAGTCTTTCTGCTGGTCAAGGGCCGTTACAGAAAAACTATCTAGAAGAAAGGAATAATTCCTCAGCACATACAACTAAACTGGCATCAAAATATACAGAACTTGGCAGTGACAGAAAGGTAGACACCCTTCTGTCGGAACAAGGGTCTCGGGTTGATATGACTGGCAGACTGTGCCAACGGATTGAACAACATGGTTGGAATGAAGAAATTCATCAGCTAAGAGGTGATGATTTGACAAATCTTTCTGCTGAATGTGTACAGAAGGAAACCAATGAAAATGTTGAAGAAATCATGTCAGAGGTGCCTGGTTCTGATATTGGTGAAGATGATGTTGGTGATGCATGCCAGCTGTATAGACATCAAGGTTTTGACCAAATGGTCCCAAGTAATGATGAAGCCATCACTGTATTGCAAGTAAGTACCTTTATTAATGTGCTTTTGATAACAAGTATTCACTCTCTAAACCTTCAGTCATTCAAAAGTCTGTAACAGAGCTTAATTTGTAATCTTTTGGTGATCTTGACACTTCTTGGATTATTTTACTCACACAAGCAGCACATGAGATAAAGGTGTGATGCTCAGTACAATTCAGCATATAGTTCAAAACTCAGTGAAATCCTGCTTAGATTAAAGCGAATAATTCAAACAGAAGGTTGCTACATCTTATACATGTAGCATTATCTTGTTTCTCAGCATGGCCATTTCGTTGGAAAAGAGCTGACATCAAAGAATTGCTCAGCTCAAGACTCTGTGAAAGAAAAGAGAGAGACGAAAATGGATAAAACAATGATTGAGGAGCAAGATAGGTCCTCTGCTAATGGACACCTGATGTTAGGCACAACCAAACCAGAATCACAAAAGCAAATAGAGGAAAGGAAACATTCAGTTTCTTTGTCAGCTGAGATGGTGCAAGGGCTCACCTCATTTGGCACTGATGGCGATATCCTGGAATTGGACTGTCTGATGGACTGTTCAGATTCTCAGTTGGTTTGTCTTGATTCATCAGCTGACCAGCCACCACATCAGAATTTGGACACTCGGTAAATATTTGAACCTTATTTAATGTTACAATGTAGCTGTTCAAATGAATGAGCTAAGTCTGCTTGATTATCACTGAAAGAAGAAACTAACTGTGACTTGCTTTTATGCCAGAACAAACAATCCTGATTCTTTATAATTGCATTCATTATTTAACTGTTTACCATATTTACTAGAAAGAGTGCTGTGGTGCTTTTACAATTTCTGAATAAATGTCAAAACAAAACAAAACAAAACAGGGATCACAATGCACTAATCGTTTAGCCTAATACTCCTCACAGCCAATAACATCACAGCTTCCCTTACAGATGACCAAATAGGATAACATCATGTTTCTACTGACCAATCAAGTCAATGAGCTGAGTATTTGTACAATCAACTGACAATACACTGATCACTTGACTCTGAAGATGACTTCCACCCAGGTTGTTGAAACAGCAATGTCATCAACAAAAGTCGTTTTCAGGCAGAAAATGTACACTTACCATGACAGTCTTATGTTATCATGTTATAAATATGGCACTGTCAAGATGTTTTGGCTCACAGACCATGTTTCTAACCTTTGTGTTTCGTACACAAGGTCAAACATTCCTTTTCCTTGGTCAACCTTAAATCAGTGTGAGCGACGAGAGCGAAAAGCATGATAAAGGTTTGTAGATACTCATCATAAACACAGGTACCATAATTGTTAAGTCATGTGCTAATCATTGACATATCGTTCTTACTGCTGCAAAATCTTTTGCTGTTTAAGAAAGGCGAATGATAATGCAGCAGGCACTAGCACCAATGAAGTGCGTCAGTGCAGTATGGAGGTGCCGTCAGATAATGGAATGATCAAGGGATTGATCAGTGAGCTGTCAGCATTAAAGTAAGATGTGATTTGCCTGGTACTAGCACTGAAACATTTACTCTTCCTTATTCAAATATATGTGCCCTTTCCCTGCCTCAATTGGACTTGTCTATTTGCAGGTGGAAGCTGGTGTGTTTTAAATAAATATAGCATGAATAAAGATTGCTCTTTTTGTTGTTTCTGTGAATGTTCTGCACATTGGCTAGTGGCCACTGTCATTTTGAAATCAAGTCATTCAGAGTTTAATACACCTGTTTTCTTCATTTTTTGAAGCACTGTCGGTCTTTAAAATACCTTTACAATAAATATAAAATAAAATTAACTAAAAAAAAAATAGATTTGATGAGTAAGTCTACCCAAAATGTCAATTTCTGTAACCATCTGTTAAAACCCGAAGGAAATATATTATATAATTTTTAGAAATAAAGTCTAGCAAGCTGGCAAAGTCTGTCCAAGTGCTATACATTTTCTTGTAAAAACCAGGATTCTTTTTGTTGTTCACTCAGTTTACAGCAGATTTCTAGGAAACTCCACATTTTTGGTGAATTTGGTATAGAAAAATTATCCATGAAATTTGTTTTTCAATGGTTAATGTTGGATTTATTTCATCCAACATTTAAAAAAGGTTTTAAAATAGGGCTATGAAGTTCATACCTGTTACTGTTTCTACAGACCTTGTCTTTATTTATTCCTCTCCCTAGCAAGTTCATCATGGGGGTGTGGAAAGACGTTGAGATTCAAAGGAAGCAGAGACAAGCAAGATTAAAGTTTTCCAAGGGGAAGAAGTTGATTAAGTGACGAAAACATAACAGAGAGTTTTCTGTTACCCTGTTGTGTTTACTGTAACTGATCCAGTGGGATGGATGTCCAGTGTCAAGTTAACACCCTATGTCAACTACACCCTAAAAATATCATAAAATAATGCTTTGCACTAGTGAACTGAGCTAACCTTAGATATAGATGCACTCTGCATGATGCTTCTTGCAGTTCATCTCCTCCAGGACTGCTCCCCCCACCCCCCCCCCAAAAAAGTTTTGGGCACAGGAAAGAAATCATTCACCTGTTACATACAAATTAGTTTTGTTAGTTTGCTGGTTACTTATTCACAATGCTGCCCTGGGTCAAATTGAAGCTGTGGGTAGTAGGTCTCCATTTTAGCTGTTTGTCTTGAGTGGCTGATCGTTTGATGACCAATTCTTTTTTCGTGCCCAAGATCAAATGAAAGTCTCAATTTTGCTTGAATCCCATCTACTTTTGCTTTCTGGTATTTAGGCTGAACAGTTTGTGTTGAGTGTGTCATCACATGATGGCCAACCCTGCGAGCAGTGGATTCTCTTCTCTTATCCATTTTGGTAGCGATATGAGAGAGAAACCACTGCGAGCAAGCGATCCATTCTGTCCTGATTCAGGGACGAATAAATTAAAATAAAACTGGAAAAGCTAGTTTACAAACCAGTTTTTCTCTTCGCAAGGGGGCATGTGAGCATTAAGTGTGTGATAATGTTACGTGATTTAATGGCATGATGGGTGTTGTCAGCCACGTGTGCTCGACAGAGAACCGGTCGCTTGCTCGCAGTGGTTTCTCTCTCTTTAGCAAAGTGGATAAGAAAAGAGAATTCACTGCTTGCAGGGTAGTTATGGCCATTTCTCTTTTGTGAGCTGCAGACACAAAATGATTATAACACCCACAAAATTACCATGATTTGTGACAAAAGGGCACATGTAATGTTTTACAGATTTACTTGAAAAATGAATTATTGGCATTTAAAACTATGGTAACTTTACAAGAAATTACTAATAATTGTTATACTCAGTACCCTGTGAGCAGAGCTTTCTAGTTTCTGTCACTCTTTTACCATGCACTGGTAATGAACCTCGTGTATCTGGTATTTGCGTTAGCACAAACAAAGCAACCAACGCACAAATGAAACCATGAAGAGATTAGAGACAAAATAATTGAGTTCTAAATACAAAGGAAAAGCCTCTGCTAGCAGGGTATATTTCAATTCCCTGACTTTGATAGTGAATTTTTGTGATTAATTTCCTTTCAACTGAAAAAAAAAAACTTATTAAAATTATGGTATTGTAAATTTATAATTAACTTACTATTAAGGCTATGAAGCTATTCTTAAAAATTTGTATTTTGTCAGACAAAGGAACAGACTTTGAAATTAAGCAACAATAAACATATTTCACAAAAAGTAATTATTGCTCTTCAATTTATTGTTATTTATAAATTTCATCTTTGATTTCTATTTACATTGGAATCAATGATACAAGACTTGTTATTGTCCTTAGTCCATAGCATCAACGTTTTACACAAAATGTAATAGAGCCTGTTCACTAACATGATCGGTGGTTATGTAAACAAAACAACATGTTTGTTTAAAAACAGAGTTCAATTCCCAGAGGATCAATTTAGGACACCAGGACGGTCGCCATGACCACAAGTGCATATGCATGCCCTACTTACAATAAACAACAGAATTGGCCACTGATAATAGTATACAATTATCACATTGCTGTGAATACATGCCTTTCTATATCTGATCCAAGTTAACACATCCAGCACAGAACCAAGTTGTGGTCTTGTTGCCCATAACTGAAATTTTCTTGGGTGTGCTGACGAAATTTCAATGCACTGACAATGCAACAGGATGCTCAAAAGGGTTTTCTTACAGCTTATATACATCAGACATTTAAACATCAACATTTTGTGGTTGTAGTAAATGAAACAAATTATTGGGAAACTCCTGACAGTGCTGTTACACGTAAAGTTTCCTTGAAGACAAACCATAATGTCATGTTTGTTGCCATGCTAACTGTAAGCTGTCCAAAGACATGCACTTAATGGTCATTTTTTAAGATATATCTTTCAAACCAAGTCAGTGACCTCTATTTTTGTAAGCATTATTCTTTACTCCCTGTGTCAACTGGTAAAACTTGATATTCTAGAAACTAAGATTAACTGCATTTTTGATCTCCATTTAACTGTTAAATGGAGATGAAGAATTTCAACATAGGTCACCAAGCCAATTTCGGGGATAAATTCATCATCAACATGTTCCTTACATTATTTCTGGTTACGATTTTATACTACTTTAGATTTATTATCTGACGCAAGCAACTGTATGGCATGTCTGGCTTCCATGTGCCTGCACTCAGGTAAAAACCCTCTTGAGTCTCCTCAAAAAACACTGGGTAAGTTTTCATGAAATAACTTACCAGCCTCTGATAAGTAACAAATCAAAATGATTGAAGCCTTCAAGGGACCTATAATGATATGACAACTCCCAAGGAAACCTGTTGAAATGTGTGGCCAATTGCAATGAAATCATTTGATATGGCAGTTACCGCTATAAATAATATTGATCTGTAAGACTGGCAGCAAGAGTAACGTCCATTTCAAGTGGTTAAGTTTTCACAACTTGAATCCAAAGACCTTAACAAAGCATATTCATGTCAATATTAAAAATTCTTGTCTTGTTACTCTACAATAATGATAATTACTGTAACTATAACAAAATTCTCGAATCTGATTGGTTATCAGCAGCCCTGATTTCAGCATTAATTGGACAGTTTGTAACTGGACAGTTGTATGCATCATGCCTGAGTAATTGGACAGTAGGCGTCATCAAATGCACGCTGCTTCTTCCCCCCTAGTCTAAATGGCTAAAAAGTTGAACAAATTAAAGTATCAAATAGTAAAAAACACAGTCTTATTCTTCTCGAATTTTGTTATAGTTACAATAATATTAATTGCTAATAGGACTTTGTGTCATACCATGCTCTTAATTTCATATTGAAATTTGGAAATTACTCGCCCAATTACTCCCTGAATTGTACTCCACTCAGTCCTATTAGCATTAAGATTAACAATAGTAATAATAATAAAAATAATAATAACATTTAAACATAAATAGCAATATAAACAATGACACCACGTTTAGAGAAATTAGCATGGACTTTCACTACAAGTTATCGAGTCAACATTTATGTGGCTAATAGACCTTTTCCGACATAAATATTCAGCTCGACATTGAGGCTTGTGGGAATAAAACAAAAGAAATCGAAAACATTTTGATATGCTTAAACAAATTCCTTTGTTTTATTCCCCCAAGCCTTGATGTCAAGCTGAATATTGATATATCGGAAAAGGTCCATTACTTCTCAAAGAAAGAGTCAACTGATGAGATTTTGATACTATAATTAATATTGTTAGTCCTATATAAAGCTCTCTATTTCAGGAATCCTCGCTGTTCCTCAAAACCACCAGAATCGAACATAGATCAGGAGCACCAGAAAAATTGTTCCAATAGCTGCATACTTGGCATAGGAGGAGCGGAGATTTAAGTATGTTGCATCCTTCTTGTATTTTTCTGATTGGAACCTTAGATTTCCAGCCTTGTCATCTAACACTAGAAGAGAACAAGAGAACATATTTGTGTTAACTTAAGAAACTACGATTTGTGATAGGGAGCAATTAAAAGTATGAATGGATAGATTTACATACCTGAAATTTGCTCCCCTCTTTGAAGAACGTCATCAATATTTTGAACCATTATTCGCTGTACATCATGGAGTTCATCATTTAATCTGTTTAAGTTTCTTCTTGCCCTTGAGTCCTGATAGTTCTTTCTTGCCTTCTGAATGTATGTATCTGAAAATTGTCCAATGCAGTTTGTGGAGGATCACTAAACGGTGCCATAATTCTAATATCTAGATCTAAGAAAATTACACAGACAAAACGCTTCTGACTGTATCTCAGTCTTCTTCAGTCAAGTGAGCTTAGCAATGTCATGTGACTTTTCTATGGCCTGTTTATATGAGGCAGGCTGGCCTACTTTACCAAGATCTCAGCTAATGCCTATTCTCTTTAATAAAAACTCAGCTCATTTATATGAGAAGGCAGGCTGGCCCACTTGCTGAAATCCCGGTCTCAGCAGCCTAGATCTTGGCAAGCCCGGCTAAAAAATATTGGCAGATAAACAGTCCTTTATGGTATGCACTACACTCTCAAGGATAACATTCCTTTCTTCCAGTGTGAACCAAAAATGAAAAAGCAGACGTTATGGTGACTCTGCTTCTAATTCTAACTGAATATTCTGCAAAGGGCACAGCCCATGTCTGCAGATGTGCAGGTGCAGGTGTTTAAATGTGAAAATAATATAAAGGAAAGGCCAAAAAGTGTCTGGGTTTGGTATCATATGTCAGACGGCCTTTTAAAAACCTCCACTGTTTGTTCATCATTTTGTTGATGTATTTTTGTGTTGTTAGAACACAAATGAACACATGTCAGCCTCATGCTAAAACTGTACAAATTTATTCACCTAAATCTTTGTACCATCAAGCTCTTGGCTCCTTATAACAAATTAATGCCATGAAGCTAAATATTATGGTACAGGAGGTTGAAGCTCACCAAATTCAATAAATGAGTACGGTCTAGTTGCTGTAGCAATTCTTGATCCAAATTCTCTGTAAAACTCTGATGACAACTCTTCCAAAAAACTGAAAGCTGCTCTCTTGGAGAATGACTTTTCTGTTAGTGTCAAGTAGCAAACACCATTTTCAATAATGTAACTGTCAAGACAGAACACAAAAAACAATATTGCGGCCTTAGCTTTGCAGAAATGTCAATGAGCACTGACCATTTTCTTAATGAAATGTTGTACTAACTGAAACATCATTGTTCCGGTTTCTATGCTACTCCTTGCCGGAGAATGGTCTGTAAGTTTCCTGAACAGCAACTTGGCTTGTGCTTGGTAGTCTTGTAAGCTTCTGCTCGTCTGAAACAACAGAGTAGTAAATGCAGTGGTCATAAAAGCAGCATAAGTTGTTATTGTGATATATTTTTTTATTCACAGACTGAGCGAAGAAATCACAGTACGAGGAAAAGGACACAAAATGTGTGAACTGGTGTGACATAACTTTGCTCCCTGCAACAGACTACTTGAAATCATAATGAAATGCAATTTTCATGCTTTTTGGATGAGGCCCTCATTTTCTTACTTCAGTGGTCTCTGTCATGCTTTCTCACTTACTTATGCCCCATTCACATGGGGAATGCTACAATCAGGGTTTCTATGATATCGGATAGTCATGAATTTATCTATGTTGTGCCCCAGGATGGGCTAATCCAGGGAAGTTTTGACATTTTCGTGGAAGCTAGAGTCAAATTCCCCACCCTGGAGTCCCGAGTGAATGTCAAATTCCCTTTCCCTGGGAACCTACTGAATGTCAATTCCAGGTTCTCTTGGTGTCCCAAGGTGGCATCCATGCCAAAATAATTAATTCCAGACCCTGGGGTAACAATTTCCCGTGTGAAGCCTCCCTCCCACCCTAAGGCTTAACACTGACAGATGCATTGGCTCCACACCCAATCTCCAGCCTGGAAAGTCAGGGGAAGTTCTCCAGGGGTAGAGTCCAGTCTGCATACACTAATTTTGGATTCTGCATGGTTCAATTCTACCTGTTACCATATCCCCCACCCCACCCCTCTTTATCTGTTAGCCTTGTTTTTTTCTTCCCAGTTAGCAGTCAATTCCCCACCCCTGGATAAACAGGAAATAGACAATTCCCCACTGCAGGGACTCCTCATTGATCACAGATATGTTGCTCTGTGTGCAAATAAGAGAGTAGTATTATTGATTTTCCAGCATACAATAGCAAAACCAGACCATTTGACAAGGACTTGAATGTTTTTCTAGAGTTAATTGCACATGGGACACAATGTTTTAAAGTGCTTCTGGGAAATGTAATTTTAATAGAGAATTCATATTTAAACCAGTCAGTTTAAATCACAGAAATTATCTCAGGTGAAATGAACATCCATCTCCATGTGGTCTGGTGCCATAATTATGTTGAGTGACATAATTAACTATAACATCAATTTGCCCTAGCCCCTACTCCCAGGACAAGACTGCTCCAAACTATTCCCGACCCTGGACCCTAAGAGCTGGACTTGTCTTGCAGGTCGCCCAAGGGGTTATGGCAACAGGTAGAACAGAGGTTATCATGGATAATGATGCCACATTGGTTGAAGGGCAAACAAAATTGCAGTGAATGTATGGGATTTTGGCCGACTTTGAACCTCTGTAACTCTGCTACGGAAGCAGTATTTTGATTGCAAAGATATCCTTTAAAAGGAATTTTAACTGACATTTTCATGAAGTATGAAGAACAGATTCAGGCTACAATGACAAAAATACAAATACAAATCCTTCTAATCAAAATTATGCAAATTGCTGCAAAATTAGAAGCAACATGAGAAGATTTATAATCACAGTTTATGGACACCTTACCTCCTTTACGGACCTAATTTTCTGTTGGATGAATCATCCATAAAATCGTTAAAAACAAAGGCAATGTTGGAAATTCACCTTTTTATAGCTGTGTCCCAGTGGTTCAATGTTGGCCAAAATTCCGTAGGGTCATTGTAATTTTAGCCGTGTTTGCCCCCCAACCAATATGGTGTCATTACCCATGAAAAGGTCTCTTGAACCATGCATTAACAAGATAAGCAAGATATGCAAGCTTCAACACCACCATAAGACGACGTCACAATGGTGGTGCCCTAGTAAACGTTGCCAGCACACCGCATAAATATACATGAAGCTCACACCAAACATACACATAGACTAGATGTGTAAACCAACGTACACTGAACAAACACCACTTCCGGTAAATATCAAGGTGGGGACATAAGCCTACAGAAGCTAGTACGATAACTGTGTATTCCGAATAACTGTAACATACAGGGCACTACCACACATTTTCCCTGTCACAAAAGAAATTCAACTGGCCATATAAATGGAAAATGAATACTTAAAAAAAAAACAGTAAGCTTACGTAAGCCTAAGCTTAAATAAACCCCTCGTACATACATCTTGGTCGCTTTGCATTGAAGCCGCCAAAGGTAAGCCGTCGATAACCCGGCCTATCATTGTCATTACAACCATCTTGATTTACTTATCTCTCTTCGAATAGAAAATTGCCAGATCTTTTCAAGCTTATTCTAAAACTTTCACACTTGTTTCGGTACACGTGGATTGCGCTTGCGTATTACCCTATTTTGAATGACCGCTGTTCAACTTGCAGACGCAGATTCAAAATGGACGCCCTCTTCGCGTGTTTGGTCATTCTCAACGTCGTTGCCGTTGGGGCATATATTCTGTATGTGGTGAAAAATTATATCCCCTATTGGATGCACGAAATTTTTGAATGGGGAAAGACGAAGCCTTTGCTGAGTAGCAACAACTGGACACGGATTTTACATCTCCCTAACAGGCGAGTTTTCGTCAGCTGGTAGCAGTTACTGTACGAAAATACTTATTATTAAATTATGCAATTCTAGCTTTCTCATTGGTTCACTGGATCTCGGTTATCAGCCATTAGTATATACTAAAACAGGGAAAAAGTGGAAGGCACTAGATAACATCGACCTAAACCAGATGAGTCATCGATATGTCAGCGGCGTCTTACAAAATGGTTGAAATGAACCCTCGACTTCCGCTCACTTGGTCGATCGCTGCGAGAATGCTAATTTGAGTTAGTTTGAGTGACAAAACAGCCAATTTTTGACATTTCCAGTGTATATTACTAAAAAAGACTGTTAAATATGTAATAGACTCAGTAGTATGGCATTGAATTACGCGGCTTATGGAACGTACTTGTAGTTGGTTTCGGTCGATGTTATTTAGTGTCAACACGTCGCGAAATCATATCTAACATCGACCGAAACCAGTTTTCAGCTTCGAATT
>BLFK01000383.1:4926120-4933681 GCA_014634185.1 Astreopora myriophthalma | reverse complement strand
GGGGGGGGGGGGGGGGGGGGGGGGTGGGTGCTCTTGGAATTTATTTACAAAGCATAGTCAAGTTCTGCGAACTTTGTAGCTGGCTACACAGAAAATCGTCAATGTAGAAGGGTATTCTACAATTAAGCTTTTACAACTGTCACAACAATATTGATTGATGGCATAGCACGGCAGATTACTGGGAAAAAATAATATTCTCTCCATTTGGTGTTCACTTTATACTTTTTTACATTCAGCAATTTGGTTATTATTCGGGGACTTTTTTCTTTACAAAGGAGGAACAAAGGAAACAACAAAGGAAGGTTGCTCGCAAAGAAAAAAAGCAGAAGACAACAGCTGCAGATGATGGAGACATTGACCCAGATCTGGCTGCTACCATGGGATTTGCTGGTTTTGGATCAAGCAAGAAATAGTCATTCAATACTTTTACTTTGAGTTGCTTTACTACAAAAACTGTCCCTATTCACTGAACCTAGAACTGTGAGACTAAATCACCTCAAAAGTGTACTTCATATCATTACCCATTTGCCCAGAGAGATCAGAAAAGTTTGGGTCCACAGCGGGATTGGTTTTTATGAGAATGTCTAGGGCATTTTACCTTGTCTTCTCCATATTTAAGCATACATGTAGCTATTTAGGTTTTGATTATTTACAATATTACATAGCAGTCTACTTGTACTGATGGTGGACAAGGTTACAGCGGCATTGTTGTAGATTTTAGTGATGGATTATAAATTTCAAATGGGCCAGTTTTGTTAAAAAGTCTACTATTGTATGAAAAGTCCAATATTATTATTATTATTATTATTATTATTATTATTATATTAATCTAAGGTACTATTTGTAATGGATAAGTAGGATGTGAAAGTTGCCCAATTTTCTTGGGTTACAAGTATGTCAAAGTAGTGCATTTGGGAACATTGCAAAAAAAATGACATAAGTGTCCTCTATATTCTGTATTTTATGTGATACACTGTATCTTAAAAAGAAGCGACTTTTTGAAACATTTAGCTATAAGAAATTCCGAAAAAACTTTTCTTAAAAACATTTAAGAAATTTCGTAAAAACGGTTAAAAATACACAGCTAAAAAATACACGACGTTTCGACGTTCTCGGACGTCATTATCAAGTGAAAAAGAGACTGAATATTCTATAAATAGAAAAAATACAATAGTTCATTAAGAAAAAAGGTAACCTAAAAATATGCTACAATATGTATCTTGCTCTGTTAATTTTGTTCAAGAACAGTCTTTTTGCACAAGAATAAGTTATCCTTAGAATTTTTGGACAGTCTTAGTCTCACTAAAACTTAGTGTGGCACTGCTGCTCGAATTTCCTGTAGAAATTAATCTACTCCTGTACAAAGGTTAATTTTCTCTGTTTCTTGTAAAAAAATCTGGACAGCTTGACCACTGTTCCCTTAACATCCAAGAGATTTCCAATGCAAAATCATGCATTCATTTCCATAGCAAAAAGTAGAGAATAAATGGGATATAAAACACATACCCATAGGCCATTTCGGAATTGTGCAGGGAACTGGGGCGAGTTTCAAATTTGAACCAATCGATAAATTGACACCATCACATGAAAGATAACATTGAGATTTGCCATCTGTCCAAGTTTGATTCTTTTAGGTCCAACAGACACCAAGTTACAGACTTTAAAACAGTTAAAAATCCATACAGACATCTCTAATTTTGAGGCTGCATCCCCTAAAACCATTTAAACTCTTAAAATTTTTTACAATTTCTGTAATATTCATAAAAATAGGCAAACAAAGTGATTTTCACCTCTCCTATTTCCAAATGGTAGGACCATGACAGGATTTTCCAGCTGTCCCAACTCTGATAAAATTTTTTCAGAGTTTATATGGTTTTGGGGGACGCAGCCTCAAAATTAGAGACATTTGTATGGATTTTTAACTGTGTTTTAAAGTCTGAAACTTGGTCTCTGTTCGAACTAAAAGAATCAAACTTGGACAGATGGCAAATCTCAATGTTATCTTTCATGTGATGGTGTCAATTTATCGATTGGTTCAAATTTGAAACTCGCCCCAGTTCCCTGCGCAATTCCGAAATGGCCTACAGCTGTGTAGGAAACTCCGAGACACGCGAGCTTGACACGAACAGGGGCGTCTGCGTGGGTGTTTGACGTCATCCGCTTCCAGTCCTCTAAATTCCTCTTTGCCACGAAGGCATAACGCTAATGAAATGAGTGTTGCGTGTTTCATGAAAACAATGCCTTTAGTGGAAGTGAGCGACTTAAACCATGTGATTTAACACTGCAAAAACTCGTTGTGACCGTGCCAAGGGCTTTTGTCCTTTTAATTCGTCGTTATGAGTCGGCCTGGTATGTTATCGCTGGTAGCATGTCTCCTCCTTGTTTATGCCGGTTGCGAGCCCAGTCATACCTCAATGACGCTCGAAGAGAAACGCACTATGAGGTGGGTTTGTTTGTCGCCGTCATCTACCGTTCAGTGAGCAGTTAGTCGTGAATTTTATTTCTTTTATTAGGGAGAAGGTCCTGGAAATGTTTCATCATGCCTATGATTCTTACATGGTTAGTATCATAATAAAGTTAACGCGAACACAAGAATTCGTTGTTGGGCCCATTTGACGGCTTATAGTTAAGCTGACGTAAAACGTGAAAGCTAAATTTCATCATTGTGTTTAAAAACGATGCCAGGGTGGATTGTACTTTCTTCATCAAAGTATTAAAACTATTTCTTAGGAAACCGTGACTCGCCAGTTATGTGTGTCAATGAAATCATTTTATAAGTGGCTTTACGTGTGCTCCTGTCAGTGAAGAATAAAAATTTAACTGTGGGCTTGTCTTTGGTCAGTGGTAAAGTGCAGTCTTATTATGCCTTTTTTAAATGTTAAGCCTATTTGTCCCACAGAGTCATCAACGTCACTAATTATGGTGTATGCCCACTTAGGTGGACTAAGAAACACAAAATTAATAATTTTACGGATTATTTTTAATTTTTGAGTAGGAGTGTTATCTTGTTATGATCAGTATGATAGATAAGGACATTCAGGGCCCAGTTGTTCAAAGGCCGATTAAGATCGGCTTTCGAACAACCGGGCCCAGTTGTACTTGCAGTGTTTGAGCTATTGATAAACAGCTGTCAGGTTAAAACTGAAAACATGAACTCGTGTTTCTACAACTCGATAGAAACACGGAAAATGTTTTCTATTTCTTAAGTAATGTTCAAGCAAGCTGTCACTATGAGGTACCAAAATTTGGAAGCAGCCGTAAATTGTATTTGTTGGCAGTCCAAGCTCATGAAGCAAACGGCAGGTTTTGGTGAATTCCTGTAAATGATTGTTGTTGTCATGGGATATAAGGGAATGTTTAAATAGATGTTGTTTGATCAGTTGTGTTAACTAGATTGTGCAAACTTTGTGCATGCTTCTATTTTACATTTAAAAGACCATGAGGAAACTGCTAGTTGAAGGGCTGAAATATAAAATAATGTTGTACTGTAGGTGACTTTTTTTTCGTATTTTGGTTATTTATTCAAATTGCTGCTAAAATTTCAAACAATAAACAGAGTATAACTTATGCAAACATAAATGTCTTGAGTGACGTTTTTTCCTCTTTTGGTTATTTGGTTATGGTTGAATTTCAAGCACTCAACAGTGCCTAACTTTGAAAATGAAGGTAATTCAGTGCAAACGGACCAGAGTAGTTTATTTCTGTCTCTCTGTTCTCACCCTGTAGCCTTCAATTTTTGCATGCAACATGCAATAATTTGGTACTTGCATACGTTATGCCATTTATTGCTGGGAATTTGACAAAATCACCAAAATACAAAGAAAAACTCGCTGGATATGTTGATGCATACAGCCCTTCAATTATGATGGTATTTTCATTGGTTTGTTTAAGACATACAGCCCTTCAATTATGATGGTATTTTCATTGGTTTGTTTAAGAAGAGCCCTGTGTGCATGATAGACTGGTTTTCACTGGAGTGTTGTAAAAGCAAAGCAATTGCAGAGGTGATCCTTTTTGGAAGGAAATACGCCCTTCAGTTACCCACAACTTGGTTTTCAGAATGCAAAGCAAGTAAAGGCAGCTGGTGCCATGTGCATTGTTTGCATCTGGTTAGGTGAAAAGTTTGCACAAGATTTTTGATCCAAACCAAAATCCCAAACCAAAGCAATTGTATGATTACTTTCAACATTCAATTGAAAACTGCTCTGAAATGTAAGTTTTGATGCTCATCACAGGACCATGCCTATCCAGCTGATGAACTAATGCCATTGAGCTGTAAAGGCCGTGTGAGAGGTGTAGATCTCAGTCGGGGAGATGTCGATGATGCCTTAGGAAAGTGAGTAGAGAATATGCTGTTAACTGTTGAATACAGGAGAGAAAAGGAAACCTTTTACTCCCTTATTCATCTTCTCTTTTGAAATGTTGTCATTAAACAAATATTGCTTTTTTTCTTTTTTGCATGTTTGTTTTTAAGGTTTTCCTTGACGCTAATTGATACTTTGGATACTTTAGCAGTGAGTTGTTTCAATTGGTATTGTTGATTTCAAATCTTTTATGTTTTGTTAGTGTCACATGACTTATTTGCAATTTCTTCATTCAAGGTCCTAGGAGAAATAGAGGAATTTGAAAAGGCAGTCAGACTTGTTATCAGAGATGTTTCATTTGATAATGATGTGGTGGTGTCAGTATTTGAAACCAACATTAGGGTGCTAGGGTATGTGCAAACTTTTGTTTCTTGTATGCAAATAAACTAAGTGCTTTTGAATGGAGACAAATATTGGTAAAATTGATCTTGAGTCAGTGCAGTGAAGTGTCTCTTTCTTGTGTGCATGAGATCTCTGTCACAACCCTGGGCTTTCTTCACGGCTGGTGAGTTTTCTTGCTTTTTTGCTTTGCATTTTGAGCACTTTTTGGTCAATTTCTTTTAAGTGCTCCTTTCATGGGTGGTGCCTGCTGGAGTGGGTTGCCATGAATACCTAGCTGCTGTGCCTGAATTGCTTTATAGGCCACTGCTGACCTTAAGGCACCAGTTTCAACTTCATCCATTAATGACAAGTTAAATTTTCATCATGAATATCGCTGGTGATATGATTCTCTGCTTGTATATTTTTTCTTCAAAAGGGAAGAAGGTGATATTGTCTTCACTGTGTCTCTCCTCATGCAATGGTTATGTTGGAAATGAAAAATGCTTCAGTCTGTGCCATGACATTTGCATGAGACTTGTATATATCCAAGTAAACTTATCGATTACTGGCACATTTTCAAGTTATGATAGGTCACTGATTTGTCATGTTACTTTTATTTGTTTGCAGGGGCCTCCTTGGTGGGCATTTTGCTGCAATAGCACTGAAGAACGCTGGAAAAGGCATGCTGTGGTATAACAATGAATTGGTTGCTATGGCAAAAGAGATTGGTTATCGCCTACTTCCAGCCTTTAACACCTCGACTGGTATACCGTACCCTCGAGTGAGTCGCATTAAATGAGAATGAACCATCAATGAAGGTTTCAGCTGCTTCCAAACTAGTAATCAGAGAGCCATTGGTTGAGCTCCTGTCATTTTACAGAAAACTGCATTACTCATTTCTTCAATTTCATACTTACCCAGCCCAGTCAAAAATTAATGTTTTTTAGTATTAGGCAAAATGGCTGGATTAGTAGGCAAAGGAAGTGGTAGAGATCTCGTATAATTTTTTGTCAAATTGATGAACTTAATTGTGAAGTAGGTGGCAAAATCACTGGCTGCCTGCACGTTTTGACTGGGCTGCTTACCAGCAATCAACCATATGTTTTTATAGCTTATAGGTATAATACACCACTTGTAATGTTAGAAGTACACTTGAAGAATTTGTAAATCACATGCCACAAATTGGGAATTTTTTTGTGTGTGTTTACTGAGACAGTAAACTATAGCTGATTGACCAATCAGGGTGCATGCATTGATTTGGTTATGATATAAGTAAGATACTTGGAAATGACTATAAAAACCCTAGTTCAATACTCTGGCCAGAGTACTGTTTACAAGTATGACTTTTATGTTTATTTTATTTTATTAACTTCGCCACTCAGAACAAAAATACAAAAAGAACACATAAATATATAGTAAAGTGCTTGGTAGGGTCACCACAATAGCTAAGGCCAATTACTACGGCCCAAAGGATCATGGCAACATGAGTCAGATCAGATGTAGCTTTTTTTATGTTTCAATTTCGGGACATTTTGATAACAACAGGCATGTTTGTATACAGGTACAGTATCTTCCCGCAGTATGAATCATTTTCAGTTTAATCACTTTCAATAGGTGAACTTGAAGTATGGCATTCACCACCCCTCATCAAATGCAGGCACTGAGTCAGACACATGCACAGCTTGTGCTGGGACAATGATTATGGAGTTTGGTGCTTTGTCCAGATTAACTGGAGAGCCAGTATTTGAGGTTTGTCATGTTTTCTATTTGACCTTTCACAGTTTCTGCAGTGTTCCGGCTGTCTGACACAAGTTGGTTCTACTCTTAAGGCAATGGCCAAGTGGTAATTAATATCATTTTGAGCCAGCGCATTTTAAGAGATCTTTTTGGATCCACACTTTTTTAGCTGTACTACTTACCCTACATTGCGCACGGTAGCTAGTGTGTAAGAACATTACAATTCTTTATGATTTGTCATAATAGAAAAAGGCGCAGAGAGCTATGGAGGCAATCTGGATCTACCGCAGCCGTCACAGTGATTTGGTTGGCACTGTTATTAACATTCACAATGGGGATTGGGTTCGAAAAGGTAAATTAAATTAAGTTGGTACAGTAGATGTATCTTGAAAAAAATCGTGTTGAGAATTCTCTTTATGCTTTTATGTTAAATGCAGTGAAATTCAATTTAATGGAGTTAACAACTAGGAGTGCCAGTGGCCAGGCATTGTTAGCGGTTTGGTTACATTGGTGCATGCATGCATTCTTCGTGCTCACCTTTTAAAGGGTGGATTTGTTGTGTTGTGGCAGAAAGAGAGAGCCTTTTTCTGAAGTGTAAAGTGGTTTTCCTCCCTCCCTCCCATTACTTTCCACTGTTTATCAGTGTGATGGGTGCCTGTCTTCCACGCTACATGGGGGCTCTGCTCATGGCTGGGTTGCCAGGATTTGCCCGCCATGGCAGCAGTCTCCACATAGGAGCTGGCTGCCAATAGTGGAGGCTCCTGGATGTCTCGGGTAACCAACCTCCACATAGTGACATTGTTAAGTACAGTAAATAGTGCAGTTACTAAATTGCTGAGACTTGCAATACAAGTATTCTGGCTAGTAACGTGGTCTTTCTTCTCTGTTGTTCACAGACAGTAGTGTCGGTGCGGGTATTGATTCATACTATGAGTACTGCTTGAAAGCCTACATTCTTCTTGGAGATGAAACATATTTGGAAAGGTTTAACAGGGTAAGCTGACTTTGTTATTGCATCAAATACAGGGATCAAAGTTAACGACCAACTGGTCGCATATGCGACTAGATTTTTTGCTGTGCGCCTAAAAAATCATGTGTGGTCGCACCACCACGCCTTAAAAGCCAAGGTACAATGCGAC
>BLFK01000383.1:4902404-4923428 GCA_014634185.1 Astreopora myriophthalma | reverse complement strand
GTTAACCGACCATTTCATCTTTTCTTAGTCCGGAATAGTCCCCAAAAATGCACCCTTATACTCTGTGGTGCATTTATTTTTGAAACAGCACTACAAGTCCATAATGCAGTACATGAACCAGGGCCCACTGTTTCTGAGCGTACAGATGCATCAGCCAGACAGAACAGCTCATGCATATATGGATGCTCTACAAGCATTCTGGCCAGGACTTCAGGTAAGTTCTCACCAGGCTGTTCTGCTCAGATTTGTTACTTTAATCTCCCACTACTATAAATCATGTGAATCACTTAAGGATAGCAAAAATTATTGCTCTAGCTGCTGGCGGCTATAGCTATGTTTTCGTGTTTGAATCTTTTTTTTTTTACGTCACGATTTTCCTGCTCATGCGTAATAATGTCAATCAGTAGACCATTTATGAATTGCTGTTTGCCTCAGTTCCAAAACGAGTCCTGGTGCACAACCATTGAAATGCAAATTATGAGTTTTGTATTTTCATGCAAATCAAACTCATTATCATTTGAATGGTTTAGCACCAAGACTCGCTTTGAAACAGAGGCAAACAGCAATTCGAAAATGCAAAGGAATTTCTATAGGAGTGTACGTACTGGGATTTGAACCCACGTCCTTTTGCATCAGAAGTGATGGCGATGACCACTAGGGGAGGGGGGGGGGGACATCTATGACCATTTTCTTTATGTGACCGGAAAGGATTACACTTCCTTTTTGTGTACGTAATATCCAGTTTTATTATGCGAAAACATGGTCCACATTTTAATATCCTTTTGGTTTTATTCAAAATAGCCCTTGATGCCTCGTCCTCAAATTTAAAAGAATATTGTGACTTGAACAAGGCAACAAGGACTAATTTAAATAAAAGCAAAAGGATCTTTAAAAGGTGACCATTTTGTAATAAGGTGTATATCCCTATTCCCCTTTCCAAGGCCAGTGTTTGTTTAAACATGTCTGCTCTCATTAAGATTCCTTTGCAATAATTATCTGTGTACAATGGGCAGGTTCTTAAAGGTGATCTGAAGAAAGCGATTGAAACTCACCAGATGCTGTATGAGGTTTCCAGGAAGCACACCTTCCTACCAGAGGTACAGTATGATACAAGTGCTGTATAAATATAATCTCAATGGTACAACTGTATCGTATCAGCAATAGTACTGTGTAGGTGCCAAGGTTGGGTTTCTGCTATGAAACCACTGTGTCGATTTATGGCTTGTTGGTGTTACAGCTGCGTGTTATGGAGTTAGCCTAAGCTAGAGAGCAGTCATTTTTTCCCTAACTTTTCCCTGGTTGCCAAACCTCCAATTGCATAATTATGTACAGTACATGTACATTACTATTGTTTGCATTTTTGTTAACATGCTTGACTTGTTATGTGGAGTGATACTTCCTGTGACATAAATGATAATTTCTTTCATATTTGAACAAGTCTGCAATGTTTGTTTACAGGCCTTTACAATGGAATTTGAAGTTCATTGGGGGCAACACCCTCTCAGACCTGAGCTTGTTGAAAGCACTTACTTTCTCTATGAGGTGTGAAACCAGACTTAATTTCAATGTTTAGATCAGTTTTCAGTTGAGTGTCGATAATAATAATGCAATTGCTTTAGTTTTTTTTGGTTTTGGTTTGCACTGTGATTGAACCAAAAAAAAAAAAAAACACTTTTTCAACCAATCGGATGCAAAACGTAAAGTAATTGTGACTTAGTGACTATTGTTTTTCCTGTGCTTGGTGTCGGCTTCCTATAATTGCTTTGTATTCTGATTGGCTTGTAAAACGAAGTGGTGAATTACCTTGATTTGTGCTGGGCTGAAGGGTGTACATTCTTCACAAGGTGACTGGCTCTGTAATTTGTTTTTGGTTTTACGGCACTCAATTGAAAACTGCTTTATCCAAGTGAGGTCTTGGTAATTTTTTACAGATTTTCATAACCATGAGAAAAATGCAGGACTAGTTGTACTTTGCTGTCCCACTTTTTCTAATGACAATCTTGTGTAAAAGCATGTCACTCTTCCCAACATGCTTTGATTCTTTGTGATGTATTAAATTAACGATTTTTGTCCTTTTTCATCCTGTTGGCGAAACAGTTGTTGTGTTTGAATGACAATGAAGCATTCCACTTCTTCTTCAGGCTACAGGAGATCCATACTACCTTGAGGTTGGTAGGAACATTGTTGAAAAGATAAATGAACATGCCAGGGTACCCTGTGGTTTTGCTGCTCTCAGAGATGTGAGGACATTGAGTCATGAAGACAGGTATGTAGGGAGAATTTCATGAATTCTATTTACACTACATGCATGCTTGTCACAAAATCATTATCATTACTATCAAAACAGAGTTTGTAATCATTTTGTCCCTTTGGTTAACATGGCTTTTTTTTAACTGGAGATTAGAGTGAAGACAGAAGCCAGTCACTAAAGCTATGGTTATTGTCAGGGGTTTGATACAAGGGCTTTGCACCAGTAAAATGGTAAACACAACTGGGACATGACTTTGTTGGGCTGTTTTCTTCTTCTCTAGTTAGCGGTACTTTATTTTATTTAAAAAAAAAATTTTTCAATGCCTACAATCTTCCTCCCCAAACTCCAGTGAAACTCCTGAATGTGGCTGGCTGACTTTTTCTCATGATAATTTCTGTTACTTAATTTTTTTTCTGATGTCCTCATTTATCAGGATGGATTCATTTGTCTTAGCCGAGACTTTCAAATATTTGTATCTACTGTTTACTGAAAAGGAAGACCTGGTCTTTAACATGAATCAGTTTATTTTCACAACTGAGGCTCACCTGCTGCCCCTCAGCTTGTCCACTATGGCTGTGAATGTGTCAGCCTCTCAGGTTAGATTGATGTTATTGAGTTTTTTACTCAATAAAAATGTTGTTAGGGCTCAAGACCAATTGTAGTCAACTTGTGTCTTGTCATAGACTGTTGAAATACAGTTTTGGCTCAAAGTGTTTATTCCTTCAACATGGCTTGTAGAAACTGTAAAGCTATGGTCAGGAGAATAGAGCAGGGACCAAACTGTAAATGATTCCAGCTAAATTGCAAAGGCAAATACAGCTGTACAAAGGAGAGATACTATTACAAAGAGCACTGGTGTATTTCATAGAATTTTTGTTTTCAAGAGGGGAGTTTGAAGGCTTAAAACAAATAAAAATGAAGTTGAAATTGAATGCCATAATATTGCAACTATCTTTCAACTAATTACAACACTAGCCCCCCTAAACCCTTATCAGTTAAACTATTGGCTCGAGAAGACTGAATTTGGCTGGTGCTGTCACATCTGTACGTAACAGTTAGTGCATGTGTTGTGTGGTTGTAAGTCAAGTTACAAAGTTTGGAGGCCACGAAAAAAGTGTCAGAATTGCCCAAGGCATTACCGAAAGCAACTCTAGCTCTTTGAGTGCTTTCCAAACTTTCCAATTGAGTCTATAACTTGGTATACTCACAGCTAACTAATGATTGTGTTGCGCTGTACAACATTGCCAGTGCATTATCTTCCAAACAAGAGAAGAGTCTAGTTCGCCTATGTCTTCAACATTCTCGGAAAGATTATGTGCACTGAAAAAGTGATGCGTATGTGGTATAGCATTAAAACATTACCTCAGTGTAATTGATGGCTCCCTGATTTCTATGCAGGAATTGAAGTATAATGTGACCCTGAGTGAAGACAATGAACATGAATACATATGTCCCATATCGCAACACAATCAGGGTTCTACTGCTAAGTATGCACAGGAAGTTCGGCGTAATAGCCGCTCTGAAGCACAGGGTAGTTGTCCAAAGAAGAAGCAAGGCTTCAAGTTTAGTTCCAACAAGTGAGTGGAATTTTTCTACCTTGGGTGTACACAATCTATGAACAAGTGCATTTGACGAGGAATTTGCTCTTGTTGAAAGTCAGTGGCAAATTAAAGGATAGGCCACATTAAAGGCCACAGTCTTAAGCCTGTGGCTGCTAAGTGACATTCCTGTCTTGATTCTATGGTGAAATGGGCGAAAACAATGATCGTCGTAGTTCTATTCTCATTTGAAAGCTAACTTCATACTGTCCTCAGTGATCAAATTTATTTGACTATGGAAAGTCTGCTCAAACATTTGCACGGAAAACAAGAAAACAATCTTCACGAAGTTTCTTGCTTGTCTATAGGCCTCCTCGATTGCGAGCTGAGCAGTTTGTTCCTGGTAACCAGGGGCATGTTGCCATCCTTAAGTCAATGGGGATCACTGTGGTTCAAACAAAGGATGGCAGGATACAGCTTATGCAGACGGCATCAGCGGTAAGGTTCTTGCATTGAGTTTGTTAGTGTAACAGTATTGGCAGCTGGCTATAAGACAGGCAGTCTCCAAGCATGTGTTGAGACCAGTATCCGGTCAAACACCACAGACGCGGACCAAGGCGAGGAACCAATCAACTCGATGCCAGTGCATGCAGTCAACGCAGAGCGCGGGAAATTGGTTGCGCGAGTCACGATTGGTTTTCGATTTCATTTCTTATTGGTTGAGAAAGTGGCCATCGCCCACCGAACAATTCGATCGCATGTTTTGTTTTGCGCTGAACATTTAGTCTTTCTCAACTCCCATTTTTCTTTCTACACAGGCTCAGTCAAATAGTGATGCGGAGGATGGCATCAAATTTATGCAAGAGATGATCGAGTTGGCAAAACGGCGCAACGATGAATCAGGTTTGCGATCATTCAGTTGAACATATACTCTCGCTACTACAACTGGAAAAAAACGGACAGTAACTGGCAAGCAATGAAAAAATGTTGCTCTGAAAAGTGTTTTTTCTTTCATTCCCATAGTAAAGCATTACAGTTTGGTCGCTACAAAACTCGCGCAAATAAAAAAAAAAATAAACAGGTACAAAACCTGGACTGTCGTGACTTCTTGAAGTGAAATGACACCTGGAAATGTGTCTGCGTTAGCAGGCTTGCTTCAATAATTACTTCAACGGGAAGGATATGTTTTTCTTAAACTGACCATCATAAAGCCATAGATTTGGTTTAATGAGGGTATTATTTTGGATACGAAAAGATTCTCTTTCCATTGAAGTTGCCTTAATTTTCTATCATTATGAAATGACGGAAGTATTCCACCGCTTTTCTTCTCTCAGCCGTCCAGGAAAGTCCCCGTGTGGTGCAGCTCAAGTCAGCGCCTTACAATGGAAATGTGGTGCTTGATGCTTGTCCGGCACGGTTCGGACTGGATCTGAGCCGCGGAGATGTTGGGGTGAGTGTCGAATGTTCGCATTGAAAGCTTGAGACAAAAGGAAACTTACACCATTTGCTTCCCTGTTTCTTTCTCTTTGCGTAAACTGGCGAATTTTAGCGATTTAAAGGGTTTTGTGTCTGTCGGTAACTGTACGTTATAGGAGAAGAGCTCCTCTTCGACATGTTCAGTTTTGTAAAATGAGAGCATCTTTTTTCCTCTCATATATGAGCTAGTGATACTCCGTTCAGTTTAAGAAATGCCGACATAACATTCCTCAAACTACTTGAAATCAGTGCTCTTTTGCAGAAACAGCCAACAAACAAACAAACAACAACAGAAAAGAGAATGTGGTAACGCTGCTCTCAAAAACAAATGATGCCATCATCTTTTTCAGATTAGTGCCGAAGTCAGCATTGGTGAGCCTTTCAAGGGCTGCTCCGCTCTGACAAATGCGGAGGAGCTGAGGCATAGAATCGTTTTATTGGAAAGGGGAGAGTGCATGTTCATAGACAAGGTACTGCGGCGCCAAGAACAGGATTTGTCTTCGTGGTATTTTAGTTGAATCCGTGTCTGTTACGATATGTAGATTGCATTACATGCGTGTGAGCAGACTTTGACCGCTTTGAGTTCAGTTCTTCGGCCGTTAGCTGTGAAGCTGGTAAATCAAGATTGAAACAGTGCCGAAGTGGCTTAATGTAGTACTTTGCGGGGATTTGTTAAGGGGATTTGTTAAAACCCCGCATGGTACGTGAAATGTCGTGCGACTTTCACACTTGCCATTAACACCACAGCAGTCTTTTCAGATTGTTGAGAGAATAAATGTTGAAGTAAATCTTACAAGTACTGTAGTTGTCTATAACTCACGCAGGCATGACACTGGTACATGAAACTGAACAGAAAAAGCACACAGTTCAAATTTGAAGCGAAAGATGTTCAGTTTCAACGAGTCTCGTCTCCGATTTGCTTTACAGCACTGTTATGGCGTGCTCTGCTTTCTTTGTGATTAAGACTAAGGAATTTGTGTTTGTTTTGTGCTGCAAACTTTCTCTTTGGTTTATGGGAACACGCTCCCTTCCTGCATCGTAAATGTTTAGTGCAGTTCTTGTTCAAATAATGTTGCGCAGTGGTTCATCTATTGCCTTGCCGCCTTTTGGCTATTTTGGTCGTTTGCAGAAGAAGCGATTGATTCAATAGGTGGTTGTCTCTCTTTAACAGGCTCGACAAGCTCAAGCCGCAGGCGCAGTTGGTGCTGTTATCATAGGTAACATGTAGAACAGGGATATTGAGTTTTGCATGATTTGTGCACCTCCCAACCTAGTTGGCTGGCCTGGGCTACCTTTAAGCGTGCGCCAGAAAAGGTATCTTTGGAAGCATTGGATACAGGACTGTCGGGAGCAGGCAGTTTCTTCACTCACCATTTTCTAAGCTCTTCCGTCCCGCTCCCCTATCCAGCGCCCTACCCCGTTCCTATCCCTCACAGAAAGTTACTGATGAAACTAGACATCATCCGATATTGCTATGACATTGTACTCGTCAGTTAAGTTACTGCACTGACGAGTTGAGTTCCATCTCTTGTGCCGCAGATAACATTGAGGGTAGCTCGAGTGATACACAGCCAATATTCGCCATGTCAAATGACGAAGGCAACAGTGATGATGTCAAGATACCCGCTGTTCTTTTGTTCAGCGTACAGGGCCGCGTTTTGAAAAACGCCATAGCCGCGTTGGCGGACACTAACAGACGCCTCACAGTGCGTTTAGCATCTAAGGCAGCCGGAGCGGAAGGTATGTAATAAAGGAAATTACGAGCGATTAGAGTAGCGCCTTATTGGCGAGCCTCTTCCGGAGACTCGAACAACTACTTCGTAGGATACTACGTATTTGGAGCCAACGCTTTTGTTTCTTAGCCAATATCTTGAGAAGAAACAACGGTGCAGTAAATTACCGCACGTTGTCTTTCAGATGCATCTTGTAACTTGCAATACGTTTTCTCCCAGACTCAAACGTTGGATAAAGTTGGGGTTACTGCTAATCTCATGGCAGTGTGACCAAAGCCAATATGTTGTTATGGTATCCAACACGGTTCAGTGCTATGCGAACTAAGAACAAGACGGCCGTGGATTCGTCTATTGATAGATACACTAAACAGACCCTTAAAGTCTTGTTTTCGCTTTGAGTTATGTATAACACTCATAGTTGTGGTAGTTCACTTTATTTTGGATGGTATTAGAATCGTTTTACGAGTCTGTGTAGGTGGAGTCCTCTCCCCGCCGGCTTCGTTAAGAGTCCAAGGAAAGAGTGCACCAACTACCATGCTGAATCTACCGTTCGCTCTTTTGTCAGTGTATTAGTTTGAGGTACCTCTTGTAGAAATTTACTTGTATTCATTATTATCAGTCTGCTGAAAGAAAGGGTCAGTACGCAGCTATTACAACAGCCCATTGGCTCAGAAAACAATAGAAGCATTCAAACAAACAACAGAAACAATGAACCGTAACCCTAAAGACAGTAGACCTGCGTCCTAACCAGAACCAATGAAATTAGAGGTTGTAAACAGCTGCGTGGTACCTGGAAAGAAATAGTGACGATGTTGCTTTGCTTACTTATCACAGCTAAAAAAGAATCAGAGGAACAGGCGTCACCAATCGGCGAAGAATCGCCGCCAAGCCACGACTCCGTCAGCGAGCCAGACGGTCAGCAGGAACCACCAGAAAAGGAAGAGCCAGCTGAAAAAAAAGACAACCGTAGTGCGGAGGGCAATGCGCAATCCTCCACTCAGTCCACCGGGGAAAGTAGTATTTACACTAATTGTGATAATGAGGGGTTGCGGGACAAACAACAACGGACACATTCACCCAGTGATGGTGAGGAAAGAATACCTCCAGTTTCTGACAAGGACGCTAATCCAGGCGCCGTAGTAATAGGAAAGGAGGAGGTTTTTTGTGCTTCTAAAGGCGCGTCAGTTATTAATACAGGACCACAATCTAGAACCACAGCAACACCAGTTACTGATTCTGGTGAAGAGCGTGTAAATCAAGATGGTGGTGACTCGGCTCGGCAGGCGGAAACAGCGAGCAAAATGGAGGAGCCTCAGACAGGCTCGTTAGAAGATGAAACAAACAGTGAGACCATTAGAACTGCTAAAATTCAATCTTCAAGTCAATCAACAACCGAGCCGTCTTTAGTGAATGGGCAAAATACGCAAAGCACGGACGACAGAAATGGTGACGGTGTAGAGGGAAAAAATAACGGGGAATCAATGGGAAGGACATGAATTTCTGTAAATCTAAGGAAGACAGTATTTAATCATTGTGGTCTACAAGCGGTAGGTTTATGTAGCTACCAGGATCGCTCGCTGTCTTAGATATAGATGGTAATACTCAAGGAACGATTATTGACTAGTTAAGAACGTCTGGTCCAACATTCATCTAGCAAAATTGCGATCGCGAATTTCTGTGTTAGAAAGGGGTAAAAAGGGGTTTACGTGGAAGCTGTAGTCAAAGGGGGAAATAATCGGGAATTAAAGCAACGGAAACGGGAACGCCACATAACAATAGTTTTAATCAAGGAATATAAACAATCGTTCTGCACGTGCGTTTTACGTGTTGGTGCATTTCCTTGTCGTCCTCTACAAAACAACGCGAAATGATTCCAACTTTTGTGAATAGTTGCATTGACTCATACGTATCAATTTACTTTCAGAGGAGTACTTCGCCGACATTCTACAACGTAAATGAGATTGAATAAACTCGAAGTAGTGCAAAAGCGCAAATTTGGCATTGCCGCTGTCGTCGCTTTCATGCCTTTATATGGATCGCGTACGGTAGATTTTTAACATTCTTCCTCTGTCTGCCTTGATAACAAAAATTGATAAACTTGTCGGTGTCAGTAAGAAGGGGGACGACTAAGGAGTTGCTCCGGGCCCAGGAGAAGCAGATTTATCAGATTGTAGCTTTGATTTGATTGAGAGACTAATAGTCGGCTTCGGAGAATAGGAGTAGGAATGTCTTGTCAAGTCGTTGCCTCTGAAAAAGCTACTTCTTTCCTTGACTAGGAATGTTGTGGAAACACGGGGAAGAGAATAGCTGAAAAACATGGCTATATCCCTCGCTAAAATTAACAGGGCGAGTAGGGGAGAAGGAATTTGTCGTAAAATCAAGGTATTGCTTTTACGTATTTTCTTCGTCCGGTTTCCCGACAAAATATATCCGCAAAGGTTATATTGTTCGTTAAGTATTTAGATAGGTATGTACCTTTTGTAGTTTCATCTTGAAATTCTGCCCCTTGTCTCTCCGTATGGCTTTTCCATGTAGCAGCTGTCGTAACTGTTTAGTTTTGGTTGGTACTCGTTCACTGAGCAAGTGTTAACCTTTAGTTTTATTCTCCTGTCGTTTTTTTTGTTTCAGCCCTCTCGTGTAAATTATTCTAGCCAATCAGATAGAGGGTATTATCTCACGTGACCGGCGGCCATGTTGCTTTGGAGAAACAATAGAAATTGTTTGAAATGGTTGGCATTAAATAACAGGTTGAGGTAGATGCATTGACCAGCGGTCAGGGTTAGGGTTTGGGGTTTAGTCGGGATTGTCATCATTGCGGGCGCAGAAATATGCTTTGTTATCTCATGCTGACCGTCCCCGGGGGCTGTGTCGGATATGATCTGATGCTAACCGCATAAAAAAATTAGTCAGTTCCCGGAGGATTCTGAGTTTAGGGCACTAGCAGTAACATGGCCGCCGTTACCTTGTCTAGGGAAAGCAACATCAGGGCTGCAGTTTCGTGACGCACATACGCTTTATTGAAGTGCTTTTTCAGACAGCTAAACAGAAACAAAGGATTTGGTTCTCTGGCTACGTAAGCTCCTTAAAAGTGTTTAAATATTTCTGGTTAACCAATTCCATCATTTTCATATGTTGATATTGTTCTTTCAGCTGATAAGGGGCATTTATATTTTAACGAAGAGTTTTTAAAAGCCATTGGGAAAACGTATTTAAGAATAACTTATAAATATGCGTTTATTTTGGTTAACGGTTTTTTAAGCCCCGGCTGAACGTTCCCAGCATCGATCCAACATTTTTCGTTTTAATGAATGTTACGCAGCAATGTTGGAACTTTTAGCCGCGCATCCAAGATCGCCGCCCAACAATGTTGGATCGCTTAGCCGGGGCTTGAAGTTGTAAAGAAAATCAAAAACAACGGGTGGGCAAAAGAATTGTTTAGAAGATTGTTTCGTTTCATTTTTGGCGTACTTCTATGCAAGAACATCTTCGCCGATACTCCAACGGTTTCTCTAGTGTCAATTTGAAATAAAGGAGGAAAAAAAATTGTGGATTATGATTCTTTGGTTAAGATTTAAGTAGTGCGTTGTTTCTTGTCATTTTATCACTTTTAGCAAATGAGAATGCACGAATGAATTCCCTGTACTCCATGGAGTACCAAAAGAGTTTTTGTATCGTAATTCCCTGTTAGCAGAGGCCTCTTTTCCCTCTATTCAGCGTGTATACAAGGAAAAGAGGCCTCTGCTAACAGGAAGTGTCGTAAAGATACAATCAAAATGGAACGGAACTGAGCTGCGACTGAGAAAGGGGTATGGTACATGAGCTCTAGCTAGGGGCCAACATTGCTCTCCCTCACTGCCTATTGGGGATAGCTATCCGAAAGCTGGCGAACGTAGCGATGGAATTAAACCGTCATTGTTCTTTCACTATTATCGTGGACATTTCAAGACTTCATACATCGAAAACGCCGAAGTCCAAGATTCTAGGACTTCAATTTCGTAATCTTCCAGAGCCAACCGGTGCTCCTGCCCAGCCTACAGCTGCTAAGAGGGACAGGCGGCTCTAGGGACGAGAATGGATAGATTTTTTGACTTTGACCCGAGTATCGTTTTGTCTGAGGCGCAGGTTTCGCTGAACTGACTGACGTACTCTGTCACTCTTTAGCCCAGATGGAAAATTGAATTGCCCTGACAACGAATGAACTAAGCCTGCCAATTCAACTGAAACTATCAGACAAATCTGAAATGCAAAGTACACATGCCTCAATTCAATAAGCGTTTAAATGGGAAAAGATAACTGTAGACGTATAAATCGTGACTTTTTTCATGAGCATAGCGCCAAGCCTAAGCAGTGTTCATTTCGAGGGATATGTGAAACACACGTGGTGGGTAAATACGCCATGTTGGATTTCTCAAAGACTTCAGTCAGAAAACGACCCCAAAATTAAAGAGATCACACGGAAAGGAAAAAGGCATAAACCATGCATTCGCAATGTAGCAATTTATTCTTTCTCCAAAACAAATCTGAATTTACTCGTGTTTGAAAGAATCATCACATATTCGCTATATGTACAATAAGAACATTATTCGAAACTATGATGCGAATGTGCTTCAAAAGCAATGTAGCTTGAAATACCGAGTCGCTTTACAATACTATCATCATTATAAATAAACTGTACTGGGTACAGTGATACATTCTATCATTAATATATCGAGAGGAATTCTTCTATCAAAGATAGCGATAACAATAAGAACAATTATAGTAGCTAAAAAAATTAATATTCCTGTCGGTTCTCTGGAAATGGGCTAAAAGTGTAACACGATTTAGAAAATGAAATTTTTGTTAAGATTAAAAAATGTTGCTTATTAGTCTTGCTTACTAGTTGCCAGCGAGAAAAAAAGCCTTTAACCGAGAAACGTTTCGCTGATACTACATTATCAGTACAATTACTTTATCAGAAGGGTAATAGCCTAGTTCAGCCGGCTTTCTGTTCATTAATAGTGCATGTAGTCCTTTTTAGCAGCCCTGGCTTATTGTTAAGAGGAAGGAGATACCTTCGCCTGCGCCGCTGGGGAAGTGTCTGTTACGCTCATGTGACGGGAGCGATTGTCGTACCCTTTCGAATAAAATCCCATGGTTTCTCAGTGATCCCTTCAACAAACACAAAACAAAAAAAGATCGCTCCTGTCACCTTTTTGTGGAAATGTCTACACCACAAAAGATCATAGCAGTTACCGTCTGGACATAAGATATTTTAGAGTGGAAATTAAGAGCTCCAAATTCCAATAAGACCTGTATTTCTCGTAGCATGTTTGATGGAATGGAGTACAATGTATACATCCGAACGGTGGAATTTCTTGGTTGCCTAAATTCTCTGCAAGATGCAGCTAACATTGACAACGGGAAAGAAACACGCATTTCGTCGATTAAGATTAACGAAAAGCCAGACTAGACTGTAGATAACTGTCTTGGATTTGCTCGGAATAATCGATAATCGCGTTCTTTTGGAATTTATTTGGAAAGAAAGGAATACCATTAGACTGATCCGCTCAATAGTAAATCGTAATAAGACTAAGCAGAATATTTTCAAAAGACTGCGCCTTAAGTAACGAAGTCAGTTCGTCGACCAACCTCCGAAACTTTTTTTAAGAACAGGATTAAATGAATAACTGTACTCCAAATAAGCATGCTCACCCCTGGTATAAGAAAACAAGCAAAAACGCTACGTTTCGAAGGGATGTTCAAACGCAAGTAAGAATTTAGCGACATTTACAGAACTTTTTAACACCGAGACATCCGAACCGCATTCTTAATTAGCTATTTATGTTCCATACATCCAATATTAGTACAGTGAATCCGTTCTGCTCTTTCCGGCATCTGGTTTTTCGTTCACGTGAAATTCGTACACTAAACTCGAACTGTGCGCGGGCGAATCTTTGCTGAAAAATGTACCATATACAGGGTGTACTGACACTGTCATTTTTTGCAAAACTTTTTGGGAAAGGAAAGGAAAGTTGAAATAAGACTCTGTCAAAATCACCATTCTTGCGAGAGAGAACGAATTGAACAAGGTCAAATTTTAAACCTCGATATACCGACACCTTAACTGGTGCAAAGCCCGATAGCCCTGCCTTCGACTCAGAAAACGATCAAATTGATTGGTGCAAATTAAGGCACATTCTCAAGCGCGATACAAAACATGCTGCGCTTCGATTGGTGATCTAAACCACGGCCACTACAACCCAGGTAGAAGGAACATTTCGAGAAACAGTTGATTTTAGAACCTGGAAATTCACTAGTATATACTATTTCGTATTTTCATTGTTTTAGCAGGAGGTATACTGACATACATATATTATTATCATTATTAGTAGTATTATTATCATTATTATTTGTTACTCATTATTTTTTAATCTGAACGGTCAATAATTGTCAAATAAATAAATAAATAAATAAATATGAATATTACTAAGAAGAAAACCTGATAACAAAACTTGTTGCAAAATTTGTTATCAAAAGCAAACAAATTTGCTCGTGTCGACAGGTAGTCCGTTTCTCGCTATTGAAAACTAACGCGAGAAATTCATTTTGGAGTTAGTTATTCTCCTCTGCTAATGCCATTCAGCTTTTTAACAAAGAGCACCTTCGAGTTCATCAACTCGCATTTGAAGTTTACAAAACACGGCAAATAATGGCAGATCGTCCAAAAGAGACCATTACTTTCCGTCCGTGAAGAGTTAAAGAATTAAAGTTGCAAATTAAGGGAGTTTCTTCGCCGTATTATTATTGCTTCCTCCTTGCCTCTTTTACGTCAGTTGCGAGGATAACGAGGCAAACACTCTTAACGGGGTGATTCACGTGGGCTGTAAACGTTAAAAATCACGTGGCCAGCAAACCTTGCCCGCATGCTTATCTCCGAATTGGAAAATAATTGGTTGTTGGAAGATAATTGATTTACCACGTGACGTTCACGTGAATTCAAACGCTAGCACCAGTCGTCCTCGTCTCCCATTTCTTCTAAGCCGTAGATTGCGTAAGGGCTCTGACCGCTTCGTATTGCCATTGCAATGTGTTGGTTCATGTTCGGGTGATAGCCATTCTCGAGTACACTGTCTCCCCGGTTTTCCGGGAGTACCGGTCCTTTCCCGGTCAGAGAGAGCTGAGATCCAGTGCGAGAGCCAGGGGTCTGGGGCAGCTGTCGCCGATGGGGGTCGACTAAACTTGTTGTTACACCCGGACCCCGGCCTTCGTTTAGGGACGTCGTGGAATGATGGGCAACGGGCTGCCTTTGACGGGGATAACGAAATGATGGGCTCTCCATTACCTAGCGGGGATTGAGACAAATACCATGTGATTCCAATATGATGTGTCTATGTCATCATCAAAATCGACACTCCGTTTTTCATGGTCTATTTAACAATTATTCGCCTCAGGCTCAGTGAATATTGGTGAATATTTACCGAGACGTAGTCGAGTATATTTACCGCTAAAAATTATACTAAACTCATATGGACCATAGAAATGACTTTATAAAAAGAGTTTAAAACATTGCAATGGCGTCATTTTTATAGTGTGACAGTACAGACCATGGAAAACTGTCGAAGATTTATGAAGTCCGACATTTTAGAATTTCCGCATCACAACTACCTCGATTCCCTCTACACGCCAGCTGGCCAATGGAAAATATCAAGTCGCTTTATTTCGGGATAATAATAATTACAACAACAACAACAACAACAACAACTACAACAACAACGACCACGATAATACTTAAACAGGAAGTTCATGTCACCTAGGTGCTTCTCAATGGAGCCCTGTTGTTTTTGTTTGTTTACCTGGTGATTAGGCTGATACAAGCCCTGTGTAGAACCGGAATGATACGAACCATCTGCTAAACTGATCGCTACATCCTGCATCGGAACACCCTGTCACAAACAAGGTACTCGTCGTTAGTCCGCGTCAAGTTGAATACCAAAACCGTATTAAGGCAATACCACATGCAAAAAAGCGATGCGCTTTTTAATGTTTGAAATCCAAGCCTTTGCCAAGTCTTAAAGCAACCAGTTTCAAATTCTCTTGAACCAAAGAATCAATAGGCCATTTCCAAGTTCACCTCAGCCTCTTCTCGAACCGAGCCTAAATGAGTTTTTATTCATACGTGCAAAGTAAACTGAATTAATTGCCATCACAAAACGTTCGTAGTTGACTCGGTTTGAAAAAAAACGCCCATATGAACTCGGAAATAGAATATTGAGCATGCCACTTGTCACCACGCGAAAAGCAGTCAATCTGAGCACCAGATATCAAAAACAATACGCTATACTCGTCATAGACTTATTAACAACCTTTAGATCGAACGAGTACGACTACTACTACGAGTTTTTTTCTACTGAACACGCGCATTAGGTTTTGAGGTTGAAATTTTTCCAAGTGCGCGTGCTCAGAACGGAAAACTCGTACTCCAATCTAAAGGTCCCTATACGCCTTATTCCAAAATGGCTTCCATTTTAATATTCTATTGTTTTTATTCAAATTAGCCCTTTTGGCCTCGTTCAAGGTAAACTATTCTTTGGAGTTTTGGGCTTGAGGACGAGGCAGCAAGGGCTAGTTTGAATAAAAACAAAAGAGTATCAAAATGGCGGCCATTTTGGAATAAGGCGTATTATGGTATTCGAGCATTCTCTTAAACTGTGTAAAAAGGAATATTGATGAGCATTACAAAGAAATCCTTAGAAGGGGAGGGGTACTTCATTTATTTTTATTTGTCGCGGTATTTCAATAAACAGGCTACTTGCACAGAGAGGTTTTCAATTGAGTGTAATTACTTTGATGAATTAATTGATTCCTAAAAATATTATTTTTACCTGGTAATTTATAATCAATATGTTAGATTATTTAAAACTTTCTAATCCACAGTTAGTTTACTAACATTATGACGGTTATAAATAGATGTAATATAACAGGGAAAGATTAAAAGCGTTTTCAGTGCCGCAGAAATTACGATAGATGAGTTGAAGACAGAGCATGCGTGAGAATATCAGCTTTGAGTACCTCTCCTAACTCAGGGTCGTTTTCTCGTCGATATTTCTGAAACACCGGTCCACCGACAAGTCGACTGAGAGCATTACCCTGCCACGTGAACATGAGGAGGATGAACAATAAGAAAGATAGAAAGAACAACAACAGAACAATAAAGAAAGTAAGACAACAAGAAGTGAGATGACAGAAAAAGCGAGCAATCGCATAATTTCCGGTCGTTGCTTTGGCAGACGTGATGCCATAAGAGCTAAAGCGAGTCCGCTGTGGATAGAAGCTGTCAAATGAAAGAACTTTGCAGAACTTTACTATGGTCTCGGTCCTTGTTTAGGGCGGTTCCAGATTTTGCGAAATTGTCTATGAAGTCCAAATTATCAAGCCCAGTACTTTGGTGTTGTCCTGTTTGTTATGTTTTAAGAGTTGGTTAACTTTTGATTGTGGTTCGAAATATTAGTCACCAATCGAAGTATTACGCTCGAATACTGGTCCGCTTTATTACCTCTTACAAGGTGGTGCTAACGTTGGAGTCCATGGATTAAATACTCAATGCTGTTTGTGATTAGAGCTTTTTCAATTGAAAGTAAAAAATAATCCAGAAGCAAAACCAAATTAATTCCAAAGCCAGTCACGTGTTCTGAGGGCAATCCACCCTTCGGCCAACGACAAATCGAAGTAATTCACGACTTGGTTTCACTAGCCAATCAGAACGCGAAGGAAAGTAAACGCACCCGGCCGGCGCCAAGAGCGGGAAAACGAGAGTGATTAAGTCACAGTTGATTTTAGCTTTGCATTTGATTGGCTGAAAAGTTATCTTTTTTGAGCCAATCAGAACAGGACTGAAGAAAGGAAGGTTACGCACTAGCAGTGTCCGTTTTTCAGTTTAGAAAATTGTACACATTTCGGATGAGTCGCTGTCATCCTCAATGAGTTGAATAAAAGGAAGTTCCGATAAAATAAGGCAAAAGGAGAACATAAAATAAACGCAAAATGAAGAACAAGTTGTAAAAGAAGTGAACACCTACCTGCTCGGCATCCTGCGTAACGAGTGAAGCAGAAAGAGAATAAAGAGATGAACGTGAGAGGATGGCAAAAATTATAACCAGTTTAACGTTTGATTATTTGCGAAAACTACGACTTCAGAATCCCTCGCCCTCGTGCCTTGAGATTTAGAATTTAGAGATAAACTTATGGCAGAGGATGGGATGCATTGACGGCGCCGACGAGGCAAAGGTGCGCGCGCGCCAAACGGAATGCCCGAGAAGCGTGAGAAACAAATGCTCTTCTTTCGCGAATCACTCGTTCCCGCTTTGGGCGTGTCTGTCTGACTCGCGGCCGACATGTATCCCTTCGCCTGATACTTAAGCCAATTTAGAGGTGAAAGCAAGGTCGGTTAGTTCAGATAGTTTTATCAAGTTTTAAATGCATTCAGTTTAGTTGTTTTAGGTCATGATGTCTCTTTTGAGGTTATTTTAAAAACAAAAACTCAAAGTTGACATCTCTTAATAGAAATTTCAGGAACTTTTAATCCACTTAGACAAAGGCAACTCATGTACAAGATTAGTTCACAGTTTTAAGTTTTATTTGTTAGTTTTCGTCAGTTAAGGCGTTACTGAGCAATGAAATGGAGTTATTATTTATCGTTATCGTCGTATTCAACTTCGTATTGAAACGACTCAATTTCAACTGTTATGTTAACTCTATGGTGAATTACTAGTGTCCATTACTGTGTGGTTAAAATTGACTTTTTGACCTAGTTATAAGAAAAATGAATAAAACTAAGCCTTAAAACTATCACTGATCAAATGGTCCGCCAAATGACCGTAAGGCATGATCAGGGGATAACAAAAAAAGTTAGACGGGAAAATAAACGGAAACTCTCGACCGGCTCCAGCTCTAAGTTACGAAAACGTACCCTGGACGCATTGCCTACTCTTTCAATTTCACTGACAACTCTATCAAGTTACCGGTAAAACGTCACGCGTATGAGCTTAAACACTCCTCGTTATTGTTCTTTATATGAAGAATACTAGTAAGGCGTAGCTTGTTTTTCTTGAATGCTAATATTTTCCTCTCGCAATTTGAACCCTTGCTCGCGGACTCCAGAGCAACACGCTCCTTGTGAATTGTTTTTGAAGCTGATCAATAAACTCGGCTTCGCGTCGCGGTTTAAAACCCGATAAAACACCCCTGCTCGTTTATTAAACTGTATCTCAAATTCTGCTGCCGGAATAAATTAAAGGGATCCACCAGCTTAGAGTGAGATTTCAGTCAACAACACAAGACATTCTCGATCTTAACACTCGACCTTAGATTTCCTCATAAACATTTGACGGAAACCACAGAGTCTTTCGGTGGGGACAGCATCATTTAGAGGCAGTCGTGTCCACCAAGAAATTGCGAGAACTCGTTGACTCTCACGACCCCGTCTAGCTAACCTGTGACCGGTTGTAATATAGGTAACCGCTTATGACTCAAGCGTTCCTGAAAACTGGACAACTAAAAAATACTCCTTGAGCAGAAATTCTTCCTTGTGTTTTGCTACTGATTCATCTTACAGTGATCTGCACGTATTCATGGGCTCGAATCCCATTCAAACCTGGATTTGTTTCTAGCTTCTTTGTAAATGCTTGCAACTGGTTAAGTTGTATACTTTACTGCGATGACAATTGAAGCACTCACATTCTCAATACTGGCGCCCTTTTTCATTCACCAACCAGAACTGACCTGGGCCGAGTTGTTCGAAGCAGGGTTAATGCTAACCCGGGATAAATACCATGACAACCAATTGCCGGTTTTCACATGACGTCACTAAAACTCAAACTACAAAACTATTGATCCTCTTCATATTTTACTTTCATGATGTATAAGAGCAGCTGAAAACTGATATTCATACAAAGTTTTGCTCCGAATGAGTTCTTGGTTTTGTGATAGACTACGCTTGAATTTCTAAGCTTTTGCGTGACGCGGCATTTACATGACGACCGAGAGAGCTGTCATGTTGGTTAAAAAAGTGACTTATTTCAGGGAATTTGGCTATCTTGTATTATAAAAAGTATTATTTTATTGTTTTTGAGTTCCTCCAGAGATATATTCACGCTTTTGTAGCAAAACTCGGTGACAGATGTTTCTGTTAGTTTCCGGCCGCCATGTTGGTGCCCATCCGGATGGGCACCAGCATGGCGTCTCCATACAAATCTCTATAAATTTGGGTAAAAAGTTTCTCCGCATATCTTGCGTGAGAAAAATTGCTGACCTGAATCTTGGCGAGAGTCTTTGCATATTCATCTCCTTTCTTTCCTCAGATTCTGGACTTTATCTATTGAACGGTTTTTATTTTTATTTTGATCTATTTTGAATGGCGTGACACTGAAAACCAGCCATAAGTTTTCATCTGACTTAACCCGGGGTCAGCGCTAACCGTGCGTCGAACAACTCGGCCCAGGAATTTAAAAGTTCTCACTCAGAACACGACCTTTTCGGGGGACAGGGTGAAAAAATTGGCACACTAGCTCCAAAAAGGACGAGTTGAGGGCCTGCTTCATTACAAGCCCAGAAAATTATTTTGAAATCCTGAAGCTCGGAAATGCTACTTTCAGCATTCAAATTTGTATTTCTTGCTTGTAATTTGGGGGGGGGGGGGTAGCTCCGCCGTGTCCCTGTGACAAAGTTTCGACTCCTGTAAGGTCCTTCCACTCGGCCGAGTTTTCTTCCGCTCGCCTCAGTACTGATAACTTCACGATTTCGATTGTAAAGCTCATACCACAATTAACATCAATGTTGTCCCAGCTTACCTTGGATTGCACTTGTCCTTTCCGTCTCATGAACTTGTAGTTTTCGTAGATGAGTTTGGCGCAGTATATCTTACCCACAGTCATCTGGGGCTGCTGGTTCGCTTGATTTGCTAAAAAATGAAAGGCCAACGAAATGATAAGGTGTAAACTCGCAGCTTCATCCGCTTTCTGTCGCATGAAGCAACTGGCCAAAATATTTGCGAGTTCACTTCGGCTTCTTTGTCAAGGCTACAGTAAAACCCCGCGTATAAGAACGTACGTATTTTCAGTTCCAAGTTAGCCTAAAGAGGTTCTTATGTCCATGGTGCTTACAAGGCAATTAGGCTAAAAGAATGATCTATTGTCCGCCATTTATGAATACGGTGTATATATGTAACACAAACTAAAGAGGTAAAGAACAAACAAAGAAGTTGATACGGACATTTACCATTGTTGATGAGGCTTGGGGGCTTCGGCACAACTCTATCCAACGTCTTCTTGGTGAGTTTTGGCCAAACCCGTTTCAACATAGCTCTAAGTTCTTTATCGTTCTCCTTCAGATTGTCTGTAAAGAATCAGAAGAATGTAATCCACCATTAAGCCTAGCGAAGATAAAGAACCGATGGGGTCAAAGAGCTGAGCAGGGACGATTCAGAATACGCTCCGCTATCCTGCTGAGTGCTAGGACTTCGTCAGAACAAATCCGGACTGAAAGACTACTACCTCTCTCTCTCTGTCTCTCTGTCTGTCTGTCTGTCTGTCTGTCTGTCTCTGTCTGTCTCTGTCTGTCTCTGTCTGTCTCTGTCTGTCTCTCTCTGCCTCTCTCTCTCTCTCTCTCTCTCTCTCTCTCAATCAAGGAAGACAAATTTCGTGATGCCGATTCAAATTAAGTTTTATGAAATCTTTTCATAAATTAATCTGTTCAAGGTGATCGCACCTTTTGAATCTATGGCCAAAATTGTTAAATCAGTTACGACATAATAACGCTGATTATGAACATAATCTTACTTTTCTCTGTCATAATCTTGAGTGATGTTCGAACCAATGCAAAAAGAGTGGCCGTGAAGGTGACTGTGTTATCTGGGTACAGCGGCATGTTCATCTTGATCAGGCGCTGAAAAGACCACACACCAGATTCAGCTAACAATAACACTTGACATTTACATTAACTGAACATCTAAGTTCACAAGCCTTTTGCGTCTAAGGAGCCAATCACGAGGACA
>BLFK01000383.1:4879904-4892404 GCA_014634185.1 Astreopora myriophthalma | reverse complement strand
AATTGTTACGTCACTTGCCTGCATTCCGATGACGGCATAGATAAAGAAAAGAAGCCCGATGAGCATCCCAACATACGGCAACGCCTAAAACACAATGCAGTCGAAGACGTCTTTAGTATTAACAAGCGTATCTCTCTAATTTAGAAAGTAAAATGGCCAGCTCCATTGCAGACTCCATGCCACACAATTTTGGTTCCATTATTGACTGTTAGAAGATGTCTAACCTATCACAGTGGAAACCCAAACATAATGATGCAGTTTGAATTGAAGAAGTGATCTTCACACTTTCTGGACAATTTAAGCAATTGTCTCATATATGCACTTGAAAAATTCAAGTGACTTCAACGGGATTCGAACCCACGACCTCTGCGACCCACGATCACTTCTTCAATTCAATTCTAACCCACACTTCACAATCATTTCATTCATCATTCTTTTCACGGGAAAACACGCATGAGCCCAACAAATTGACCTGCTCTCAACTGTGTGGCTTCATAGCTCAGTTGGTAAGAGCACTGCACCGGCATCGCAGAGGTCGTGGGTTCGAATCCCGTTTAAGTCACTTGAATTTTTCAAGTGCATATATGTCCAGAAAGTGTGAGGATCACTTCTTCAATTCATTTCTACCCGCACTTCACAATCATTTCATAATGATGCAGTTTGTTTACTTCAGACTTAGTTACCGTCGGTTGCAGCTAGGCGCCGTAAATAAGTAACGGCATACAGGATCTAATTGGCAATCAAACATGGCATGATTTGGCCATCAAACATTCGACGTTTGAAGGACTGCGCCAAGGAGAGCAAGTTTCACAAATGGCGGTGAGATTGGGATATTTTCTTTGAGCAAATTGACCCTGACTTGTTCCGATAATTGATTAAACTTCTGCTTTTCGTTTTAGTGCCACGAAAGTTCGCTTAAAGGTCTGTCAAACTTTGAATGTTTGACACGTTTGATAGCCATCACGTTTTCACATCACGTATTCGGGCCTAGCTGCAACCGACGGTGATGCACTGAGACTATTTACTGTCTAGTGTTGTAAAAGATGCCAAAGATTGCCAATCGATTGCAAGCGGAAAAAAAATTCCGCTAATTTTTAAGTCCAACTTCTTGCTCGTCATCTTCAAGATATGGTCAAAACACTACTACAAATGGATCTCCCTGCAACAGTTCATTGGATCTTTTTCGCGTAATACGGATATACAGGTAATATGGAAGGTTTTTTTTCCTACAGCTTTGACCAGAAAACTCCCGTGCTATGACCCATTTATGCATTAAGCGGACGGTTGCCAAAGGCGCCAGCCTTTACTCGGTTCGAGAGCATACTGCCCAAAGCTCTTTTACGCATTGGCAAGCGTTTGGCGCTTGATACTTAAGAGGTGTTTCCTACAAAACAATTTGGAAAAGATCAAAACGCCAAGATGTTTCAGGATGCACAAGGGTGGACTTTTCATGCGAAAATAGTTTTCAATAAAGTAGTCCGTAAATGAGCGTCGTTCTTTTTGGAGCAGTCATTAACATTTTATTTCCCTTAATTGCTCTCCACAAATCTCACACATTTTTTCACAAAATGTGGGCGGCACAGAAATCGGTGTAGCCGGTTTTCAATCCGGCGGCAGGAACTAAATGGGAACCCTCTACTGTGTCGACCTCTTTCTCAGGGTCTCTCTTTTTTCCACCAGGAGAAACCTCGGGAACCAGGTTGCTATTGACAGAACCAGGCCGAAATCCAATCGATCTACCAGCCGGAAATATTCAGGGCTCGAGGCGAAGGCACCTAAGGTTACGATTAGCGGATTCATATAACCCTTATTATTACGAGTAGGATTTCGAGAGTCGAGTCAGTGCTTTACGTTTCATGGAATCTATTTGTTTTATATCAAAAACAGACGAAATGTACAAAAACAAAAGAAAAACACGCGTAGATGACGTCATCTACGGATCTGTCCTCTAATAGATCATAAGTGAGAACCAATCAAAACACGCGAAGGATAGAGTTTGTTGTATACATAACGTTAATTACCTTGAAAGACTGAAGAAAGGTCCACAGCAAGATCCTTATTGTGTAACCCTGCCTCAACAGCTTGATCAACCTGGCCGCCCTGAACAGACGAAAGAGACTGGGATCGAAGGGCATTTGGTTACTACCTCCACTTTGTTCCTACAAAAAAAAAGGCGACAAACGCATACACAGTACTATGGTTAATACCTATTTATTAAATGGTTAACCCGCACAACGCAAAACCGGAACTCGGTCTTGCACCCTGGCTCCATTAATTGCCAGACGTGAAGCTTGGTGTGTCTGTAACAGCCTGCTTAGGTGAGGGAGGGGGAAGGGAGCGAGAGCTGCGAGAGGTGTTTTTTTTTTTTTTTTTTGGGGGGGGGGGGGGGGGGAGAGCAAACGCATTCCTCCCGCAACTTTGAAAAGTCTCCCAAGTCTCTTAGATGGTAAAAACATTTTGCAAGGAATACGTAACTAGCCGTAGGAGTCTGGGCCGAGTCGTTCGAAGCAGGGTTAGCACTTGTACCATTGCACTTACGTCCTCTGACGTAATGTAATATGATGGGTCAATCACATATTGCGACCTATCTTGGCCTACGCGAATTAAGATTGGTAAAGAGACTCTGTTGCAGTTTGGTCTTCTTGTAAAATTGGGTTTTGAGGGGGCTAAGGAAAGTGGAACAGTGGGATTTAGGTCAGGTTAGGGTTAGGGTTACGTTGTCATGGTATTTATCCCGGTGTAGCGCTAACCCTGTTTCGAACAACTCGGAGCTGAGTCTCCAGTTAGTAGGAGTCCGCGTAGGAATCGAGTCCTTACCATGCCCTTCTGGAGACCGAAATCCAGTAAGCTTCCCAGGACGATGACAAAGTCAAATACGTTCCAGCCATCTCGGAAGTAATTCTTGAAAGAGGAAAACATGAAACAATTATGGAGACGTTTAGCGCTACGAATACGAAATAGTAAGCGTCAGCTTCTCGTTCAAGTCTCCAAGACGCGGTTCAAACGTCGACCTTCACGTGCCGAAATGAGAAAAATCAATGGGTCTCACTCATTTGCATTACATTCGGTACATGTGAAGTTCGACGTTTGAACCGGGCCTTAATAACTAATTAAGATAGGAAACCGTCCCGTTCTTGCTTTTTCTTTTTCCCGAGGAGAAACTGCTCGCATACAAAAAGACGCAGAAAACAGGAACCGCCAGCAAATCAAACAAACTCTCGGTCATGTTGCTATCTCGGGCGTTATCCGTTTTGCGTAAGCTAGACCCTAAACTCTCTCGAAAATCACAGTAGGTTAAAATCTAAACTTACTTTCATTTGCTTCCTTCAAAACAAGACGACAAGAGATTCAAGCTTTGCAGACATTAAAGACATTGCTACTTTGAAGTCATTCCTTACCAGTCTGAAGGCAAAAAGTTTGAGGATAGCTTCTAACGTGAACATGAATGTGAAGACTGTGTTGAAGATGTCTAGAATTTCGCGATACAAAGTAGGCTCCTTGTAAAACTGCAAACAAATGTATTCTACGTCACAAAATGCAAGTTTGAAAAACTGACTGAAATAACCCTAACAACTATGGACATATTTTACATACCTTAGGCTGACGTGGACAGGGGAAAAAAGTGAAAATCAATACCAAGACAGGATGAGGTGTGCAAGCATATTCTCGTGCCTCCTGATAATTATTTTTCGATCTATTTTCAAAATCGCGCCACGCGTGGAGGCTACTTTTAACTTCGTCCCCATGACTTCGTGCGTCCTATTTCGCCCGCGCGTCGTGGAGAATGCCAGCATTGAGTTTTCTCAGTACACTGGTCAGAATAGAGTGTAGCCTTGATCGGTGGTCGAAATTAGCGTTGCTATCAGACAAGTTTGACTCGGCCTGCCCCAGAAACGACCATCTCGTTTTCCGGCGAACGTTACCTTTTCCAGATTTCTCCGCTGCGAATTTCTTCTGCTCGTCACTGTAGAATAATTCGCCAACATTTTGATTTTGAAAAAAGGGCCATGTATGGGGGATAGGCTAACCTCGAGAAACGATCTGTTTTCCCTAAAGAACAAGTACACCTTAGCGAATTTGGCTGGCCCTACCTTCATGGTGAGAATGAGCGTGTTAAGGGCAATTAGCAACATGATGAAGTATTCAAAAGGTCTTGAATCAACGATTTTCCATATACGATATTGCCAGGTGTTCGGGTCTTCCGGCATGAACCGTTCGGAAGGTTTCGCCACGATCGCGAAATGAAGGCAATCTCTCTGATGAAATAACAGATCACATAAACAAGGTAAGTTTCTCTACAGAGGCAATGCAACATGTAACTTGTCTTTCAATTTTCAACTTGTGTTTATATGGTTGCAATAAATAGATCAATGGACAGAGCGACAGACAGGCATAAGTGTTTTAATAAATCGTGAGAAACTTAGTGCTGCCGTTTTCCAAAATGGACCTTTCCCGCATTCCTCCCAGTCCCCCACGGTACGTTGAAAACGAGGCTGGGGTGGATAAAATTCGAAATGGCGGAAAACGTTTGAATCTATTATATTGTTATCCACCCCAGCCTCGTTTCATAACTTACCGTGGGGGACTGAGGGGAAAGCAGGAAAGGTCTATTGTGCGGCAAGCGTGATCGCAAGCCTCCTGAATTTTGCTAGGAGCCCATAAGTACGTAAGTAGAGCGTCCATCTTCACCATTGGGTTCGTACGCCAACACAGGAGTAGACAAGCTATTTTTGGAACCACATTTCGCACGCTAAGAAGCATAGGCAGGCCCATTCATCCAATCAGATGGCTTAGCATGACAGTGATTGACAGCTCACTATTTATGCCATGTATTTTTCGCACAGAGGAGTGTGCTCGCGACCGTGGCAACCACTTTTCGCGGGAATTTCAAAAACTAAAAATAACTTGGTCCACTCCAGTGCTGGTGGTTCAGCCTGATTTTACCCAGTTGTATTATCGTTCATCTTTGTCAGGCAACCGTCTCACCTGATTTCTGTCGAGTTCACAGTCTCCTTGGTCCTTCTCGCCCTGTTCTTGGAAGGTGAGTATAATGAGAGCAACGAAAATGTTGATGAAGAAAAACGAGAAAACTACAACGAAGAAAATGTAGAAGAGCGCGATTTGGATCTGGTTATCCACGATGGGTCCTTGGTCGATCTCTGTGGTGTCAATGGACGCCTGCATCAGACTAAAACGAGAACGGAAAGCAACTCAGCCTCAATTTAGGACGTATTAAAACTTTCCCATGTTAAACAGTTGCTTTAACACTGCTTTCTAAAGGCGCATTCGTTTGGGAATAATTAACAATTAGATTATGAGCTCGAGATTTCTATGAGGTGATAGTAGATAACTATCGCTTCATAGAAATCGAGAGCGAATAATCTAATTGTTTCAGTAGAGTTCTAACTGAAATTAACGCAAATAACGGTTTCCAATGATTTTCCCACGCATTATTGAACTTTACCCTTAAACAAAGTTGCACGTATCGAACTGTCCTTGGCAAATTTGCAGTTGTTTACGCGCGTACCCGCTTTTTCTATATTTCAAGTTTTTTTAACTTACGGTTTCTTGACTTTTTAAAGTCAAGAAACCGTAAATGTGCTCCTTTTAGTCTCTTCAGGAATAAAATTACCTGTCTACATCTAAAATTCCTTCCAAAACTTCGGAAAAACTACAAAAACATCGCATTTTGTGGACGACCGGCAGCCACTGTACTCTCATAGCTGATAGTATACGAGTAGCTCAGCCAATCAGATTGCAGCATTTGCATTGGAATACTAGTAGAATTCTACTAATACGGGATAGCAATACACGGAACATTCGATAACTGTGTTCTTTGGGACCTAATGGCCCGTTAACGGCTCGAAAGCCGCGAAACTTTCCGGGCGTATTTCGGATGCCATAATTCCCTCTGTACCTTGAAAAGGAAGGCGTTTTAAGCCACGAAACTTTAAAATGAGTTTCGGTTGCTTTTCCCTATCTTGAAAGCATGCTAAAGACCAGACTTTTTAGAATAAGCACATCGCAGTTTTACAATTTCCTTTTCGGCCCCGTAAAATTGTCGGCACTTTCGAGCAACGGGCCGCTATTCCGTTATCAGCACGAACGGAATAGCGTTCAACCTCGTGGTTAGGGTCTGTCAGGTCGAATAGCATTCTGTTTATTGTCTGAATGAAGAGAGTGTACTTTACCCGGGATTCTCGGTATACGCGGTCTTTTGGGAAAATCGAGCGCGGCCTGTAGAAACGGGAAACTTTTACTCGGGTCTAGATTAGAAACAGCCGTCCCGTCTCCTTCATTTTCACTGCCATGATTAGCAGGGTACGTTCGAAAACGCGACCACAAAAGACCTTTTCACTGATAATGACACCATATTGGTTGGGGGCAAACACGGCAAGATTACAGTGAATGTGTGGGATTTTGGCCGACTTCGAACTTCTGTAACTCGGCTGCAGAAGCAGTATTTTGACAGCGAAAATGTCTTTTAAAAGGCATGAAAATTCAGGCTATACCTACCGTAAACGTAGTTTGAAGATTTCATACAAATCCTTGTAATCAAAATTATGTAAATTGACGCGAAATTAGAAGCGACATGAGATTTATAATTCCAATTTACGGACGCCATACCTCCTTTACTGGCCTAGTTTTCTTTTGGATGAATGATAATTGTCAATAATATTAATAAAAATAGCGGAAAATGATGGAAATCCGCCTCTCTGCAGCGGCGTCGTAGCGGTTCAAAGTCGGCCAAAATCCCATACATTCACTTTAATTTTAGCCGTGTTTGCCCCACAACAATAAGGCGTCATTAACCGTAAAAAGGTGTATTCGAGGAGACTCGGGGACCTAATCCACGGTGTTGTGGTCTGGCCTAGCTTTGTCATATCATGGTTCGGTGGGTGAACGTTAGGTGATATTACCTTTACAAGCTACTCTAAACTACCAAGGATGATGATGAACGAAAAAAGGGACTCACGCTGGCCAGCCTTCTCCTGTGGATGATGTAAATAACGCCAACATCGCATTAAAGACGTTGTTAAAATCGTAGTCTTGTCCTCCCCACGAACGGTCTTCGACCTAAAAAACACCGTATACCCAATTATCAACGAAGTGAACTGACCAACGTTTTTGTGGAGAAGCACGTGAGCAAGCACACGAAGATGAATCTTCTATTTTGTCTCGAAACTTCAACGGCGTTCATATACCAATTTGGGGTCCTGAACTGTTGCGAAACAATTTAAAGGTGGAGGAACTGGAATCATTGCGAAGATCTTACAATGACTCCAATTCATACTTTCAGATGACACCATCGTTCCCTAAACTCCCTAATGATGCCGACAAGACGGCATTGAGATGTTCCAAGGAACCTAACCGAAAACGGGGACTAAAGGCATTCAAACGTTCATAGGGGCTAACCGAGTCACTGCATCAAACCTTGACTGAAGTACTGAATGACATTCGTTCACTTACTTTTGCTACAGTCATGTCATCATTGTATACGAAGTACTGTCCTCTGCGAAAGAGTTGATACATGATTAGATTATAATAGAGTACAAGTGGAAGATATAAACCGGTGGGAATGTAAATGAACTGCAGTGCTCCGTTGGTGGTCAGTGAATAGCTCAAATCTGGCATCAACTGCCGCCGGCATTAGCCCACGTTCGATACATCAACTGCCACCTTTACATTTGAGTAAAAGTACAACCACGACTACGAGTTTTCTGTACTGAACCTAACGCGCGTGCTCCGTACGGAAAACTCGTACTCGCAGTTGCACTCGACTCGTACTCCAGTCTACAGGTCGATAATATAGACATGACTCGGAGGCTTTCAGGTCATATTTCATATCTTGGTCTTGTTTTCAAAGTCTAACAATTCTTAAGGGAGACTTCAGGACAACCGAAAATCTACATTTGTCTTATAAGCCTCGGAGTCATGTCATAAAAGTGATTTATCAATTTAGCTTACTGATATTGAAGCCACTTACTGGCATTCCTCTTCTGTCATCTTGGAACGATCATTGCAACCAAAGAACTTGCCCTGCAAAAAAGTTAGACAATGCCAGTCACGTTGCATCTCTCACAATCCCCGAGGAAAATCATTATCAAAGGGGGCAGAGGAAAGCACCGCTTGGTCCCTTTGATTCGCCATGTTTTCAGGGGGAACTTTTTGAGCACTGACGGTTGTGAATCGGTTGCCGGGCGCTTCTAACGATCAAGGAGGCTATCACATCTGTATCGGTGAGTCTCCGTACTCTGGATGCAGGTCATTCGCGTTCAATTTCGTCAGTCTGGTTTCCGATTCCCTAGGGATTAATGAGGCTGCTATTGTCTGTGCCGGTCACGGTATTTTGGAGAGCCGGGGAAATCTTCAGCGAAGTATGAGTTTCAACTCGAAAATGGTAAGAAATTCATTTACCGATGAAATCATCGTTGCGTCATAAAGAAGATGATTCTGAGGATAAAACGACCATTATCCCGGCGAGAGTTAAGCTTGAATTATGTCGAGCCGACAAACGCCATCCGTTCTGACAAGCAGTCTTGCCCTTTCTTGTCTATCCATGCACCTCTTTAGCTTTGATGTACAGTATTTCTATGCTCTTTAAATGGCTCAAGCAAAACAACATCGGTGCTCTTAGAATACCTCTAGAAAGCTAACAAAAGTTGGAATTTATCAAAACTGTGTTTGTTCCATTTCTTAACGTCAAGGTGTTCTGCTCACCTGGAACAGTTGTACGCCAATAACAGAGAAGATGAACAAGAACAGTACTGTGATAATAAGGATGTTGAGCACATTTTTTAGCGAGTAAACCATACACTGGAAGACCGCCTACAGAATCCAAAAATCATTGTTAGTAGGAAAAAAAACCTTTAAAATGCAGAGAAACTGGTGAGGGATTGGGGAGATAAAATAAGGCTAGGAATAGTACGAAATGCCTATGCCTGGGCAACATTAGCTGGACTTGAAAAGTCGAACCCGGACTTAATCTCACACTGAGTCGGCGCCGAATCTGAAGCTCCCTGTTATTGAACATTCTCGTCCCCAGAGGTCGCGATTCTTTCGGATTCTTTCGTCTGCGCAATCTCAGAAATTTGAAACAATTAGTGAATGTCAACAGTTACTATAGTAGACCGCTACTGCGATTGCGCGTACTACGGAACCAGCCAGAGGTCCTTATCCTTGGTGTTGACCAAAAGAATCACGGCCTCTGGGGACGAGAATGGTTGTTGAAGCGCCAGGCAGGTAAAGCCTGCAAAAGACCTCGTGCTCTGGCCAAAACACTCAGAGGATAACATCCGATTTTGGATGGAAAAAGCCGAACTAAGTAACTTATTTAGTGAGGAAACAATGCTCACTGTAATAAGTTTACCTTCAACTTTTTGGCCTTGTTAATGGCTTTGAGAGGACGTAGAACCCTTAAAACACGCAAAACCTTCACTGTCTTTTTAGAGGCTGGATCGATAGTTCCCTTCTGTTGCCTGTAAAACGTCGAACACAGCGAATTAATCAAGTGCCGCTGTCATCAAAATAACAAAAACAATGCCGGCTAAGCTGGTTTTCACCACTCAAGGCGCAAGGGAGTGATGGGATTGAAGGGAGGGAAGGGGGACGGAATGGAGGGAGAGGGAGTAGTAAGAAGATCTCCCTTCATTTCCCTCAGTTGCTCAGTAATTTTTAAGATTAACCACAGGTAGTTTTCAATGAGGAGTTTCTTCATGATTTGGCAATTTCATATGCCAACATGAGGTTTATGCACGTCTTTCGGTAAATCCTGGACATACCTAGTTTACGTGGGATTTTTTATCCATGCCCTGAGTGATGTTTCGAGGCTTATAATAATAATAATAATAATAATAATAATTTATGCACTTCTAGTGCGCATCTTTACATAAGAATGATCAGATGCGCATTCTTAAGATAAGTACAAAAACTAATAGATGTAAAACTAAAAATATGGCCAGGACTACTAAGTTAAAAACATATATATCTAAAACTAATTGATAAATGGTAAAACTAATGGTAAAATGGTAAAACTAATTGTTAAATAATTAATTAGCACTATCAAGTATAAGCATGTCTAAAAAGGAAGGTCTTAAGATGCGCTTTAAAACTAGTTAAACATGTGATTGAGCGAAGCTCACTAGGAAGAGAATTCCATAATGACGGCGCTGCGATGGCGAATGCCCGATCTCCTAGCGTAGCCTTAGATTTCACTGATGGCATAGTTAGGAGTAAAGTATTAGAACCCCTAAGATTATAGCGTGATGTCTTGGCACTTATTAAGGACTGTAGATACTGAGGCGCAAGGCCGTGTAACGCCTTAAACGTGAGAAGAAGTACCTTGAAGTTGATGCGTGCCCTGATAGGCAACCAATGCAAATCGCGCATTATAGGTGTAATATGACAAAACCTTGGCGCATTACATACTAGTTTGGCAGAAGCATTCAGAACTCTCTGAATTTTCGCAAGCTGGTTGCTTGGTAGCCCGTACAATAGGCTATTGCAATAATCGATCACGAGGCTTTCCTTCGATCCGTTCTGAAACAAACATTTCCAATTTTCAAATTGATCTGGATGGAGTGGGCCGACAAAATGCCACTGTAACTTCCACTTCTGATCCCAATTTGTTTCATGTTATTATGTGTATGCTTTTTGCATGTCAAATGGAAAAGGAAAGGGTCCCTTCGGTTCTTTGCTGGACCACAGTACTTCATATTACTTAAACCTCAGCATATGTTTTCACGCCAATGCATAGAACCTAAAGAACGTCTTAGCATTATTCGGAAGAATATCAACGACAGTTCATCTGCAGCAAAAAAAAAATCCCTCATCCTCCCAAACGACATGTTTCAGTGAGTCATTGCTCCATCTTCCGCTTGAAAAGTGCAGCCCTCGGAGACTCGTCCAAAAAACATTTGGGAGTTTAAGGTAATCAACACAATTTCAAATTTCATACCCCATGACAAGGGAGGCAATAGCACAGCATACGACCAGGCAATCGATACAATTCCAAGCATCTCTGAAGTATGAACCAGGATGGAGGATGGCACCATAGTCGATAAGCTAAAACAAACATGTTCCAAAATGTCTTAAATGGACTAAACAACCGACTGACTGACTGACGGACAGACCCATAAATTATCCATTAACCAGCTGCCTCACTAAAATGGTAGGTTGGTGCCTGGAGTATCCAAGGGCTTCCACTGTGGCCAGCTAGCCCCTAGATACAATACCGCCCCCATGGCTGGCAAATCCCCGCAACCCAGCCTTGCGCCCCCCCGGCACACTCTACACAACATTTCATTTTTGGCCTTGTCAAATTCTTTCTTCCAGGCTTGGTTGAATTTACGAACACGAGATTCTTCGAACTTCTTTTTCTTCACTGTTGCGGAGATGTTTTCTTCGTTTGATGGAGATAGTCTCTCATTGTTTTCCCGGCCTGCGTTCAATTTTCCAAAGGCCGAGCAGACTCATCGTGTTTTACTTGAAGACCGACCCGGATTTCGCGTCGTTTTTTAGCCGAAACAAGCGTGCACGCAGCAAGACTTCACAGGGAAACAAACACTTTAACAACAAGTCACTTCTCAGTATTTTATTCATGCAGGTTATCGGCTCCAGAATTTAAACTACTCGTCTCGGGCGAGCGGACGAGTGAAAGTTTTTTTGTCCTGAAAACAAGGTTTTGGATCTTGCAGCCAATTTACCGCATCAACTCAGCTTACACCAATGATGTATCGATGTGATGCCACGGCAGCACTAAATCAGCAAAAAAGGCAGTCATATTGGCGGAGAAAACCCATATTCTGGCAAGTGAACATTTTCTTTCATTTCAAAAAGCCAGTGCGGCCACTGGTCACATCTAGTGAATAAGCTCCACCGCACGACTAAAGTTTTTTGATTGCAGATCACACTTCAGTCCAAACCATTGTAATTTCATTGCAAACAACAGTTCATAGTAAGCAATGGTGCTTCGTGGAGTTCCAAGTCGACAGTTATTTCACAGTGTCAAACAAAACTTGTTCAGCTTACAACTACAAAATTAGGGATTTGATTCGAGGTATTTACCTTGACAATGACCTCCAGGGCAAATATTGTGGTGAATACAAAATCAAAGTAAGTCAGCACCTATGACAAAAGAATGCATTCATTAAGGGAACCATTTGACTTTTGAGGGTGGTGGGGGGGGGGGAAATTTGGTATAGGCATGATGTTTTTTTTTTTAAACCATTCCGTGCGCAAGGAATTTTTTCTCCGAGCATGTACATGCATGGCATTTTTTTCTCTCTGTAACATTCTTTTTTCCAGCTCACTGAACGTGTCTCGATATTTTCCCAGCTGGGGTCATGTGTAGGAATTCTTTCTGTACAAATATGATTGTTTGCAGGATTTTTTCTTTTCAAAACTACCCAACCTCTTTCCTAAAAAGTTAAACAGTCCGCGACTAAGAATCAAAATAGAGCCTTTTTATTTGTGTCGCAAGTAATGTAGTGATTGGCTGA
>BLFK01000383.1:4874904-4877404 GCA_014634185.1 Astreopora myriophthalma | reverse complement strand
TACTGAACGCAGACTGTGCTTACGATTGTCGTAGAGTTTTAAAACATGTCGCCGATTTACACGGTACGATTTTGTTGCATGCGACAAGCTTACGACACGCCTGCGGCACGAATTGTTTCGTGTAAATCGAGCCTACAACTTGCTTACGACTATCGTGCACGTCACAAAAAATGTCGCAGAATTTTAAAACATGTTTTGAAACTAGTACATCCACTACCGCGTAACTGTCAAGTCAGATGAACATGACATGTTAGAACACAATAGTTGCAGTTAGACAAGCCCTTTTGCTCAAAGTTCCTCTCGGTGGAAATAACTTGAGCTTGCTTAGGGTTTCAATTTACTCCAGGCTCAGGAACTAATCCACACTGGTTTTCACTATTTTACAGAAATTTTTAAAAATAAACATACATTTTTTTGTTTAAATAAAAAATAAAGGGGACTTTAGGGAGTTACAATCTAAAAAATTTCCCAGACCCCACTAGAGGTTTTGCACCTTTGGTGTTAGATAGATCGTAAAACAGTCACCATTTTTCCTAGATCCGCTCCTGTGGCTTGCCATTACACAACAGGGGAAGAGAAACTCTGTAGTTTCACTATGGGAAGATCAGTTGCACAGGTAAAATTGCTTCCCCATTTCCGCATTCGAAAGTGGCTAATGTAGCCACAACTAATGTAGCCGAGACAATTTTTGAAGACAAAGCGTTTACTTGTTCTTGTTTTGATAACCGACGCTTTTACGGGTATGGCTTAAGCCCAATCAAGCATATACTATCCATCTCTGACGTCCGTGAACAAGGGCTTTTTTTCAGCCCACTTCACGGACCGTTGGTTTTAGTCTGTGGTTAAAAAAGTTACGTGATAACATTTTTTTTGGCTGCTCTGCGGTTTCTCTTTGTTTTGCAAACCGCAGAGCCGCAAAAATATTATCACGTGACCAGAATGACGTCTGAGACAGATGGTACTCTGTCCTGTTCTACTGCGTCAATTGTTTACCCCAACTTCACCCTTCAATTTGAACATTTCATACAAAGCAATTTCGTCAAAAGAATCAAAGAGTACTCATGGAAATCTGTGTTTACTTACGGGTTGCCTGGAGGGAAGAGAAATAAAGACCATGTGTTGATGATGGGTACTTCTTCGCCGGGTTTAAGCTGAGGAACCATGCGTCCAGGGTTCCTAAGGTTGCCGATAAATGATGGCCTGTCATCTAATTCGGACTCAAATTCATCTTCAGTTGGACCCACCTCATCACCCTGAGTATCATAAAGATAATAGGATGCTGTGGGTAAGCAGACTGAATGGCACTACTATCCATTCTTTTTTTTTTCCAGCGCACTTCACGGACCGTTGGTTGCAGTCTGCGGTTCAAAACTTCTGGTCACGTGATAACATTTTTGCAGCTCTGCGCTTTCCAAAACTACTGATCACGTGATGCCATTTTTGTCGTTCCCACGGCCGCTAAAAGTGGACTGGTTCAAAACAAAAACAAACAAACAAATATATATATACATATGGTCTCCGACGTTTTGCACAATTGTGTTTCTAATGCCCCTTCTAATTTCCTCAGAAAAGGCTTTTGCTGTGATATAACTTTGACGGAACGAACGACGCCGACCGCAACGAGGACGCTGCAAGACAATACCTTTAGTGAGCAAAAACAATGGCTCTGCACCTGCGTTTTACATTTTGGTACACTTCTTTGCCGTCATCTCCTACATAACGACGTAAAATGACCAAATTTCAGGTTCTGTGCAGGACGTTAGCGTGTGACCATGAATTTTCAGTTCTCTCCCTACGCTTCTAACCCGCTTATACCAGTTTAATTAATTAGACAGTTACTACACATTTTAAAAGCGAAACGACACAAAATAGTTGCGTGGAGATATGAACAACGCGAACTTTGTAAATGACGTCCTCGTAGCCGCCATCGTCGTTGTTCATAAGTTCCCTACTAACACTAACAAGAGGCTCGCTTTTCCTTGGCAGCAACTTTTGACTATTCATTCCAAAAGATGGAGTTACTAATTAGATTGCTGCAACCCTAGTATTGCAATGCAATCAGGTGGCACAAAAGCAATATGTAATAGTCATTATTTTTCATTTTGCTCTCTTTTTACTGAATCTGGATGAAAGGGAATTGATAGGAAGCAGACAGAATAACAGAAGCTGCGGCCACAGTGGGTCCATCGGGGACCAGCTTCTCTGGTAACGAAGGCCCACCTCATTGTCTCTCCTCCTATTGCACCTTTCCTTGGTGGGAATAAAAAGTACAACACATAGAACAACAGTACCAGTGGCATAGTCAGTAAATAACGTATTCTCATTGCAAAGGAAAATCAAGTAACTAACCCTCCTGGCATCCCCATCTCGCCTGGAAGACAATAAAAAGATGGAATTTGGTAATGAAGCAAACTTCAATAACATCATCATTTAATATCATTTAATACCTAGCTCTCTGACTACTCCCAAAAGGTGCTCTGGTTATTTAATACAATGGTCA
>BLFK01000383.1:4849182-4874894 GCA_014634185.1 Astreopora myriophthalma | reverse complement strand
CCCCCCCCCCCCCCCCAAATTCCCAGGGCTGAAACCTGCATGTGTGTTTCTCACCTCTCACGTTGTCTATCCATGGTTTTCTGCCCTTCCCAAAGTAACTTCTGTTACACCAAGAGATAACCCTGTCTATTAAGACAAGCCACTTGAAAAATAGAAACACTAATCTTATAATAGGCCAGTTTCACAATCACCTTGCTCTGCTGGCGGGCCACAATGATTTGAAAACAGCAGATAGTATAGAAGAATCAACTGTTGGTCCAGAGAAATGGCAAAACTCGCACTCTGCTATACTATCTGCCATGTTTTCAAAATACTGTGACCTGCCAGCGAAGCTAAGGCTTCCTTCTATGCAAGGTCATGCATCGTGTGCATGATTTTGAAACTGGCTTATATTGCCGAGCCAATAATGTACGTCACAACAAAAATCTTACCCTGGACTGTTGCTAGGAGAGCCACGATCCCTGTACTGATCTAAAATTTCTCTCTTTCTCTCTTCCCGTTCTGTCTCCTCAGCTTCTTCATCTTGACTTAGTTGCTGAGCATTGGCCAAGTTATCAACAGCAATAGCCAAGAATACATTAAGCAGAGTATCTGGTTGTGCATTAAGGTACAATTGAGATTTTTGTTCAGTGCAGTGTCTGATATGTCATAATAACAATTTTCCAATGTTTCAGGTTGTGCTTGTATCCAATATTTCTGCATTATTTTTCAGTTTTTTGCACATGACTTGCAACTATTCACCGCAGAACCTTAACGTATCATTGATTTCACATTGATTCCATTTCATCTGAGCTGTGTGACTTAACAAAATGCCAAAATAATGCAAAATGCCACTTACTGTGGGTGGTTACTTCTTAGTTGCTGTGTGCTTTTGCTTTCTTTCTTAATGCAGTGAATATAGAAAATGGTGTGATCGTCATTAACATTTCAGACTATTGTTATGTGGATACAATTTCCTAGAACAACCAGGAGCACAAAATAGATTGACCAGAATAATTTGTATTGTTGGCCAGGCTCTGCGTAATCTTGAGATAAGACACCATCATACATCACTGCATTCCAATCCTCGCCTGTCAAGATCTTTGAATGAAAAATCATGAGCAAATTAAAGTTCACAAATGGTTTGATCCCAGGAGTCTTTAAAGTGGCAGTATGACACTATTTTTAGACTGAAGTGGCACACTGAAAATCCAAAGAATCCTTTTTTTGGTCTAGATGGCAGCAGCGAAAAAAAAAAAGGAGCTAAAATTAATGTTCTTTAAAACACTAATGTAATGCAAAGAAACTGTTTGTACATGTTTTCAGCAGCTGCTGACCAGGATATAGATGAGTTTAAACTTGAAAATGTTGGCCAGACTTAACTTGCTAAAAATTGGTAGTAACATATTTCAGCTCAATGATTTGTTCTAGGTTCACTTTATTTCTTGAAATGAGTGATTAATAAATGGCCCAATGTTAACAATCGCAAGCGTTTAAAGATCACATTTCGTAAACTTTTACTGAATGATAATCGCCATGACACCACTTCTTGCAGTTAACATTTAGTAAATAAACCCCTTCAAGCGGCTAGCATATCAGCTGATAATGTCCACGGCTCAGAGAGACTGTCCAAACAAGCTCAAGCTTGTTTTTCTTCCGTGTAAAATAATGATGAAAAGTTGAAACTCTAGAGCTGGCTGGACAATATCGACAAAGACGGGGGTTATTGCATGATAACTGTCCTGTGATTTTGCACCACATGATGTAAAATAGCCAATAAAATCGTGCAAAAATTAATATTTGATCAGTAGAGATTTGCTGAAGCAAAGGCATATAAAAAACCACGAAAGATTTATTGCTGCTCGACATTTCGGGGTCATCATGACTCCATTATCAAGAGACTAGTTAAATAGCATGCAAACAAGGAAAGGTAGAATAAATATAGAATATACGGCCGTTTATTGTAATTTATGCTTATCTTGTACCTTTCCTTATTTGCATGCTATTTAACTAGTCTCTTGATAATGGAGTCATGATGACCCTGAAACGTCGAGCAGCAATAAATCTTTCCTGGTTTTTTATATGCAAAAATTAATGGGTATGTTATAAAAGTTGATAAACTACAATCAATGATTATTGAAGGAGTGTTGTCCAGAGGACTGTTGATAGAGACACAAGGACAGTGTTTTGACCTGCCCATTTCCAAACCACATGACATGTACACATGCACTCACTCAGATCAGACAATCAGTTCAAAGAATATCCCTACCTGAAAAACAGCAAGTGCAGCATTCCAGAAATCATCAAAATTCGTTCTTGGATTTGCATCTCTTCCCGGAAGTTCTCTAAAACTGGAGGTAGCACAAAATGAAACATGTTAAAAAACTATAAACTCATTTTAGTGCAGACTGGAAAGAAGAATACTGTAAAGAACATTGCAGTAACATATCATTTTCAGTAGATTTATGAGGACAGGAAAAATTTAACTAAATACGGTGAAACAATCTTAACCAACTTACTTTGCTCCAAAAAGCTGCATTCCAAGTAATGCAAAAATCACAATAAACAAAAAGAGAAGAAACAGCAAGCTCAGGATGGAGCGGACGCTGCTCAATAAGGAGGTGACTAAGTTACGCAGTGACGACCAGTACCTATTAATAAATCAACAAATAAAGATTAATAAGAAATAATCTGTTTCATTTTTCACCCCTACAGTGCTCTGTAGCAATGCACCAGTTTAGGATTGTTGTATTTAAAGTGCTACTTTGATCTAAAAAAAAAACAAAAAAACAAATCACTTCTCTGTTTCCTTTGGATTTAAAACTATATTTACTAAACACTTGCAAGCTGAAAGTTAAAAGATTATTTGCAGAGGACAGTTGTGTACTTTAACTGGAACTTTCCTATTTCATGGTCCACCATTGCTTACAAAGAAACAACATCAAAGGGAAAGCGACATCATGGGACTTCACTCACTAGACCACAGTCAAAGAACCTTAGAACTATGACTACAAGTTAGAATGATTGCAATGATAGTGATAATGATAACGATATAGGATTTCTATAGCACATGTCCAATGCAGTATATAATTATTCAAATGTGCTTTACAACACTTTGTGGGCGACTTTGCCAGACTGCTTTATGGCACAGTTCACAATCTTACATCTAAATAACCAGTAGAATTCACAGGTGCCCCCAGAGCAGAATAAGTGAGAGTGACGGACCATCACACAGGGAACACCTTGCCCTACTCAAACTTTCGAACAGTGTGTGGGATCTTTAACATCCCATGCAGCGCCTGCTGTTAGACAGGACCATAGTATGGTTTATCGTCCTTATCCGAGAAGTCTACCCATTTGCAGATGTCATTACAAAGCCAGCACTTTCCCTTAGTTATTCAAAGACCCTGAGTGTTGGTCCAGCTGGGTTTTGAACCCACAATCTTCCGCACAGGAGTCCAGTGCTCTACTAACTGAGCTAACCAGTCAGCGGGTAGCCACGATGATGATGAAGTAAGTGATAATGATCATGACTTAAGGGTTGTGGCAACAAATTAGTAAAGACGAATTCAGCACAAGTCCATAAACTTTCAACTCTCTGCAAATACAGCCTCAACCTCAGCTGACTCTTTAGCAGACACATGTTAATACGGAATTAAAGTAATTTGCTTTTATGTGATTGACAAGTTAACAGAAAGTTCTTTTTACCTTGTGAATTTAAAAAGCCTTAACAATCTCAATGCTCGAAGAACAGATATCCCCAAGCTGATGTGCTGTGTTTTTGAGATAATAAGCTCAATAATGCCACAGCAAACGACCTATGAGGAATAACAATATGATTAGTTGGTCAGACAACATTGTTATGAATCCAAGTAAGATACTGAGATTTAAGGCTGTTGTACCATTATGTGTACAGTAGCCACACACTTGACGAAAGAGTTGAGCAAACTGCCTCATTAGGCAGTTAGCTCTCAGTGACTGTGTAATCTCAACCTCACATCTATGTCTGCAGACAAAATCCTGCACAGGACATACATTTTCATCTAAAGTATACACAGTCGTATTTTCAGAAAAATACCTTTCAACATTTTATACCCTTTTACCATCAGGAAATTTTTTCTTACCACACAGTCAAATGTATTGAATTGAGACTTGAAGTAGAGTTGTGGTCCCAGACCATACAGCTTCATCACCATCTCACAGAAGAAAAATGAGATGAATACAATCTCTGCAATATCTGAAATGGAAAGAAGTCAAAAAACAACTTTGTAATAATTACTGGACAAAGAGTTTGTCAGAAACCCAAGAATTAATCATCTGTGTTACTCAATGGACCAAATTCATAAATGGCGGCTAATAAATTATTCTTTTCTCTTTATGCTAACTTTCCTCATTAGCCTCATTTTAAAGCAAAAATTCTTTTCAATTTCTACATGCTAACGAGGCTAGTGAGGAAAATTAGCATAAAGACAAAAGGATAATTTCTTCACCACCATTTATGAATTGGGTCTATAAAAACAATATATAATAATCACTTTATTTAAGTCTCAAGGTTATTTAGATGAGCACGAGTCCCGAGTGCTGTACTAATAAGGGAGACTACAAATGAACATAAATCAGAATTCGGCCTCATCAACTATCACTTCATAGAAATCTCGAGCTCATAATCGAATTGTAAAATCAAATCAAATGAAATGTGGGTTTTTGATGAGAGAAGAAAACCAGAGAATCTGGGGAGAAACCTCTCGGAGCAGAGAAGAGAACCAACAAACTCAGCCTACGTATGACACCGAGTACGGGAGTCAATCCTGGGACAAATTGGTGGAGGGGTGACTGCTCTCACCACTCAATGCTACAATTGGAAGGCTGTATGCATACTAAACAGCACATTCAACTGACTTTCTTGTTTGTATTGTGGTTATTTCGTAAAATTACGGGTGAATTCCATAAAGAGTGACTAATAAAGACTAATAAAGAGTGACTAATTTCTTCCAAAAAAATGTTTGCAGTTGCATGCAAAAATTAAGGCAATTAGATGAAAACAGACCAGAAGATAGGATTACACTGACAATTCAGTCAAAGTTAGATATCCTCTGTAAGTAGTGTGTGGGTGTCACACCATCTCATATTTTTTTTTAAATTTGTAGCTAATAGATTGTATGAAGTGACATATCTATTGATGATGAATGGAATATACACTTGTACTTGGAAAAATTTGACTGCTATTACTGCTAACAGGATTAAAAGCTACAGGTACGACCTTCTCATTACTAGTTTGGATGCTGTACTACTGAGCTACAGGATTCTCATGGGAACTAGGCCATTAAATTAGATGCAGGTGACATACTGTCCGACATACTGCTAGCATTGAAACGTCAAGAAAGGTGGCATTCTCCCAGTTGGAACAAAGTTGGGATAATTGTGGAATTTAAACCTGGTAAATGAAGCTCAAATTAATGCCAGACATGCTGTTGCTGTAGTATAATACATTCAGCTTTGACAAAATTTGGGAAAAGATGGTTCTCACCTTGAAACTGTGTCAACCACGCAGGCTGGTTATAATGCTGTAATGCTGTTATGAGAGTGTTTAGGAAGACACAAACAAGTACGGTCCAGTAAAATGCTTGATGCTTGACCATTTGTCTGATGCGGATTTTCCATCTCTTGTTTCTCCGAGAAAATCTCTGCCAGAAACTTTTTCTATTAAAGGAAAATAAAATAATAAATTCTCTGGCCTTAATTTCTGGCACCTTCTTCGAGAAGGATTGAGAAATAACAAGCAAAGCAACTCACTTTTTTCCTGTGTTCAACCTATGTCTTCTCCCAGACTGTCCTGTAAGTACTTGAGCTGTCATTGCAATATCTCCATCTTCAACTCGATCCAGGTTTCTTCTTCGCATAACATCCACATTTCTGTCACCATCTTCTTCATCCTCTTCCTCGAGCATAAGATCCTCTGTTGAGATTGTTAAATTATGTTTATTCACGAAGTGAAATTCTTTTAAGCATACTATTTGGAAGATACGATCTTAAACACGACAAATGTGTTCTAATTAAGGCCCTTCAATAGACCATTCTGCAAAATAGCGACAGAAATCTAAACTCAATCTCTGCATGGGGATAATAAAATCCAAGCAGCAAGAAGAGGAAACATGGCTGCTACATAGTCATACCAAAGTTGACACGAGGACAACTTAACTCTAACAAATGACAGTCTGAAACTTCCAAATTTAGCGGCGGGTCTAAAACACAGGTCAGGTCAATTTTTTACCAATACTGAAACTGTTTATTGTTTTTACCAGTACTGAAACAACCCTAAACCCAGGCGCGGATCCATACCAGTTTCCACCGTTTTACGGAAATCGGTCAGAATTTTCATAATAAAAAAAAATAAATAGACATGTATATATTTTTCATAAAAGTAAACGGCAAGTTGAATCTCGAAAATAGTTTTGACATTTATTTTCTTATTTATTCTTTTTGGCAAATTACCGGAAATATACAAGGGTCATAGACACGTTCTGGCGGCAAAATTTTACAGCCAGGAAATCACTAGTCTCACGACGGCGGTGACGCCATCACATCATCGACAGATATATTGTCTAACTGACTCAAAAAGCCAAGAAAGGGTTCTTTAGGTAGTTATAAAATTGGAAAAATTTCCCGGGGGAGCATGCCCCCAGACCCCCCCCTAGGAGCTTGCGCCTTCGGCCCTCATTTTGCAGTAAATCGGTCAACATTCTTCCTAGATCCGCACCTGAAACCTTTACTAATACTGACCTTGAGCCTAAACACTGTCCTAATGGTGCATTTTTTTGGCACTATTCTGTCTATTCCTATTCCGGGTTTTTGAAAAAAAATGTGCATTCCAAAAATGGAATGGTTCTTGCAGAGGTGACCTGAGAACTTACACTCGGAATAGTCTGGACACCACTAAGAGTGACATTTGGCGGCCACGCACAATCTGGGTGCCAAAATAATCCCCCCCCCCAAAAAAAGCACATATTCTGTGTATTCCGAGTAAACCGTATTCTGTTTATTCCGTTCATAATGCGATCGAGAGCAGAACTATTACATTCATTCCGAAAACTAAATAAGTCCCCAAAAAATGTTTAAACCGAGTGTTCTGTCTATTCTTATTCTGGAATAGTCCAAAAAAAAAATGCACCCTTAGTGTAGTATTTACACCTAAGCTTAGCATTAGGAAGGGGTTAGGGTTAGGATTTAGGGTTGTGACGTAATCTGTGACCTGTGATTTAGTGACAATTATATATGTGTTGTATCAATGCAGGTGTGCATCATGAAGCAATGCTTACCTGCCTTACTTATCCAATCTATGTAACCATGGAGGTGTCTCTCCATTTTTTGTGTTCTTCTTACTTTAAGGAATGCTCGACGGTTTTCTACTCTTTCTCTCTCTTTTGCAAATTCACTGTGTAAAAGTAATGAAATAAGTATAAACATGTTTGATACAATGATGAAAAGACAATATCACTCATTTAAGGAGGCTCAAGAGGTTTTTTTTTTAATCTGAGTATGTGCATGGAAGCTACCATATGCATGCTCATACAATGCTCGAGTCAGAGGATGAGTCAAAAGTGCCATGGTACTGTAATGTTGTTCTGACATGTAAGCTTTAAGAAACTCTTCCAAGTCTCCTTAAAACAGGAAAAATAGTGCTCTTTTCATGAAATATTTAATTCATATACTTTCAGTTCTCTTTAATAAACTCTATACTGGCATACTAATAACGCAGGTTTTGGACAAACAATTTAGAGTAAAAATTAGTGATAATAATTTTGAATGACGTTTTGATGATTCGTTCATCATTTTCAAATTCGTAAAAACTGAAATGTCAGATTCTTGTGAGTTCTTTAAATACTAAGAATGTGTGTGAAAATCTCGTTGCATGTAATTAAAAGCACTACAATGTGGAACGTTTAGGGTAATAATTAGGTGCTAAACAGTTTTGCTTTGACTGAGTCAGATTGAATGTTCAGCTCAGCTTTCTTTTCTTGGATAAAGATGGATATACTGGCATAGCAAAGAAAATTAATGAATAGATCTAGATCGGACTCACCCGCTGAGAACACCAAGAACCAAATTGAGCATGAAAAATGACCCTATTATAACAAGTGAATAATAATATATCCAAAATGCGTAACCATGAGCGTCATAAGCATCAAATGTCTGCAAGAAAAAAACAAAATCCAAACAAATCTTTTGGTATGTAAGCCACTTCTGCCAACAACATATGCCAACCAACTTTTTCTCCAGCTACAGGAATGAGATTTTCAACCCAGGGATGCCACAATTTTGTAGGATCTCTCCAACCACTTCTGAGAATTTCCAATGACATTCTATGGTGGTTGAAAATACCCAAGGACTTTCCTAATAATTTCAAAGGTCCCTAGAGATCAAGACGTTATAAATATTTGGCATGACATGGTGCCAAACACAGTCAGCCCAGTTTTCATTGCCGTTGACCTCAACAATATGGAGAGTAGGGCAGCTGAGTCTGTACAAAATCACATTTGAAAGCCAGGCAATGCATGAGAATGTTCTTCGTATTTAAAGCATGAGTTTAAAGGATCAACAGGTGTAACACTTGCACTTGAGGTATCAGAGTGAGCAGGCATACACCTGCATAACAAGAGGACTTCATGGCAGTACATGTGCATGTATATACACGTATCGTATTTCCTCAACAATGTCAATATCCTCTGCGTCAGAGCTTGAATCGTGACTGATCAGTTTTTTTGGATCAGAGTCCACTTCAGGAACAAGAATGTTTCCGATGTGCTAAATAAAGAGCCCCAGTGAATGAAGGAAAAAGTGAAATAAATGAACATTACCATAGAAAAAAGTATAACAAAGCCTGTGCTTTTGTAACTATTCAGTTGTAAGCAATGAAATAAAAGCTTGTTTCTTATGCAAGGTTTTAATGTTTTTAACTTGACAAGGAGGGGATAAATTAAGAAGTGAAGATGGTGAAAGCAGTTAAGGGGGGGGGAGCAATTATTTTAAATATTTCCGTCAAAGGGGCCCATTATTCAAGGGAGGGGATTAATCGAGGGACGTCTATTATTCAAGGAAATACGGTAACTGGAAAGATCTCCCTTTAAAAACACTGATATCACTCCTGAGGCCAGTTTCTTGAAGGCTCCAAAACTTTTTGGGTGTATTTTGTGTGCCATAATTCCCTCTGTGTCTTGAATCAAATGGAAGACTGTTTAAACCATGAAATGTTGCAACTGGTTTGCTCTTTCTTATCTTCAATGAAAGCAAGTTAAAAGACCAGATTTTCAGAATACACAGATTGCAGTTGTTGCTGGCCCATAAACTTTTCAGGACTTTCAAGAAACGGGCCCCAAAGTTCAAACCACTTACAATAAGGGATAAAATCTTAAAACTTAAGCAGCAACTAAAGTTCCATTTTGTGATCCACTAAAGCTCAAATAGAGCATTACAAATCATGGAGCCACAGTACTGGTAGTGGCCAAGACATCAGACTTCTGAAGGAGGTAGTTACTGCAGTGCAGCGGGTGTAGGTGTTACATAAGAAATCCACGCAATGATGAATTTTCCACAGTTTCCAACGTGTATTTTCCACAGTTTATATAGCATTACAAATTCGCTTTTTACTTCTTCCAAGCACATGGTTTTCTTGCTGATGTCACATACAGTGTCCAGTCCCCTGGCACTTCTATACCTAACATAGGATCAATTCCTTACCGATTCTCATGCGAAAGGAAGTCTTGTAACTTACCCAGTACATTATATCTGTCCAACCCTCATTGGTAATTACTTGAAACACTGTCAACATTCCAGCAAATATGTTGTCAAATGATGTAATTCCATCATTAGGTCCTTCCCAGAAATCCATACATTTCTGGCCCATTTCACATACCATTCCCTTGGGGTTTGTGTCATTGTCACAGATTTGATTACCTTCTGCTATCTCCCAGACACCTATTGAGAACGAGAAACCACATGACTCGGGAGTCCACTGGACTCAGGTATCCTAAGGTCAGATACAAACTTTGTCCAGTGGATCTACAAGTCAATGTCCAAAGCACAAAATATTTTCCAATAATGCACCTATCAATGCTAAGCCCCAGGGTAGGGAGGGGCGCTACTGCACAGGAAATTGAATAAGAGAGCCTTACCCTGGGTAGGGATTTTGACTACGTACGCATTGCCCCACGGTTAGGAATTTGACAAGGCCATCATCTTGGAAAACCAAGACGACCCGGAATTTGACATTCAGTAGGTGCCAGGAGGTGGGAAATTGATACTCGGTAGGTGCCCCAGGGAGGGGAATTTGCCCCTAGCTTTCACAAGAATGTCAAAATTCTCCTGGCTCAGCCTACACCATCCTCGCCCCCCCCCCCACCAAAAAAAAAAGAAAAACCCTTTGGCATAACATTGATAGGTGCATAAAACAATTGTCGAGCTTTTCGTACATTCTGGGCTACACATACATTGTGTAAATAGACCTTTTCAAGGGGAATGATGCTAAAATTACGGCTAAAATTACAATGAATGTACATGTAAGGGATTTTGGCCAACTTTGAACCTCTGCAACTCTGCTACAGAACCAGTATTTTGACGGAAAATTTCTTTTAAAAGGTATTTGTACTGACTTTATTTTCATGAAGTATAAAGAACAGATTCAGCCTGACCGTAAGCGTATTTTTAAGATTTCATATAAATCCTTCTAATCAGGACGTCTACAAAACGTGGACCCGGTCCATGGACCACCCCTGTGGACTGGGTCTAAAACACAGGTCACAGGTCAGGTCTCAGGTTATTGTTTTTACCAATACTGAAACAACCCTTAACCTTCACTAATACTAACCTTAGGCCTAAACATTCTCTTAGTGTAGCATTTAGGCCGAAGGTTATAGGATTAGGGTTAGGGTGATCCATGGACCCGGGTCCATGTTTTGTAGGCATCCTTCTAACCAGAATTATGCAAATTCCCACAAAATTACAAGCATCATGAGAAGTAAGATTTATAATTTAAATTCACGGACATCATACCTCCATTACTGGCTTAATTTTCTGTTGGATAAATGATATCAATGAAATTATTACAGTCAAACCAGGTCAAGCGTACCCACGTAGATCCCAATAATGAAATGATTACTTGAGATTTGAATGGTTTTGGAACATGACCCTTTGTGAGGAAGGCGGTGTTTGGTTACAAGTGGTTGTGGACAAGTTGAGTGGCTTTGGAAAGTAAAATAGAACTGATCTGAGACTTTAAGTACTGTAAATAAAACTGAAACTCAACATTCATAACAGAAATTTAATTCAGTTTTTCGAATTTGCAATACTTAATTTATTATGACCGCTGAAGTTGCCAACAGTTGCTGTCATGTATGCATCATCATTTATCACCTTATCCGCTTGTAAAATTCAAAGGCATGATGGGAAATAAAAAAGCATGAGATTGTGACAACATGGCGTAGTGTCTGTCGTGTACATAACAGTTGCTTGTAACAGAATCCTGTATTTCTCACAACGGTCATGTTACAAAACTATTTGTGCATTCAAATTTCAAATATTCCAGTTATTAATAGAATCTTGGGGGTATGCTAGAACCTGGTTTGACTGTAAAAATAGTGGCAAATGTTGGAAATCCACCTCTTTGCAGCGGCATTCCAGCGGTTCAAAGTTGGCCAAAATTCCATACATTCACTGTAATTTTAGCTGTCAGGTTTGCCTCTCAACCAATATGGTGCCATGAAAAGGTCCATTCTTGGTACATGAAGTAGTGTTTCAATTGAGCAAAATAATCCTACAATATTGATGTACATAAGCTTCTCTTGGCACAAAATGAAGTGAAACGTTTGGAAGTTTTATTCACCTGACACATTCTTGTGGCACACAAAGTGGAATCTTCCATTCAGAAATTCTAATCCTATGATTGCATAAATTATAATTACAAATCCTACGAGTAAACAAATTTGCAGGAGTGGCACCATGGCACACATTATGGACTTCATAACTACTTGAAGGCCTGCAAAGAAAAACAAACAAGATATGGAAATTAGACCAGAATTAATACAGCACAAATAAAAAAACTTAATATATTGCCTTAAATTAACTATTACAGTTTAACGATGTTTAATGAATAAACTTGCGGAGGGCTAGAGTTTGATGTTAAACGAAGGATTGCTAAATTTTGGGTCTTTCTGCATGTGCTGGAAAGCACTGTACAGTGGAACCCCGCTCAATGGACACCCACTTAATATGGGCACCCATTTATAATGGACAGTTTCATTTGTCCTGACAAAAAGCTCATATATTTTCTCTAAAATCTACCTGCTTAATAAGGACACTGGTTAATACGGACAACGGACAATTTTCTGTGTCCCAAGTCACAAACTCTCATATATCATCAGCCCTGCTTTACGGACACTGTTTATGCTTGCACTGTCCATTTTCATAGTCACAATTATGTGCTAATCATAGACATTGTACCGTGTTCAAATAATGACAGATTTTTGTGGGTTGATACGATTTTTTAACTAACAAAACAGCAGCAAAATAGCATGACATGTTTGATTTTAATCAGTTTGTCTTTCTTCGGGTCTTTGAACGTCTTTCTTGCGGTCATATTCCATTGTCGTGTTTCAAGAGCCATGTACTGTAATAGACCATTTTACAGTTCTGCGCTCAGTTACCAGGCCTTTGAATAAAAGCGAGGCTAGAGTTGACCTTGTTTTGGTACAAACCTCACTGCTTTTCTTATATGTAAATAGAGCTAGTTAGCATAAGAACAGCACGATTTACATAAGAAAAGCAGTGAGGTTTGTATCAAAACAAGGTCAACTCCAGCCTCGCTTTTATCCAAAGGCCTGGTAACTGAGCGCAGAACTGTAAAATGGTCTATTTGATTGAGACTACAGTATGATAAATGATATGATCGCGAGGTTTCTTTAGGATGAACTTGCGGTGTACAGTTAAAGTTGAGAAATTAAACAATGTTTACTTGTATAAATGTCTCCTTTAGTCTTTAATATCGATAAAACAAGTTTTCGAGACATTTTTTCAGAAAGCTCGCTTAATACGGTCACCCGGATAATATGGACAAGATGGCATGTCCCTTGGTGTCCGTATTAACCGGGTTCAACTGTACTTTGTTCACTTGGGATTAGTCTTTATTTTGATTTGTTTTGTTTTCTGTCTTTTTTGCTTTACGTCACCCGTGCTCCATGTTCGACCGCCATTTTGAATCGCTCTTCTACGAGTTACCGCTGGAAAAAACGCGGTCTCAATCTCGCCCTAGGGCTTCCCCCAATTTTTTCAATTCCCGCAGAATTTCCTGCACTTTCTTGATGATGTCAATGTGAGCGAAGTTCGGGCTTTTGTGTGAGCCTGGGTTGTTTACAGAAATAAAGGATATGGGAAAAATGACAAAAAACGGCGAGTGAAAGGTTTAAACTGGTATGTTGATAGTGCGTTGCTCATTTTTAAATCCTCTGCTTCTGGTTTTCTGTACGCACAATAATGTGAAGATTTCTTCGTAATTTAAGCTTATATGTAATCTCCTTTCTGATAGCAATTGTGTTAACAACGCCTTAGTTTGTCATTGTGTATATGTGTGTATATTTATGTGGAAACGTGTAGTTAATTTACGTCAAATTTCTATAAACCTTGGTTGATAGGCATTCTCGCTTGTCAGACAGTACGCGTACACAGACGAATTATAAACCAAGACAATGGCCATTATTGTATAGACGAAAACAATATTTGGGTTTCCCAAAGTTTATGCCACTCGTTTTGTCCGAAAACCTATGTTCCGGGTATGGAACGTTTTAATAAGTATCTTGCCGTATTGGCAAGATTTCCTTATAGGACCCTACTTCATTATGCGTGCATATTCCTAGCAAAACTCTATTCACGCTCGTTCTTTTTGGAAGAGGGTTAGTAGGAATGTGCATGTATAATTAATGTAGGAACTGTACGGAACTCTCTCCATAATCTGTCTTGCACAGACAGAAACATAGGGCCCTTACCCACTAGGCTGAGAAAACTTGTTTGGCTGAACCAAAAATCTCAACAAAAATTGTCGCCGCCAAGTTCTCAATCTGGTAATCGTGGGTGCACTTAAAAACTTTTTTCTTCAGATCATGCGGTGTAAATTGTAAAATCTGTCGGTTTTCATGCCCAACAAATTTCGAACATTTGTCCTGCTCCAAAGCATGATGACAGCACCTCAGAAGTTTGGTGAGACTTGAAAAAATTTGGTAGGAGAAAAAAGCATCAGGCGCACTTGTATCACAGAACTGATAACAGATTTTTTCCCAAATTATTATCTGGCTAGAATAGTACATGCACTCTGATTAGCTGCTGAGTGGGCAAGATTTTCTTGTAATGACTGAGCATTATGAAAATTTGGGGGGGGGGGTAAATTTGCCCTAGATCTAGGCATAATAAAGACAAAAATTGTCTCACTTTCAAAGAAACTGTTTCTTCTGTCACTTCTGGTCTCGATCGCATGGCCAGGTTTGTTTCAGTTCAGTGAACATGACCTCAAATGACCCCTTGCATGTGCAAGCAGATATTTAAAAAGGCTTCCGTTTTTGTTTGTTTTTTTTTCTTTCGAGCACGAAAAAGGCCATATAATAAATAACTTATTAACCTCATCCATTTGGTCATTACAGGGAAATCTCAGACCTGGGCCTTGAGGTATTGACCCTCGCTATTACTGGCTATTGCTTTCCGATCATTCAATCAATCAAACAATCAGTCACTTTATTTAAGAGTCAATTATGGTATCTAGCCAAAGGTAAAACCCTCTACTAATTGGGAACACTTAAAGTAAATAAAATAACGGAAGACACGATGATTTGCAGTCGCGACAGGACTTGATGACATCGTGTAAATTTGCAACTGCTGGGAATTTCTCGACCACTAAAATTTGTCTAGTTTTATATTCGTTTTTTTTTTCTTTCAGAAACATGAATGTTGTTCCTTGTGATTATCAAATAGTTAAAAATTGAAATTTCTCTGAACGAGTCTCTAAAGGACCGGACAAGATGTCGGGCAATCTAAGGATTTGTCCAGTCAATACCCAATTTTGACCGGACATTGTCCGTTGACCGGCTGTTATTTGCAGCCCTGGGCTTTGGTCTGAGATTTCCCTGTAATGACCTCACTCTCGGTTAACAACTGGTATGTAAACAAAAATTTGCCTAGCGCGCACAGGCCCATAGAGGCAGACCTGTCAAAACATCTCATGTTGACTAAATGTAATTGAATTATATAAAAGATTTGATAGTTGGTCTAGGAAAAGTGGAATGTTTTTAGTCCTTAAAAAAACATGGAAAAAGTTGAACCTGGTTCCCCACCCCCGGACATAACGATATAAAGAAAAGATCAGTTGACACAATGGCATAAAGAAAAGATCAGTTAATTGATATGGATCGGTATCGATCAGGTGATGGTCACACAAAAACCTTGTTATTGACCCACAAAACAAGTTGCACCCAGCTTTCTCAACAGAACAACTTGCCCTGTCGCACGCATTAGTACGAAGGGAGATTGAAATTTAGCAAAATATTCCGGGCAAAGTCGGGTAAAGACTGTTCTCAGCACACTACTGTGAGGCATGGCATTTTCACAGGCTCAACAGTCATGAAAATTCCATGTCACAAGGTATTTTACTTTTAGATATTTTAGGTGTGCAAAACAAGTTCCATCACATTTTGTAAGCCTATAAACAAGTGTAATTCTTTCACTCAATAGATTTGCACGATGTGGGTGCTAGGCAATTATTCAATCTCGCTCATGTTGTACAGCGCTAGCAGACTATCCTATGACTGGGTTGGTAGCAATGGCGGTGAAGTAAGGGATCACTCTTGTGTGCTCTCGTTGTTGTTGAAACCTAAATTTGGTCATTTCAGGTTGTTGTTTTGTAGATGACAGTAAGGACTTGTATTAAAATGCATGCCCCACAAGCTATTGTTTTTCCTCATTAAAGGGGCTCTGTCACGATATTTTGAGGTATTTTGATCATCAACAAATTTACCTTTAAATGGAAGGAAACCTGAAAATAATGCTTTACAAAGGTGGAAAAACACCAAAGAGATAATAATAATAAACCAGAAAGGAACAAAGATGGTTAAGGATGGAGAAGATTGACACGGATTGCAAACAACAAAATTGAAAAGTTTAGCTAAACTTTTCAAACCCATTTAACCGTGACATAGCTCCTTTAACCTTATTGGTTTTTGGTGTTGGCGTTGGCATTGCTGTTGGTTAAACTTCTTTATTGTCCTGGACCTGGTTGTTCAAAAGCCTATTAACGCTAACCCCTGATGAAAAATTAACCAACATTTTAATTTTGCCTTATGAAAACACTTTCAAAAGGTAATTTTAGACTAAAGGGGAAGAAAAGTGTGAGTCACAAGTGACAAGCAAAAATTTTGGGAAACTTGTTTTTGTTGATTGGTAGATAAACTGGAATCAAAGTTCACTCTATCCTAGGGTTGGTTTAATCAAGCTTTGAACAACTGGACCCTGAAGTGTCAGTTTAAACTTTCAATTTTGACTTACTTGGGATGCCTGACACTAGCTTGAGTGGCCTGAGCACTCTTGCAGCTCTGAGGGCCTTCAGGCTTCCAGCATCGAAAACACCTAGTTCTGGCAAGCTCATCAGGCTGAAATCAAGAGGACAGTATTTATTAAACATTTTAATAAGTGGAAAAAGTTTACCACAGGCCTGTATGACAGAATGTTCGTCAAGATGGTGAGAATTTGGACATCGGTATGTCTTTATCCAAGTTGCTTGGAGCCTTTTTGTCAATGTAGTGCTTCTTGCATTGTCTTTTGTGGAAAAAAATTGTTTTTGTTTATATTGAAATGAAACTACCAGTAATATTTATATCAAACATTTTCACCCAGATTCACCTTAGAAAAGAGGCTGGGTTTGGAAATTAACCATGACTGTGTCTTGGCTGTTGCCCTGTTTAGTTTGGTGATATTTTTGTCAAGCAACCAGACTACACTAATTTTGGTCACTACTGTGTTTAGTTTTTCCCTTGTTTCTTTCAGCTTCCCAGCTGAAGTTGAAGCCCTGAGACACCGAGCGACTTTATACGCCCATCGCTGCCATGGGCGAAAATCGCCTAGTGTGCCCGCTGCTGGGATTTTAAACGATTCAACCAATAAGACCTTACAATTTTATCTCATGACTGACTAAGAATGGCCAACAACAGGTCATTTTTATTTTGAGAAACGCCTGGGGACAAAAGAAGAGTGGAATTTGCTGCAATCGGCGTGTAAAATCACCAAGTGTGCCCATACCACACAGCAACGAAATTTGCTGGCAATTTTCGCTGGCAGTCAGAATCGCTGCGATCGGCAAACAAAATCGCCTAGTGTATCGCTGGCTTAAGGCAGGTTGTTACTGTTGTTAAATTTAGTTATGCAGTGGTTTTTATTTTTGTAGGTCCCTTGAACGTGTTGGTCAAGCTGTGGAATGACGTGGTTCTCAGATCACAGAATTATTAAGGACGTTCATTTGTTATTCAGCAGTTATTACGGAGGAACATCTATTGCCACTTTTATTGGGTGTTCTAAGAAAGGCCTGCATTCACAAGGGTTCTTTGCATTGCAGCATGTAAGGGTGACTCCATGGTGAGTATGATGTTTTAGTTATGCACCTGGGGTATGTGGAAGGTTCCACACTGCATTTCCTTTAAAACATGCATGTTGAAAAGGAAGTTACTACAATTCTCAGTTGAGTAAGGCACGAAGGAAGTTTGGTGGTAAAGTTTTGACGTTCAATTACCATGTTATCAAGGGGAAGGTGCTATGTTTCCAACGGTAACTTTTCGGATTTTGATGTCATTCAGCGATTTTATCACTGAATAATGTCAAATCCAAAAAGTTACTTTACTATATTACTTTTATTTCTTTTTTTTAAATTTCGTTTAATTTATTTTTTATTTTATTTTATTTTTTACTGTTAAGCAAGTTTTTTGATCTTTTGTTTTTAAGATTTTTTTTTTTTTTACTGCCATTGGAATTGGCTACTAAATTGAAAACAACACCGGGAAGACAGTGTTGCCAAGTTGCCAGAATAGTCAGTATGCTTACTTCCAAACTAATGTAGGAACTTGGCAACTTTGCCCTGAACTGGATCCCTGTAGTTTGATTGGCCAGTTTAAGTGCAAGTCATCAAAAACTTGTCAAAAGGGGGTAAAAAGTTTGTGAAACACGAATCAAGAACTTTCTCTGTTGGCAACAGTACAGGGTGTGGTGTTGGAAAAGTGTCTTGCATTTGAGAAGCAATCAAGGTGTGTTGATGTTTAATGACAGTGCCAGAAACCAGTCAAGCCTGGTTTTCTCTAGCAGTACAAGCAGTCAAGTGAAAGTGAAACGTAGTGAAGGCGCAAGCATTAGCAACCTTTTGCTTTAGATTGGAGTACAAATTTTTCGTACTAAGCACACGCACCCGGTTTGGAGGTCAAAATTTTTGCAATGTGCTCAGTACAGAATACACACTCCAATCTAAAGGTTGCTATTGTCAGGAAGCAGGGATGAAGGATTCACTAGTTCAGTGCTCTCTTTTATAACCTGCTGCTGCAAGTGGAATCTGGAAAGAGTGTTCTTTGTTGAATGTACAAAGGAGCTTGTGTTGTGCTTACACTGTTCCATTTTCATGCATGCAGGCAGACAAAAGCTTGAGTGCAAGCACAATGAAAAGGAAATATTTGAAGGCTCGCACTTGCATGAAGCAAGCCTGTGTTCACAGCGAAACAAATTGGTTCTTGTCCCTGTGCTTGCATCCTTAGAGAAAACCAACTTGTTGTTTGGACAAACGTGTGTCATGTATGCAATTGGAAATTCATCCTCTACAGCATGGTCAATGATTGGCTGGTTGATGGTCACATGACATCTAAAAGTATTGCTGCTCTCTGCTAAATTCCCATTTAGTGCTTAACATTACAAAGATGCCTGTTTTGTTTATATATACAGACCTTTTTGTTGACAATGGGAATTTTTCTGGTGGTTGTAATGCTGCCATCAATTTTAATTATTATTTAATGGAACCTGTATTTATCTTTACATTTAGTATAATTTGTTTTTGCTAGCATTTCGTAAATTTCAGTTCTTTCCAAGCGTGTGATGGCCATTTCTCATTTGCCTCCGGAGAATATATCTTTTGCCTTTGTAGTGCAATTTGCAACAAAGACTGCACCCCAGGAAGACCAGCTGAAAATATTCGAGAAATTCAAAGAAACGCTTTTTTTTCCGGCAACCTGACTTTACAGGTTCATGTCCGTGGTATTGAATTAGCTCTTCCAATAATTCCAAAAGTTTGTAAATCGTAGTTTTCGTTTCCATGTGCTCTAGTCTGTGATTATGAACAACATCAGCAGTGCATGGTTAACTTAACTGCTAGTTGCCTTAACAACTTGTAAACATGCCACATAAAAATGGTCCTCTTAAAATTTCGCTCTTGACTGCAACTACTTCTGGTCTTGTGGGTTATTGGAAAATGTTTTCTGATTAATGGATCTGCCACTTCTTAATGGCAATGCAGCAGCTAGATGTATATAACTTCCAAGCTGTCATGCTTCTTATTTCAGGTGTCGAGTTTGTGCCGAGATATCGGCTTCGTAATTTTTGACACAAGCGACCATTAAGATCATAATTTGTTTTTTACCACACCGTCTTGCGTAAACAGGAAAGTTTTAGTTTCTCGCGTTCAGTACACATTTGCAAGTTTCTGCTATTAATCCGAAGTTTCGTGAGCTGGTTTTTGCCAATCTTTCATGACCTTCGAATTTGACATGAGGCCAAGATGGTTTTTTTTAAACCAAATTTTGAACAGTCATTTGTAATGCAATCTTGTTTAAGCGAATGTCACTATACATGTAAAACACGTGAATAACAGCACTTTTAATCAACAGTTTGAGGAACACAAAGTGATTCAAAGTCCTTCGCATGTGATCGACTTAATTTCGATTTCAGTTGTCGATAAAAGGAAAGCGTTTCCCTGCGAAACGAGTACAATTAAAGAACTTGTCAATCATGTGAAGGGTAAGAGTTGGACTACTTCTCTTCGCCTCATTAAACACTACAGTAGTCACAGAAACAGTTACTAAAATAGCTTGTCAGCTATTTTCTTAAGAGGAAACCTTAAGTTAAAGTATTGTTGTTGTTGTATTTTGTCTTTGTCATGTTTTTAGTTCATCTTCAATGTCTTGACAGAATCTTGCGATAACGCACGGGCGCCATTTTTGCCAAGGTCTTAGATGTCTTAAGTGAAATGATGTGACATATTTACAGTAAACACGGTTTTGCAGATAGTATTCACTTCTGTCGTGTCGTGATGGGCTATAATCCTCACACTTAGCTTAAGTAAATGGCAGCGAATTGCAAAGATGAAACTGGCCGTTTAGCGATAAAATGGCAACTTTGAATTGTGATTCCGGCAGGTGCTTATGTACGAGTAGCTCCGGCCAACAATTTTCTCGCTGGCGAACTCCCTTGCAAGCTTAAATTATTTATTACCCGTTCTGTCAACAATTGGTGTTAGAACAAGAGAACGACGAAACTTGGGCTTTTGAACCACCGAAGCCGGCCATATGACAAATTACTTTGCTCTCTGCTTAACTTCTGAAAATGTGATAACTCTGAATGCAAGCGAAACGGCCGAATTGAAGCTTTGATACACACGCGTTCCTTTGTAATGAGTCATCGGTCAAAGTGTTAATGTTACGCGTGTTTCTGTTGAATCTTTTTCCTGGATTTATTTGCCTGCGCAGTTTCCAAACTAAGTGTGTCCATCGCTTCATGAACGTCATTTTACAGTCTTCGAAAGTTCCTGTTACTATAGATACTGTAACTCCATAAGACATTTCGAAATTTCGTTGTCTTACTTTCAGTGGGGATTGTAAATTTGTTTCCGATGCACAGTGCTTGTAACACGGTGCCTGCACGACAAAATTCCCAGAAAATACAAGCATGGCGGAAAGAATCTTCAGTTGTTTGTTTAGAAAACCTATTTTACTGTTTGAGCATCTTTTATCTCGGCTTGGTATTTGATTTTTATTTCAAGTCGCGTGCGGGGCCTGTGATTACATTTGCTTCATATTGCTGTTTAATTGAGGGTGGCCTTAATACCCCAGCTTGTTCTAAATCGCCTAAAGTATCAACGCAGTGTTTTTTTGGACGGATTTAAGTAACGTTTTGAAATTAAGCAAATAGACGGTCTGTGGTCTAATGGAAGCGGCCGCTACTTCTCTTTTTGACTTTTCAAACAAGTCTGGCTATTTGTATTTACTCTAGCGACGCTAAATAATTTAAATGGGAAAGAAGTTTTTGGCGTGGAGGAGTTGTGCGCTGTGGAATGCTGGGCTAAAACCGAACTCTAAATAGACTGTGTTTTGTTGAGAATAATAGTACAAGTAGTAATTAAATAAACTTAGGTTCAGTACTTTTGGCTTATTGCGGAGTGTCAAGAGAATCGCGTGAAGAGTGAAATAAGGTCGCCCGCAATGAGTGAGCGGAGGAACGATAATCGACTACTGGAGATACAATTTTCAAGTTGCCTTACTTTAGCACTCGGTTTGTTGTTAGATCGACGCAGAGTAAATGTCATTTGTTATAAAGCCGTCGTGATATGAGCCCGTACCAAGCCGGTAGCCACGCGTGACCAAGTTTCAATGTTCCGGTCGAGCGAGTTCCGCGCACTGAAGATTCGAGTGTTCTTCGATCGATCGATAGATCGATCGATCTATCAAGCACGCAGTCATCCGGCTTTCACTGACGTAAAAAGTTACATCAGGCGTGAAGAAATAACTCTGTATCCCTAGGTTTCCTTGTTTGGTGGCGATGCGATGGTCGTTGTAACTACGCACGCCGAGGCGAATAATTGTCAAGGCCCTAGCTCCGTTGCCGTTACCACTCGGTTTGTATTTCAAGCTTTGCAGTGGGTCCTTGAAACCCGATCGCTGCCCGTGTCCTGATGAATGTCCAGACAGGGTGCAACGATATTTCTCCCGACAGCATTTTGCCAGCGAAAAATATTACGCCCTATATTTGTTTAAAACTTGAAATTTGCGAGTGAAAATTACGACGGCATACATGGTTGGATAAAGAGCTATGTCACAATGTTGCATATACACACACACGCACATGCTGCATATATTTGTACGTACATACCCTGTTACAACGACAACGAAATCCAACACGTTCCATCCGTTTCTAAGGTAGGAATCGGCGTGCAGCACAAATCCCAGTGCTATAACTTTTAATACAGCTTCCAGACAGAATATCGCTAATAAATAAATTTCGGCGCTTTCCTAAAAACAGAACAAAACAAGGAAATAAATGATTGATTTGGACCACAGATTTAGCTTTTTGCAGCACCGTGGACAAAGAAGATGAGCAAATTTTGTACTTACTAGTTTTACGTTGAGGTCAGATTTGTCATCTTTCGGCAACGGTTTATTCGCGGCCAGTAAGATGCAATTGACAAAGATAGTCAATAGGATAAAATATTCAAAAGGCTTGTCTTCAGTTAAGGAATATATGATACGAACACAAATTTTCAGATAAGTCAGAGAATAAATTGTCAAAAAAATCCCCCCAAGATCTCGTAACGGACACTACAAATTGACCAGGAAATTGAAGTTCAGACTTTTTACAAACACTGTGAACTTGCTAGGCACCCAACACGCACGCTCAAGTTCAACTACAGACGACAACAAACTCGGACAACGCCAAGACTTAGAAAACATTTTCTACCAAGGCGCTCGGCATGACATAAAGGATACTTTAGATTCGATGATCGTCCGACATATTTTTCGAATAATATTGTCCTTTGAGAAGATGAACAGCGATCGATCAGAGCAGACAATCTGCGGCGATTCTCCGCCAGCTTGCATCGAAGACTTGCGCGAAACATTATTCGAGTTGGTCGAACGCGTCTTGTAATAGTCCTCTGAAGGAACCGAGGACGGCCTTCGATTGTCCGCCATTTCTTTTGATTCGAGGTATTTTCAAGCCTCATTCAGCCGTAATCCGGCGCTACAGCTGATACGCGTCGCGCGCTTTTGCAAGCGAAAGTCCTCTCCCAGCCATAGAACTAAGCGCCTCGAAGCGATTCAATCATACAGGTTTTGGGCTTCCTTCTTGCCTTGACACCATATGCTAATTACATGCCGAGTCTATAATCAAGTGGCCTATCAAATGCGACCGGACGAGGCCAAGTCACGTGACCCCGACTGGTACCACTTTGGGTGTGAATCTGAAATGAGATAAATTCATGCTCCGCGCTTCTCGCGGTATTCCCGCTCCACCTGCTGCAACTCCGGCGAGCAGCTTTGCCAATATCTAACTGTCTGAAGCAACAGAGGCGAAAAAAAGTCTTGTTTAGGTTTTATGTTGGGTTAAACGAGACGTCGAGGTGTGAATGTTATTTATAGAATGAAGACAGTCACTGGGTTGAGAACAGACCGTACCGTAAAAGATTCCTGCGTCGTTTTAGGGTGGCCGGAACGCAGTTACGTCAGAACCTTCTGCCTATGCTTTTCCGTGTGTAGCCTTTGCTTGCTGTTAGTGTTGCGAAATATGTTGTTACCCTCTTGTAATTATGTTTTTGAAATGAAAACTCTTTACTCTCGGAATAGCAGGGGCGTTTAATTACCATGAGGTAACTATTTGCATTTGTTGAGCGGACAGCGCAGTCCTACACTAGAATTTTCTTTTTTAAGACGAGAGTTTTTGGATACTGTTTCGATTGCATTGGATCGTTCAAACTCCTGGGCAATACTCGGAGTTTGGAAGTCGATGTTCTTGCTTCCTATACCACGCCAAGAGAATTGGTGTTGCGCCTAACTCATTTCGGTCTTTTTTTTTTTTTCCGTTTAATCGCCTCTCGTGGACATGTCAGTGTTTGCACTTGATAGTTAGAAATGAGTGGTGGAAAGGGTTTTTCATCTCTCAACAGCTAAAAAAACATCAGCGAGTCGACCGATGTTTAATTCGCCTTCATTAGACCTTAGATAGGAGGTGGACTGCCTTCATCGGAGCACAAGCGACGATTTCCACAATACACCCCACGTTTGTGACAGTGCTTGTTTAGAGTGAAAACACGCGGGAATAATAGAAACTTTTTTTGGACGTCAAAAGTGCTTCGCTGTGGCGTTCCCTTCGTGCAATTGTTTTCCACGACTTAACAGAGCGAAGCGTCGCTCGAAGTCTTGCAATATTTATGTTTTTCACAACGTGATAAGGCTTGGTTTGTTTTAATCGAATTACTTTACAACTCCGGGAGAAAGTTGAGCCCGTTCGCGATATCATCCGACTTCCTTGGCATCGCCCTCGTTTTTTGTTCCAATAGTGTCCGCCCGCAATTTTCGTGGGGCTCTTTTTAGAACTAGAGAAGGAAGCTTTGTACTAGGTTGTTCCGGATTTAATTCATTTCTCCCTTGGCTTGTTTTAATTTAAGCATTATCAATTATGAATATGCTTTCTGACAGCTGGTAGTTTGTCAACTTGCGAGCGAGATTCTTTTCTAGTTTCGCAACGCGTTTGACTTCCGAACTCACCGTGCGCAAGCCTGCCTCATAATGGCGGCCGGATAATCGATTTCAAGCGCACTGTTTTCTTTCTGTCACGATGCGATGGAGTTCCCGCACAATACCCCATTTATCAGCGCGCTACGTGAAAGAAAGAGATTCACGCTTAACCGCTGGACAAAACCAAAACAATGTCAGTGGCTTGAATTTTTTAGTAATCAACAGCTTTGCTTTGCTCCTTGCTTTACGGGAATGGAGGTCAACTAAACAGGCTATCAGCTTCAGTCGTTGGCCTCAAATTTGGGCGATCTTCATTCCAAGAAAGTTTGAAACGGATAGTACAACGAGAAATTTCTTAAACAATATGCTTTGTTTTGTTTTTGTTTTTTTGTTTTGTTGTTTTTTTTTGGGGGGGGGGGAGAATACCTGGTATGAAAATTTCCCGTTCATTTTCCGAGGGAGGGTCCTTCAATGTAATTGAGGCAAATTATCCGAGTGTGAGGTATGTAGCTTCCTATGTTTGGTTCGAATCGGTCTTGACCTGCTTTTGTCTTAAATACATACAGAAATTGTTTGTTCAATTTATTTCAGTGTATTTCTGCGCCCATTAACTCGGTAATTAGACAAATTACTGGTCCCTTGTGACTTGTGTTGCTCTGCGTCGATCTTGTCTTTAAAATGACATCAATTTAACGTTACTTGAACTTTGAATCTTAAAAACGATACTTTAAGTGATCGTGTTTCTGTGGTAGCTTTCCTTCGCTCCCTTTTAGCATTAGTTCCTTTAATTTGCGGTGAGCAGCTTTTCTTTGTCGTAGGCAAGAATTTATAAGCAGGTGGGCAATTAAAGACCGAAACAGTAAATGTTAATTTTCGGCTTGTTGAAAGCGCGATAACCGATAATCTTTCTGTTTGCTCAGGACGGGTTTGGAGAGTTAATACACTGTCTCAGCATTACTTTAAAAACGTGAAAGATGATGATCTATAAGCTTAATGCATTTAAACTGTTTCTTTCTTGCTGCCTTGTTTTACTATAAATGGCAAGGGTGGGAATGGAAGACTTGACTAAACCTAGCCTAGTTATTGAGTTAGGGGAATAGCCAAAATACTGTTGTGATTTGCTTTCCCTGCAAAAGTCAAAGCTTACGCTTCGACATACAAGGGACTACCTCGTACACC
>BLFK01000383.1:4843889-4846294 GCA_014634185.1 Astreopora myriophthalma | reverse complement strand
ACAGGAAAAAGAAAAAAAGCATGAAATTACGGGGAAGATTTTTGTTTTTGGCTTCTTTTCTTCACATTGCCCTAATTTTTGGCATATAGCATGAGGAAATTCACCCCGTAATTCTAGAGCAGTTGATTTGTTGGAAATTAGCTGTGATTTTGCAAAATGACCTTAAAAATGCGCAAAAGTCACTTGCATTGTTTTTGCCCTGAGCCCTTCATTATTGTCGTCTACCAACAAGCTGCACATGAGACCATGTTTTGTGGGTATTCTTTTTGTGAAATTTGAACTGCATACACTGTAGTACACGGATCTCTCGTTAAGGCGCTGTTACACTAGGCAATTTCTCTTGCAACTTGTCTCGCAATTTTGTTGCCATAAATTTTCCCGCGCTGCGAGACAAGTTGCTCCACCGGTGTTAGTCTCGGCAACGTTTCGTGCAACGTGTCTCGCTTTGATGATCACGTGAAGTCAAAGGGTCATTTTCATTCGTTGTTGATGCCGCAAAACTGCGCAATGTGGGAACAATTTCTTGCAACGTTGCGAGACGCGTTGTGGAAAGTAGAACTGACTTCTACCTTTCGCAACGATTTCGGCAACAAAAAAATAGCGAAGGTTAGGCAGGGTATGTTACACTAGGCAATTTTTCGTGCAACTTGTCTCAAAATTGCCTAGTGTAACAGCGCCTTTAGGGTGCTCCACCTGTGACAGATAAGTATTGATGCTCAATGTCGCCTATTTTAAAATCAATACTGAGCATCAGTACTGATCAGGGCAACCTTCAACCTTTCGTCCTCGTTAAAACGAGGCTGGATTGTCAGATGTTCCCGCCGGGAAATGGGCCCACTGCGAGTGAGCAGCGAAAATCGAGTCTGCACCATAACAAACGAATCTTTGGCGGATGAAGTGGAAGGGAAGAAAGTAATATTTATTCGCTCGCATTTGCCGCAGTCCCGCGCTCAACTCGCCTCGCGCACGCACCCAATTCTACGCAGGACAGATGGCGTCATAGACGAAATTCATAAATGGCGGCCAACATCACAAGGCTTCCGCACTTAGCCTCGCTTCGAAAGAGAGGCTGACGTGAACTCGGAAATGGCTTATTGCTCTTTTCTCTTTATGCAAATTTTCCGCACCAACGTCGTTAGCGTGTAAAAATTGAAAATAAAATTTTGCCTTAAAATGACGCTAGTGAGGAAAATTAGCATAAAGAGAAAAGACCAGTTTATTGGCCGCCATTTATGAATTAGATCCTTAAGCTCCATTCATGTGGGCTTCCCAGCTGCGTCAGGAGGGACCTTTTACGAGTACGAGTTTTCCGTTCTGACTAAGCACACTTGTAAAATTTTCGACGTCGAAACCAAATGCGCGTGCTCAGTACGGAAAACTCGTAGTCTTATTCATACTCTAGTCTAAAGGTCGTTGGTCGCTAGTAAAACTGCGAAAGCATTGATGACTCTTCCTAACGTGTCCTTTTTTTCCTCCAGGAAACATCCCTAGCTAGGACCTCCTTTGGCAAAAATTGTCAGTGCAACATCGAACCTCTAAACGTGATCACGCGGGTCATTTCCTCTGGTAACACCGCCTTGAGGGGCCGACTTTCCTCACTCAACCCGTCTGAGTTATTGCCTGATACAAAAGGACAAGGAAAACCCTGAAAGCGACTACGACTGAGAAAGAGGGAATGGCCTAGCTCTATTGCTTGCGGAGAAGAAAAATAAAGCGATGTGATATGTTTACAACAGTGGAAGCAGTATAGTTTCTATGAAAACAAGAATTGAATGACAGCTTAAAAAAGGAACCCTCACAAGATCAACTTTCAGTGCAACCTAAGTTGAAAACTGAAAATTTACAGTTGTTCATTTTGTATGACTGGGGGGTATACGCTTTACCCCCAGTCATACAAGCGTCTGCAAATTTTTCAGTTTTCAGCTTGAGTTTTCTGCCGTAATTTGGAGGAAGGTCTGTCAGTCCCTTTAATACGGAATGTTTCCACAGCGCGAGTGTCACATTACGATTTGGCTGTCTGTGGGCTACTTGGCCAATGTGGCAAGGACTGGAGAAAATATGGCTTGCTAGAAGACTACGGAAAATATATTTTTAGTAGTTTTAATGTGATGCAGTCAAATTAAGAAAAGTGAAACCTGCCAAGTTTATATTCTAATCACTTATGAATTGACCACGATACGTACTTGATAACTCAGAAGTGGTTTAGTTGTGGGTAAAAATAAAGTATTTTGAATTTGTGAGTTTCTAAGCGTACGTGATCCGGAAACTTTTTATCGTACGTTATATTTTTTACAGTTATATTTTTACGGCTGTATTTTTTTCGGTTATATTTCACGGAGAAGAGAAAAACAGGATAGGGATAAAATATTATCAAATATTAAAACTATTGCAGAAGTAATTTGCTA
>BLFK01000383.1:4816389-4838889 GCA_014634185.1 Astreopora myriophthalma | reverse complement strand
CATGACAGTGGAGTACAATCTTCTAAGAGCCGAGTGCATGAATTTACTTAAATAGAAATTGCCGCTCCTTGCGATGGGAGGTCTGCAAGTGAAACAAACTCTGAGTGCCACTGATCACCGGAGTCTAATGCTGAATTGCTGTCTTGTTCAAGTGTATTGAGGATGATGACTGTTTTTAGTTTTAAACTTAGTTTGCTTTCTGTCGGTAAGCAGCTGTGAACCATTGATTAGACCATTAAGGTGTCAAATGTAGTACATTCTCGTCTATATTTAAATTTGATACTTGTATCTTGCCTTTTGGGCTATTGTTCACTTAGCGCATTATATTAAAAAAAAACTGCCTCAAATACAGTGGGGAAAGATTATTTTGAATCTTCTACATCATCACAGCCAGCTGTTTTAATCTCTGGTTTTCTAACTTTTCCCAGCCAAGCTCATCCAGCAAATCACACGAACGAATCTCATAACTGGAAAGAGTGATAATCCTGGCGGCTCTATTTTGTAACTTTTGCAGTTTGTCTGAAAGACCCTTACCAATATTGCCCCATGTAGGGCTGCGGTAATTAAAATAAGGCATTACAAGTGCATTATATATATTTAGTCTACTTTCAAAGGGTACGATAGCAGCAATCCGCTTTAAAACTGCAAGACCAGCAGCTCAGTATTTTCTTTGAAACATCGTAAATATGTGGGCGCCGGGTAAAAGACTCTTCAATGTGAACCCCTAGGGTTTTATGTTTAAGTACTCTTTTTAGCGGGTTATTATTTGCTTGTACGGTAAAGTCTTTATGTATCTGGGATAATTTACATTGACTCCCGATTAGCATGAATTTTGTTTTCTTGACATTCAGAGTCAATTTGTCAGCATTCAGCCATGATTGAATTAATTTCATATCATAATTCATTTTGTATTCAAGTACATATGGGTCCTCTGTGGACGAGGTAAGGTGGTATCATCCGCATACATTCTACGCTTTGAAATCAAATTACGTGAGGGGAGATCTCTTTAGGAGTTTCTCTGCGAGACACGGCGTTGGCAGGCTGCAAGCGCGCCCAAATCACGTGTATTATTTGTTCACATTTAGGTTTACTTCCAGTGCTCGCTGATTGGTTTAAATCTGACAGTCGACAAGCAAATTCGTCAGCGGGATTCAAATGGGCGGCATTGTGACGATTCTCGAACTTCCTTCCCCTAGCCTGCAAGCGCGCCTGGGAAGCCTGTTCGCACGCTAGATACTTCCGGGTGAGTGTAGTCACGAGAAGGACTGTTGTTGATGACATTGACTGACGTTTCGACAAGCTGAGCTCGGGTGGAGGTCATCTTCAGTGTCAAGATTGTAGGCTTGCCGCGCAGGATCCCACGACTAAGAGCTTCTATATGCGACCATATCCTTGAGTCAACCTTTGCATTTCTATTTCTATTTTTAGAACTGCCTCTTCTGCAGGAGGCTGTAATTCATCGAGAAAATCCAAGTCTTCCGAGTTCCCCGCCATTACCGTGACTTTCACTACAAACATTGAGATCACTGACGTGTGACGTTTTACAATGACTTATTCTGATTGGGCATTTTTAACAGTGCCCGCGAATCAAGCGCGAATCCGAGAAACCCGCGGCGTTCTAAAAATAGAAAGATACGCGCAAAGGCTGACTCATAGGGCTTGTATGGAAGAGGGAAGCTCCTAGTCTCCTGGTCGGCTACAGGAGCCGCCCGCGTTTTTGAAGAACGAGAGAAGATTCTATCTATGGATTGAGACGGGCGGGATGTCATTGAAAGGGAAAACCCTTCAACCTGTTCGCCCCACCAATCCTGCGTTGATGACCAGTCCGTACAATACAACAATACAAAACATTTATGCTAATATCTCCGAAGCAAATAACTTCATTAAAATAATATATTTAAGATAATTAAATATATGTACATAGCAGTACATGCAAAAACAGCTAATTTAAATAAACTCATTAAAATAAACACATCAAACAGTTTTAAGTTAAGAATAATTGAGATATAGGGTAAAAGGCAGATTGCCATACAGTTTCCGTCCGTTCAGCTGAAACATGAAATCAGATTGTTGAACGAGGAACTGACTGTCCTAAGGACAAAGAACTGAAAAAGTCTACCCTTGTGCCATTTTTCCTCTCAATCCTTTAAAAAATTAACAGTTTTTGAAAAATCGTTCGGTCTGCAACCAGTGGGTGCCGAAGATAACAAGACAAGACTTACAAGTTTGTGTTCCGAAGAAATAAGAAGAAATTAGGTTGCTTTGGTTATTTATTTTTACCACACACCAGTTTGTATGGCACCTGAATGATTATAAATCCTCTGCTGGAAACTGAGGACAAATAAAAGTCATTACAAGCAATGTCATCGCTCACATAGTCGGCTCGGCTAGCAGGCTGAATTTTGCCTTCACTTCAGCCCGGTTGTCGAGATAAAAATTCCGCCAAATCCAGACCGAAGCACTAAAAACACACGACTCATCCAGTTAACCAGGTTGAAGTGTTCATATGGGAAATTTTTCAGCCGGTGGGAAGCGGCCTTCAATTGAAAGAGAAAATGGCGGTCCGAAATTTTGCAAGAAGCATTTATATGAATGGCATTATGACGCAATGCCCCGAACACAACTCGTAAATTCTCCTGAATAACTAGGAGAAGGCCAAAAGAAAGGGTGCTCATTTTAGTATAACACGGCATTGATTTTCCTTGCAGTCTTTCGCACAGGATCGCTATGCGAAACGATGCGGAACTATTCCACAGACGTCATGTGACTTTTGAGTTGCGTGTGATTGGTTTGCGGCCATTTAAATCTGCGCGCCCTCTCCGCGCCAAATTTGAATAACCTTGAAATTCTACACGTGAATGTCGGAACTTTTACCGTGAGAAAAATCCGAGCCGGTAAAACAAAAGCTTAATCTTTCTTCTCGCTGACACCAGAAGCTGTTCACATTACGACAGCTGGGGCACAAATATTTAGGAATTTAGCGGGTAAATTTATTCGCTATGAGTTCCGTGAGAAGAAAACTATTCAAAGAAGGTTCAAATACGTGGACTACCGAAACAATCGGTGAAAAGCAAAACAACGACGAACTGGAAAATGGCTCGACAGAACTTGTTGAATACACCGTTGTGAGCGAGGGAGATGCTGTATTCAAAAGTCAACTTGTGGAAAATCCACCTGGATTGAAAACTCCACAGGAAAACGTATTTCGACGCGGAGCTTCGTCGTTCACGAAGGTAAAGATGGCGTTCTTTAAAAGCAAAAAATAATTGTATTTCACAGGCGTATGAAGTCAGTTAAAGTCACAGTTTCTGTTCAGAAATTTAATTGACTTAATCAACCAGGCAATCAACCATTACTTCAACATCGTAATTTTTAATTTATGGTTTTGCCTTAAATTATTATTTCACGCTAACTTAATATGATTAATCGCGCTTTTACCATCTAATCGTTTTCAGGATCTTGCAAAGAAAATCCTGATCATTCGTGAGGGAAGCGACGAGAGACTTGTCAAACAATGGACAGACTTGAAGCAACTCGAAGAGATGCAAGTAACGAGTTGTCACAGTGCAGACTTGATTTCAATCTGCACGCAGGAAACATTTTTGCTAATCTTTCTGGAGATGTCATCGGTGGCTGGCCACGCTCAGAAACTGTGCTCTTCAATAAGGTTTCTGGATATATTGCAAGAGATTTCTAATTGCGTTTATTTGCCGTTACAGTACTTTGGACCTTAATCGCTGAAAAGGGGGAGAGGGCACAGCAGTTGTACAAGATTGAATATTGCTTTAACATGAAAAGCCCCAAAGGCTTAACCTGCTAGAAATTGAGTTAGGGGAGGAGGGGGAGGGGGCTGAGATTGAAGGGTACTACCTGGTAAAAGCAGGTTAAAAACATACCCCAACTTACCCCCCCCCCCCCCAAAAAAAATCCAAAATATAAAAATGTCCTATGACTACAGTAATTGAAACCTTGTATCAGATGGGTGGTCTGATGATGACAACGAAAAATCAAAATCTCTCCTTATTAATACTCCCCCAATCCAGCCCTGTTAGTTCTAACCAGGGCCAAGGAATTCGAAGCAGGGTTAGCCCTAACTTTGGGTTAAGTCTTATTAAATTCTATGGGTTGTCATGGTATTGAGCCTGGATTAGTGCTAGCCTTGCTTCAAACAACTCTGCCCAGAGCTCTTTAAATGGCTACCATCAGTTGCAGCTAGGTGTAAAGATCTGATGTAAAAACACAATCTAACTGGCTATCAAACATAGCATGTTTGGCCATCAAACATTCAAAGTTTGACAGCCATTTTTATGAAAAACAGAATAGAAACAATTAGATCATGATTCTACGTCACATTTTTCACTTAGCTGCCACCAACAGTATTAGTCTAGTCCCATTCCCACCCCTTCCCATTTTGAAGTAACCGTGACAAATACCTTAACCCATTAATGCCCAAGAGTGCCACTTATAGATTTTACTCTGTCTAACGCCAGACGATTTTACTCGTCACTGGGGCGGCCTTGGGCAGGGAAGGGTTGAAGCTTAAGGGAGAAAAGCAAGCTAATCATTGAATATATCTTCTCTGAATGAAGCATAAGTATCATTAAGGTCTCCCATGGCAACCACATTTCCCCTAGCCCCTCCTAATGGAGTAAAAGCACTTTTCGTTAAGTTAGCCTGAAGTGATTCCTAATTTTCCACAGGTACAATCCCAATTCTCTGAACCGTAGTGTTGCCATAATAGGAATTATGGAGGAGGGCAGCAAAGGTAACATGAACAAAACACATGCAGCAGACATGTAATCCCTTTTTAATTTGCTTTCAGATTTACTACATCATTTAATACACCAATTCTTGGTTATTTCATAGATGACTTTAGCTCCCATGGATTAAATGATGTTATCCACTTACCAGTGACTGATAAAACAATGAATCAAGTGTTGCTGAAGTGGGCTGGACATAAGTCGTGTGAAGGTAATAGCCTGCTGAAGCCACCAAGTCTTGTTCAAGGAAAAAATGCAATGAAAAGAGGATGGCAAGAGATTTCAGCTTTCCAATAGGGCATACCATTTCTTTCCTGGTTTTATCAAACTGGTGGCAGGTCAGCTGACTTGGAGGGGTAACAGAGTAAAAGCAGAAAACTTAGACTTTGATTCCTGGCTAGATTGTGCTAACATCTGCCTTGGTTTAGGGTGAAAGTGATTAAATTAACTAATATTAAATATAATCTCCCAATTGTCATGGCAGCAATCTGGCAAAGGTCTCAGCTCTGTGTTGTGACGTTGCTTTATCACATGGAGTGGAACCAAACCAATCAACTAGGATATGAGTGGCATAAATTATTGTTCAATGTAGTCATGATTCCTGCCTTTCACAGCTTTGCTGAATGTCAGATATTGGTCCCTATATAATAAAGAGAACATGTTGGCCGAAAGGTATAAATTTCATGTTCTTTTCAAAAAGAATTCACTGTTCTCGCCACTTGAATGCAATGTTTATATCTTCTCATCTTGGCATAATGTGCTCTATGTCTTCCTGTGATCTGCATTTCTTGGGGGGAATTCATGAAAATTGTTGAAAAATTGTTCTTGTAAATCATTGAAGGCATGCCTTTGAGCCCAGAGAGTCCTGAAGACAGAATGACAGCACCCACTATGTTAAAAGCTTCAGATACCAACAAGGAGAGTAAAGAGTCATCAACGTCGCTTCCACATTACAACAACAACGCTGATATATCACCGTCAATTCAGTAAGTCATCTCTTTTCTCTAATTCCACTTGTTTTGCATTGTACTGTGTGTGCAGAGAGGGTGGTAAGGTGGCAATATTCCTTGCTTTGAACCTATGCACCCTGCAACCATGGACTTGAGTCATCAAAAATTCTTACCATTTCCCACACCTCAATTTTGTTTCACAAGGTCAATGGTTCCTTTGCACAACCTAGTCACATGTCATTTATCGATGCCATGCTGGGATATAACCCCAGCAAGGCTTGATTTGTTGCACAAGAAAAGCATTGCCAACCAAAGAAAATAAGAGAAGAGAAAGTGCTATGAATCTGAAATCGATACACAGTGACTCTCTACAGCCTTGGGTTTACAATGGTGCTGGAACACTTGCGGCTCAGCACCATTGCAAACAAAATATATTTAGGCATGTGACTAGTTGTGCTAAGGGCTCTTTGTCTAAGCTGGGACCAGGGCTTTAAGGTCAGAGGTGAGCTGAATTTTTTCCAGAGCTTTTCATCCTTGTCGCAGAAGGTTTTCTTGTTGAGGCATAGCATGCTTTTTAAGCATTAATTGGCATTTTGAGTTAGTTGTTACAATAATGTCATTTCCTTGCAGACAGACTTGCAACAGATTTTCTGAGGCCAGTAGTTGTGTGGCTGAGTCTTACAAATCATCTCAACTGCAATTAAACCAATCAGTGCCCTTCAATCAACAGTCCTTCAACATAGTACAGGGTGGTAATAGTAATGGAGTCCCAATGTCTCACAGAGGCTTAGCCAGTCTCACAAAGAACCACCACATGACAAATGACAGTGGGCTGGGACAGGCTGCTCACTCTCAAGTCTCATCAAACATTGCTGCATTACAACACTTTGTGCATGGAGGTAATCCATATCAAGATCAACAACCAGCATCTCTGTTTTTGTCCAGATCGGCGCCAGACCACATTCCCGTTCACAGTGGACTTGTCCCTGCCCATATCACCAGTATGGTAAATGCAGTTTATCCGGCAGAACACTCAAACCAAAGCTACATCCATCACAACACTCAATCCTCAGATCCCAGCAGACAGAGCACCATTCCTCCTTTTCTTCCTGTCAATACAACATCTCTTCACCCAAGCACACATGCGCCAAATTCAGGAGGATTTAGTTCCACACATGATGCTACCAGTACATCAAAAGCTGAGCATTCTCCAGCATCAACTCATGCATCAGTGGATTCCAGCGGTGGTAAGGTAGTTGGCAATCCTGCTTACATGATAAGTGGTCCTCTAGGAAGCAAGGATATGAAAATTACACTGTTGCAAGAAGACCTGTCTAAACACAGCTCCAAAGAACGAATCCGAAGGTAACAACTTTGACATTGCTGTTTTGTGCTCTAGCCAATAATGAACTTTGTATCAAGTCTCAAGCTGCCTAGCACTGGCACACCAATTTAAGAATCCAACAATTACAATCAAATGTTGGTTTTCGCAGAGAGGGTAAAATGAATGTACCCAGGGAAAAAACCTCTTAGGGCAGAGCTGAGAACTAACAGCAACCTCAACCTACAGAAAGTCAGGGTACTGTGAATAGTTTCACATATATTGAATAACCCGAGTGTGAGCAACCTTCACTGAGACATCAAGGTTGTTGGTTGTTATGTGGAAGGATAGAAACTCCCCATAAAAAAAATTATGCTTATGGAGAGGGCCCTCTCTTTTTTTCTGGAAGGAAGTCTAGCGTGAAACCAACATGTTAAAATACTGGAAACAATTCCAATCCTGTTGAACTTACAAGAAAACTTTCATCTTTCCCCAGAGAACGCATCAAGGAGAGTTGCGATCAGCTCCGTTTCTTGTTACCCAGTGTGGCTGGGAAAAAGTCTGACATGGCTTCAGTAAGTTGTTGTTTAAGATCATAACATTGAACTGAGCTGCTGTTGAGACATATAATTTTGATGTCATGGATCATACTGGCAGTTGTAAAGTCCCATTGACTGTAAGTTGTTTTCTTACCCCACTGTACACTAGATCCTTGAAATGACAGTGAAGTATGTCCGAATGGTGAAGGAAAGGCTACCTCCGCCTGTGCTTCAAGAGGTACGATAAACGTTTCACCTGCTTTCACAAGAGGCAGGTGTTTGTCCATCTGCTGTATGCTGAAGTTTTTGAGATAAAGATTCCAAATCACTGTACTGGATTATGTTAGATTTCAGACAACATCATTGACACTTCCCCAGTACTTCCCCGGAAAAGAGCAAACAGAGACACAACAGCTGGTGCAAAACAGGGTAGGCCAAGGTAAGAAACAGATATTGAATCCAAGGATATCATTCATATCCAAGCTTACATTACCTAGAAGGACGTGTGGTGAAGGGATGAAGACACCAGAGATTCCAGGTTCAAATTCTACTCTAGTCACACTTGGGTATAGCCAGCTGGTCCGTCTGCTGCCAGTTGAGTTTTTTAACCATGTTATGTTTGAACTACCTTGTAGGTAAGTGAACCTCAACTTTAAAGCGTAACATACTCAAAACAGCACGGTTTTTTCATAACCATGGGATTTGGCATTACCAGCCACTCAACCTCCAACCCTCTCTCTCAGGATTCCCAATGGCCGAATGAGTGATATTATTTTAAGTAGCTCCAAAACCCTAAGTTTCAAACAAATGGCCCAAAACTGTGTACTTTTGATTCATTTTTAAATTCCCACTGTATGTGCTGCATGCACAAAGAGCTCTTGTTATGTAACAGGTTCACTGCAAATGTAATCAAATCTCAATACTGTTGCAGACTCACACCCACTCCAAGTATTCCAACTGTTCATGACGGAGCACCAAGACTGGCCCATCCTTTACAACCATTTTACATGAGGCCGGCACCATTTCAGCCCAAAGCTCCTTCAATTGTCACCACCACAGGTCCCATGTATGTACCACATCTGCACATGAGACCTGGACATGAACACCCGCAAATTCCCCTGCAACAACATCTTGTACACCCTGCAGAACCAGCAGGTCTCAGGCCAGCAACATCACCTCCATCTGCATTCAATAGCTGCGGTGCAGCACGCAGTATCAGGGGTGCTAATGTAATGCAACATATTCCACCACACGAACACGCCAGCATGAACCTGCACCAAGACTGCGCTGCACCGCACGGCTCCTTCCATCCAAAGAATATCTATCACGGCAGCCATCAAACAGTTCTTCCACCACATGGTCATAGCTATGATATGACACAGCAATGGAGTTTCTTAAAGTTGCCAGCCATTGGAAACATTTTTCACTCATTGAGCTCAAGTAATTTGAGCCCGGGAAATTCAGAGCCTGATTCGTGTGAGTCAGGCACCTCCTCCCCATCTAATTCCTCCTCAATGACACCGCCACTTTGGGAGAACAGTGGAAGCATGATGGCTAACAGGGCAGATCACTCTCATCTAGAGAGTCCAACAATGTATAAGGGTACATCCATATAAAAACGAATTTGAAATGTGACAATGATGTCATGTTTAACACGAAAAAAAATCCCGTCAACTTCAAAAGAACACCAAATGGTAGTGTGGTAGAATCTCATCATGCTACAAATGTTTCACAATTTACTCCACCTATCATACAATTTAAACCATATTGTAAAAGTTTGGAATATATGAATGTATTAAGGATTGCCATGTGCTCAGGAGAAGTCAGAAAGATTTTTAACAAGGTACAGTAAATAAATAATGGGAAAGTTGGGTAAATTTTAACATCCATTTGCAATTGAAGAGCAGTATGCAAAAACATAGTGCCTTCTCATGTTTCAGTTTTAATATTTAAACCAAATTGTGACCAAATTACTGTTAAAAAAGAAAAGAAGAATGGCACCAAGGTTTTGCAGTGAATTGCTTCAAGAGGCAGATAGAAAGCAAACGAGGGCACCAGGATGAAAGTGAGATAAAGTAAAATGAATTTTGGCCTCTTTACATCCTATTGCCTTCATTTCTTGCTTACAACCTGCAACAACTCATTGTGGAAGGTTGACAAAATGAAATATGTGTTACAGTAATGTTACTGCATACAGCCCTTCAAGATTCAGTGACAACAAATGAAGGAATTTTCTTTTCGCCTAGTAACCTGGTGTGCACAAGTTCCTCATTGACAGCAGAGGTGAATTGTAGTGTCATCATTTTCAAAAACGTATCTGTGAAAGAATTTATTTCCATGGGTTCATTGTTGCCTGTGGAACCCTCTGAAGCGTTTGTAAGTTATAAAATCTTATCAGTGAAATCAGTTTGTGGTGAGGGAAAAGCTGGGGAAGTTTTTATTGAACAGAGTGGCAAACCTGTTACTAAACAGTCATTTAATAATAGAGAGGATTACAGCATGCCACAAGCATGGGATAAAAATGATAAATTAAGGTAAGAAGGGTTACTTAATACTATTACACTATGTATACCTTGGCCTTAAACAAGAAGCTGTACAACATGTCTTCACTTAAAACAAACATTTACATGTACATTGGTTCCTTGACCATTTTAATTTAGTTGTCACAAAGACAAATTTGTGAAGTATGAATAACATACATGTCAGTCAGTATGTTTAAGTGTATTTCTATTGCATTGAAACGGTACAGGACTTTGAAATATGAGATCAACATTTGCATGCAAAGGTAAATTTATAAAATTAATGTTGTAACCTGCTAGCAGGATAACGACATTAAATTTGATATTCCATTCCCGTTTAAGAGAAAAGTTGTATTGAACTGAGCTTTGGTAACTTGATTCTCTACCAGACACCTTGCTTAAGTTCATTACTATGCAGCTTTATTTTTAATACCTTGAGATTTAATTGTGTCACTGCATAAAAAAGAAAGCCTTGGAGGGCTACTCATAGGTTCTAAGTGCAGAAGAATCAAGGTTAACCATAAATAATTCGTTTGTTAGCTGTGAAAACCAATAGTTACATCTATTGCAGCTATAAATTATCACTTGAGATTTTACATCAAAGTTCCTGTTCCTATGAAACCAATATTGAAAAAGAAAATACCATGAAAGAACACAAAAATATTACATTTATTATAATACAATATGTTGTCCCTGGTGCATTAAGGATTAATGGCAATGAATTATCTATTAAAAATTGTCAATGTTGTGTTAAAGAAGATATTAAACAAATTTCGATTTATGAATATTTATGTATTTTTACAATAGCATGTCTTTTTTTGAGTAGAAAGTTACTATTAGAAGTTTGTATTTAAGTAAGCTATTAATAGTTATCCAGAAAAGGGAAAAAATACAAAAAAAGCTTGCAATTTTATTCTGGGAGTATGGATGGATGCCACAAAATCTGTAAAATTTGCTGTTCATGATGCAATTTAGTTGTTACATTGATTGTATAATTTGTGTAATAAATCATCATGACCTCACCTTTTGGTTTCCCGGCTCAAAATACAATAATAATTATCAATACAAGCCTTCTTGCTTTGAACAATACGATGCAAAGGTCATGACATCAAAACAGTGATGACTGAGCAGTGCATATAAACAGTGCTCAATCCTGTGGCAGTCCAGCCCAGTGCTAGTAAAATAGAATGTTGGATACTAAAGTTTGAGATTCACTGGCAGTTAGGAAAGTAAAGCAAAATATTAAGTCTACTGATCACAAATGAGAGAGCAAAAGAAGGGAAAAGAGGCTAAAGACAAGCTCAGCCTAATGAAATCTCACAGATAAATTGAACTGAATTGAACATAAGAAAGGCAAACCTGTTGACAATAACCGTTATTAAAATCACTCAAATGTAGTTTGGGGCTTTGCCACTTGATGTCGTTTGGCGTAAGTAAATTGTGAGCCACACAACCCCAAGGTCAAGCACTGCATTGAAGACACCATTCATATGCAATAAAAAAATAATAGTAGTAACTCAATCTTTAAGACTGACCTGTGCATTTTACATCGACAATGATATATGTATGGTAAGGAAAAAACGGTTTAAACAACTCAATAAATACCATGTGATTATTCTTAAAAATAACTTACGACATTTTAACAGATGTGATGCAGCAATGGACAAGATTCCATTTTTAGTTTTATGAACAGGAAAAATGTATGGTAGATATCATCCACACTCTTGAAAAAGCCCATTACAAGTGGCTATGATCAAAAGATTGACAGCAGGTCTCTGTACCAGATGTGTCACTGCATGAACAGAAAATCCTCTATTCTTAAAACAATATTCACCTACTCTTCACAGGACATATCTGCTCATTAATTCTTAAGTCTCATCCAAATTAAACTATTATTTTTGTGCCCTGCACTAATAGATTTAGCATTTGTAATGTTCATTTTAAGTCTGGCAGAGAGGAGCCCATGTACACCCTTAGGTTTTCAATGTTGGACTGAACCAGCTTGCAAGGAATAGTTTTTGCCTTCAGCCTTCTGTATGCTTCATACCTATGACATCCACCAAATGAAAAGTAATAATCTCCTCCTTCTCTTCCCTTGATCCATAAAACATCAATCGGTGGCACTGTGTGTCTTAAATTTTTATCCTGAAATCGAGATGAGGGTTTTAAATATGTAAAACACAGTACAGAGCCCAGTCAAGTGCACTCCATAAGCCAAAATAATGAACCCACTGTAATTTAAAATTCTGGGTACTTTGGCATTAATAAAAAATTAATATTACTTTAATAACAAGGTCACCCTTCCCTGGAAATTTAGGGAGCTTAAGGGAAGGTCTGAAGAAACAACCATCCAAGGGAAGGTGTCTTTGAGTGCAGGACGGCAATCTGGTGAATATCTGCACCTAAATCTTGGATCAAATCACCTCTACGAGAGAAGAGAGATTTAACAATACAAAATGTGGTAGGGTCAAGGTATACTAGATGGTAAAACACCGACTTTTGGTTGCCATCTGTTAATCAAGAGCACCTGTGCTTGGGTTACCAATTAAGAAGAATGGAGATTACAAGGACCTGTGGTTTTCATGAACTCGTGGGTTTCTTGTGGTACCCATTCTTGAGAACTCACAAACCCGCTTTTGGTCCTTGTAAATAAGGCTTTAACCTTGTTTGAATTATAAGGCAATGCTCATGATTAATTCCTTGGGTGTCCATTACCAGAACCCACATTTGAACATTCCTCCAATCATTAATAATTTCAAATCTCGCGCATTCTAGCTTGGTTGTTCAGAAGGTCAATAATGGTGACCTTTAGATTGGAGTACGAGTACGAAGACCAGTTCTGTGCTGAGCACACACATTAGGTTTTAGGAATGTATGGGATTTTGGCCTACTTCAAACCTCTGTAACTTCGCCGTGGAAGCAGTATTTTGACAACGAAAATGTCTTTTAAAAGTCATTTGTACTGACATTTTTTTCATGAAATATAAAGAACAGATTCAGGCTATACTGACCATAAAGGTATTTTGAAGATTTCATACAAATCCTTGTAATCAAAATTATGCAAACTGATGCGAAATTGGAAGCAACATGACATTTACAATTCCAATTTACGGATGTCATACCTCCTTTACTGGCCTAATTTTCTGTTAGATGAATGATAATTATCAATAATATTAATAAAATAGCGGAAAATGTTGGAAATTGGCCTTTTCACAGCAGCGTCCCAGCAGTTCAAAGTCGGCCAAAATCCCATACACCCACTGTAATTTTAGCCGTGTTTACCTCCCAACCAATATGGCGTCATTTAAACCGTGAAAAGGTCTATTGGTTTTGCTAGCAGTTATCCGCTGGATGTCGTTTTATCAGGTGGATAGCATCATCCACCATTTGAACAACCAAGGCAGGATAAATCACTATCTGGTGCCAGGGAAAAAAAAACACTTCAGTTACCCCGTGAATAGTGATTTATCCACGGAATGGCACAACCCCTCATTTGAATAACTAGCTGGGACCAGGTTAGAAGCAGATTTCTTTTATTTTACCAATACTGAAACAGCCCCATTCCTCGGAAAGATTTCCGTGCAGTTCCCTACATTAATGATACATCCCTATTCCTACTAACCCTCTTCCAAAAAGAACGAGCGTGAATAGAGTTTTGCTAGGAATATGCATGCATAATGAAGTAGGGACCTGTACGGAAATCTTGCCCATTGTTCTAATAATGCTAGCCTTAGAGCTAAACATTACACTAAAATGGTTATAGTATAGGTCTACGGTTTAATAGCTGCCCAGCTGGGCCGTACGTGGGTAGGGAATTTTTTTCCCCCAAGGACTGCAAAGGGAAAGTAGTGATCCGGCCGTGTCAATATTCGTGTCATCTAGTTTAAAATCGCTTTTAAGATTAATGCTGAGATTCTTAAGTTAACAATACATGCACTAAAACAAGGCCTCGGATATCCCCTGACGAACCATCAGACCATTTTCATACCACGCACTACCTGTATTGTTTTCATCAGTGATTTGACTTTCTCTTCGTCGAGTTTTGGTATTATGGGTCGATTAATGACTCTTATAGGCACCTGATGGATTTCTGTTATCCCTGCCGAGTGTACGGTTTTTCCTGAAGCCATCGCTGCCAAAACGAGCTAAATTAAAGAGAACGCAAGCGCCGATCGTTTGGAAACAAACATGGCGGCTTCTGGACCAACTGCGCGTGCCCCGAAATGGTTAGATGGAATTTTGGGATGGAATGCCATAGTGCAAAATACGCAACCACGAAAACCGAGATTTTCATTCCTGGGGATTGCAACAATATTGGGAAAGATTTCCGTACAGCTCCCAACATTAATTATACATGCAAATTCCTACTAACCCTCTTCCAAAAAGAACAAGCGTGAATAGAGATTTGCTAGGAATTTGCACGCATAATGAGTGGGGACCTGTACGGAAATCTTGCCCAATATTGTATCTCTTCGATCTTCCCAGTGGGATTCTCCATATATTAAATCCTGAGACAACATTTCCACACACTTCAGCACAGGCAACCCAAGCATCATGTGTGACCAGAATAAACACAGTATTTCTAGTACTTGATTCTTCACATAGTATGCTCGGGCTGCCTGTGACTTCAGCAGAATTTCTTTGTTAAAGAGATTAGTCTTGTGCTGAAAAGTGTACTAATGGAGGAGTGCAACTGTTAGGTAAAAGAATTCCAAGCTACACATGCAATGTTTTGTTTCTTCGCACACAATCTACAAGAACACAGAGGGAAGCAAAAACAGTAGACCAGGACATTATTCCAGTTTATGTTAGCTTTATATCCTTCTTGCACTGTTTCTTGTTCCTTTACACAATATTTAAAAGATTATACTCACCTGTACCAAAGGGTTCATATTTTTTACAGGAAACAATTATAGATGCAAATGGAACCACTGTGAGCATAACTCTACTTCATGGAACCATGTATATCTCCCAAGGATATAGATGTGCCAGAGTGTATAATAACTCATGATCTTGAAAAAGGACAACATAATTATATGGTATGATTTTCCTATCCATGCGTTTCACAGCATTGAAAACCCCCTAATAACAAAGCTGTCATTGAGGTTTGAGGAAGCTGACCAAATTTAAGGAAAGTAGGCGGCTATTTTTTAAAGGTTACGCAATATTGATGTAGTATTTAGGTGATCATGACACTCTAAGTAGCCGGCTATTCTCAATACAGTAGCCACCTATTATAGCCCTGAATAAGTGGTAGTTTCATTGATGAAAACGTTCTTTGTCAAAATTTTAGCACAGGCTTGAAACGTGCCATTTCCAAATATTAACCAGTGCCTCTTCTTCAAAGGAAGTCTAAGGGCGAAGTCCTTCTAATAAAAATCAGTTTTATCCATGTGCAAATTAAACTTATTTACTGTCATAAAACTTTTGCACTTGCATTAGGTTTGGAAAAGAGGCCAACTTGAACTGGGAAATGGCCCATTTGCACCTGGCAACAAAGCTCAGGTTCAAATTCACCAAACAGAGTAAATTATTAACTTGAGTGAAAATGATGACCTGAAATCACATTTTTATTTAAGTAGAGAAATCATTCAAAGAAATAAAATTGCCCTCAGTTTACTGCTTCATTCAGTTTTTGGAGGGTAATTTGAGAATGATTTTGTAACATGATTTAATCTGAATTTTCCTGCTGCAGTGTTTTAGTCAATGTTGAGATGCAAATCATTCACAAAATCACATCTAAATCTGAGCAGTTTCAAAATGCTGGCCATTTTGTGATGACAAATCACACTGCAATCGCCACTAGTTCATACGTGCAATTTGAAATCACAGCTAGTATTGCAGAGCAAATCTTCGAGAAAATTGCACCGAAAATGGCAGTGTAAAAGGGTCTTGAGCTATCTTTTGGGCCCATTTTTGTCTCAGTTTGTTCTCAATTTAAATAATAATCATTTTATAGACAATGACTAGCAGGCTTCAGCTTTCTTTCTTTGGCACTGGTTTTCTGCTCTTGAGCATCACTACAGCAACAAATATTCCTGAAAAAAAAAACAGAAAAAAAGAAAAGAAACACAACACTTGGAGATAGATCTCTTATGGGAGGGAGTCAGGCTGGCGTATTGGGCATAGTGGCGTATTTATTTATTTATTTATTTATTTAATATTGTCTGTGTCCTTTCATGCACCTGCATCAAAAGATACAAGTTACCTGGAGCAAAGTTCCTTGTTTAATAAGAGCACAAGACTGTATAGCTAGGCTTCGCAGCCTTGACCTTGATATACAGAGTTTATAGTCACACTAACTGCTCCACCACTGTGTATTCATTCCACTTTAGGCATCAACTGGGGTATATCTCTATAAATATTGAACTCAGTTCTTCAAACACCTCAAACAAAGATACACATCAATTGAACAATCTACTGACAATTACACACATAAAGGAGGCTACAACTTAGTACCTATTATTCCAAGCAAAACAAGACCAGCAATAACAGGGATGATAACAGCATACATTCGTGGTAAAAATAATCTCTGGACGGGATGACCTTTTTCCACAAATGGCTGCAATGAAAAAGCAGTTGGAAGGTTATTACAGAAAGATAGTTTGGGTACTTCACTCAATAATGAAAGTAAGACACTAAGGCCTGTTTCCATATAATGGGGCCCTGATCGCTCCAAATAGTTTATGGGTGATCCATACATTGCTTAAATTGGAAAATTAACTGCGATGATCATTCTTCACTTTCACCAACACACAGTAGCAGAAAGTTGAGGTGTGATCGTGATCACCCAGATAGGGCAGAGGTCTACCTCAACTTACAGACCATTATTCTTTGTGTTCCACGAAAAACACTGTCATGCCCCTCCCCCCCTCCAATTTCTATTCCCCATCCCCGTCCCTGCATCAAAACACACTGTCACGTGGCCAACTAATAAAACGTCATGACAACCCAAACAACCTGTGGAAAAATGTAGATCGGTTATCAATCGACAACACATGTTTTAGCCTATAATTTAAGATCGAATCGAATTTGGATTTCAAAAAGTCTCCAAAGAAAAACCCTCCATCGCGCAAAAATTAACACGAATATCACAGGAACTGGATCACAGAAGTTACCGCTCTCCGGAGAGAAGGATGGTGGTGTTACGTTACATTAATACCGATGGCTGAAGAAGGAACTTACCAATAAGACAATCCAGATTGTGTAATACACAAATATCGAAGCACTAACTAGCATCATAGCATATCCCACTGCACGATCCGTCCCTGTAGCCTGCGCAAAAAGACAAAACTACTTGAACAAACATAAAGATCTATTAAAATTGGCCCCGGGATTGGCGAACGAGAGCCTCAAACATGCACGCCAAGAGTTGAGGGCGTTAGAATTTTTGGTGCGTTTTCAAGACAAAATGGATAAGAAAAGGATTTTCAAAGGACAAAACACTGAATTCACCATTTTAGAAGGTCAAAAGACTCCAAAATATTGTTCAAAACAAGGCCACAGAACAGATTCCCAGAGACCAACAAAAAGGAACTTCAACGAGGTGTGCTGATGGTTGTGTGGTCAGCGGATTATGAACCGGAAGCGGAAGTCAACTCAAGTAAACAGAAAAATGAAAAATAATTTATATCGAACAAGAATATTCGAGTTTCTCGATTAAGGGAACGTGGCCTTTCAGCATGGGGAAAACACTGCGCTTAGTCATCACAAGGCCCATTTTGAATTTGCCTACCAAGCTGATCATTTCCCTCGAAGTTTATATTCCCAAGTTTTCGGGGCTAATAACCTTCTAATGAAGCTGTTTATTCTGGCTCTTTTGGTTCTTAACTTTCTGAGCTTTGCTCTCGGGGACGAGAAACAGAAAGATGATTTCATCAATCTAGACGCGGTGGACGAAGGGCAGGCGTTGGAGAATGGCGAACAACTCGAGAACTACGTCGAAGACGTGGACCAAGATGTAAGTGAATAGAATAAGCAGATCACTCTTCAGGACTTCCTGTGCAGCATAACATTCAATACGACAAGGCAGCGCCACTATTATTTAGTGTCAATGATGCACTCGAAGTATCATTCTTAGAGGCAAAAGTTTAATAGGACCAATAGATGCTTCAACTTATAACAGCTGATGAGCATTAATTATTTAATCAAAATGCAGATTTTTCTTCGAGATTTATATTGGAATTTCAAACAGTTATTACAATGTTAAGCTTAAACTTTGAGAGAAAAAAAAAAAGATGAGTAGTAACAATTAGAGGCCACTCAAATCACACTTCTCAGATTGTGCTGTCGCTTCTTTTGCTGCTGGACACTCGATCCAACCATTTGTTACTTAAATTTCGTTACAATAGTGAGTTATCCATATCGCCACAGTCAATGATCCGACCTGTTTCATTACGCCAAGAGTGTCTGAACGCTTCATCAACTTCGCTCAGGAGAAAAATTATGCGCTGTGCCACTAAGCGGCAACATGGACAGTCAAATTTTCGCATAAGTAATTTTAGTTCCCGCGAGACGAAAAGATCCAGGATTTCTAAGGTGATCATTTAACTGCTGAAAATCCATTTTTCATCCTTTCAGGGCATGAAGCAGTTAATGGACGACGACGAAGATGGAGAGGTTTGTAATGCCATGAAATTTCTATTATGATCGAAAAGGCAGACGTGGGCGATAAAGAAACTAATTAACAGGGGAACAAAGCCTTGATGAACATAATTCTTAATTGTGAAAAATTCTAGATAGAAAAGGGGGGAGTATCGCCGGCGAAATAACTGAACACAAGCATAGTTCATAGTGTAACAGTTATGACAATGGTATGCGAAAATATACCGCAACGATCAACGTCTGAATTTTAGCTACCTTGCCTACCTTAAAAAACAGAATAGAAGCATGAAGTGAAGAAGGTGTCATCCTTTGGCGCTGCAAAATATTGAAACTGATTTTCTTCTGCATGCATCAGATGCTCTGGCAAAAATCAACTTTTCCATTTCAAAAGGCGGGAATTAAAAACAGGCTGGCCTTCTTTTTTTGTTTTACTACAGGACGAAGAAAACGATGAGCCACAAGATCCGGAAGCTTTCAAGGCATATACAGCTGCAGTGCTAATCTCGTTCTGTCTCTCGTCTTTCCCGCTTTTTTTGTGACAACGATCTTCACGTAATCATGGTTAAATGTTCCTTTTCTTCTCTTTCAGGATGATGAACCCGAAAGTGAGATGGACAACGAGGTAAATCAGTTCAAGCTAATTGACGAAGGAATATTGACTCAGGAGTTGAAATTTACTTTTACAATAAGCTTGCTTTACTGTTGAGAGAACGATCGAGTAAACTGAACTGTTTAGCCCAGCTTAATGGTCAGTGGAATATTAACAAGAGTATCTTTAATTTGCAACACAGAAACAACGGCATGAGAGTTTTTCATATTTCTTTTTGCTCAATGAGCTGCGATGTTCAAGACTTGAGTTGACAAGAACGTACCAGTGCAAAGGCGTCAGAAGCGCTAAAAAATATCTCAATTTTTTACGCAAGGAAAATGTCAGGAAAAATGAAAAATATAAAAAACACCCCTCCAAGAACATTACAAGTGTCCTATTTTAAGAAAGTCAATCAAAGGAAAGTTATGTGTGAAACACGTTTTAACGTGATTTGAAATCTCCGGCCTTTTAATACGTTGTGTATACATGAAGATGACATATCCCGCCATCCAGCAGACGGATTTAGTCTGGAGAGAAACTGAATTTAGTGTTACGATCTTGCCTTTCGCAGACTGAACCCATTCTGGAATCAACAGTTCGTCCAACAAGCCAGGAATCTGGGAGTGGCCTCGAACTGCCGATGGTAAAACGATTTTCTTGTTTCCTCTCCAGAATTAATTGTTTCCCAACAAATGCATTTTTTCTGTATCGTTCAGTTAGCTTTCCAGCTTCAATCAGTTAAAACCGGAAAGTTAAGCGAGCGACACCCAAAGCTAAAATTGGACCTGGTCAGACAAACTAAACCATATGATGGGGGCAGTTTCTCCCTTTTTTTTTTTAGCGCAAGTACAGGCATAAATCCTATTGCGCTCTTGTGTGGAATGAAACTTTCATGCTCTTCAGTCAAACCTTTCCTTCTACTTAATTTTTTTCTCTTTCAGAACAATGATCTCTCCGTAAGAGCGGCTTTGGAAAATAAACTGGGGCTGAAGTAGTTGGCGTGCCCTTGAAATCGACATCACCATCACCAGTTTCAAAATAAAAGACTACCTTGGTGTCTAAAACTGACACCGCATCACGTTTTTGTTTATCAGTATTATGGGGCAGTAAATTTAAGTTTGCTTAACAAAGGAAATGACAATAAAAGGGGATTTTTTTGGCGCTCATTGTCGTAGAATTAACAACACAATTTGCTTTTTCTAAATCAGTTTATTCAGGCAGGGCTAAACATGAATTTGAATTAATTTTTAAGAGGTTTAGAGAAGGGATAATTAGAAAAGGAAGAAAATTCTAGTTTTGAAACACTAACAGACAGTTGACCACTCAAGAGCACCCCAGGTTGGTAGGGGGCTGCATATACTAATTTTAAACTTCACATTGTACCTTTTAAAGTACATTAAATTTTCATTATTTCTTATTTCTCATACTTCTCTTTTGAGAAAAACTACCTCCTCCCAAATATGTCAAATATACCCAAAATTCATCAAAAAATTTCCAAAATACCGCAAAACATCGATTAGTGTAATGAGCAGAGAGTTTTGGCATTGCTTAAAACGAGGTAACTTTTCAATTTTGAATTCTGCTCCCGGGGGGCAGAATGCACGGAACAAACAGAATACGGTTTGCGGGGAATACACAGAATGCGTATTTTGCTATTCCCGCGAGCGTTGGTTGTCAGGTTACCTCCGCAATAAACTCTCCGTTTTGAGAAAACTTTGTTCCAGTTATTCCGTTAATCCTAAAGCGGAATAGGAGTGAACAGAATACGCCCAAAAGAACGCACCCTAGCTAAGAACGCACCCTAGCTGAGAACGCATCCTAGCTAAGGGTGCATTCTCTTGGGAATCTCCTGTGTATTCCAAATACTGAAGCCGTGTTCTGTTTATTCCGTTTATTCTGCTGTCGGGAGCAGAATAAACAGAATGCTACCCCGTTCAGTCCGAAAACGAAATAGGTCCCTAAAAGAACAGGCAAACCGAGTATTCCGCGCCGTGTATCTTTATTCCAGAATAGTGCCAAAAGAATACACCGTATAAGGCTCCCTAAAGTCTCCCCTGAGTAATATCTGCTCAAATTGGGCGGGACGGGCAAAGCGGGACTGGCGAAAGTTTACAGTACTGTAAAAAAGGGACATGATTGTCAGTCGGTTGCTAAATCCTTTAGCTTGGAAATGTTGTCAATAAAATCTGACACCAGTCTTATTGACATGACTGACTGACACTGGGTATCCAAGATGTCCGAGAGGGCGATATGACTATAAAATGGTTACATAATCGATTGAGGTATGAAAAAACAACGAATTCCTAACGTAATAACAGCACAAACCACCTGAAAACTTAAGTTAGATTTATTAGCGTTTTCCGATTGGTCCTGCCAAAAGGCTCACACTTGATCAACATCATAACGTTCTACTTACATTCAAAGGTGTCGCTACTGGACACGCAGCCGGTGAACTGCTACCAACCGATGCTACTGAGCGAACAGAATGAATACACACTGATCGCTCAAGTTCAGCATCGAAGAAATTTGACTTAGTAAACTCAAATTAATTAAAGAAGCTTTGAACAGCACACTTTTTGGAATAAAAGAGTAAAAAAATCAAACTCATGCAACATGATGTTGCATGACTGAAAAGAAAATGAAGGAGTGCATCAGTTGTTCTCGATCCACTGTTCTCATTTCTTACTACTGGAAACGAAATGGACGGCTTTACTGTACAAACAGCTACTGTTGAAAAACATGCCCTGTTCTCTCTCTTTAGAATTGAGTTTAACGACTTGTGCAAACGTAATGTCTCGATAAATTTCAAGGATCGCCCCCACCCCCCTCCCCGGGGCAAACCCCGGGCATTTGATGCGAGTTTGGCTCCGTATCGTGGGGAATTTGATGCAAGACGAAGCCCGCCGCGTCGGGGGTTTTGATTATCGAGAAGGGCGACAAGCTGGAGGTTTCCGTAATTCATTCCTCGGGCAATTTGCTCGAGAGCCATTCCGCGATTCCGCGTGGGTTTTGTTGCTACGAAAAATGCCTTTGGTAAGAGTTTGGAGCGGTGACAAAGAGACTCGAAAAGCGTTGACAGCATATAACTTTACGCTTTGTGAAGGCCTTCCCGATCGGGTATTTGACCGTAATAACTGGCAACATGGTGGTGAATTTGACCAAACTTCTTCTAAAAAGTCAAATGCCCCGGGGGTTTGCCTGGACGGGGGGGGGGGGGG
>BLFK01000383.1:4809552-4816382 GCA_014634185.1 Astreopora myriophthalma | reverse complement strand
GGGGGCGGGGGGGGGGGGGGGGGGGGAAATGGGCGCTCTTGGAATTGATCGAGACATACTATAAACGGAAACGAGGGCTTAGCTGTGAGGTCAACGTATTCTAAACATGAACCATGCGCCCAAAGTAATCTCTCACAGGAGAGAAACACCTTTAACTTGTCCACATTGCTCATTGTGAGAAATATACACCAGCGTAAAACGATCTTGCTGGTGCGATTAATCTTTGATTACTTCTAGTATTATCTGTATCCATACCGCATTTCCTCGTAGCTCGATCTCATTCTTGACACAGGGCGCCCATAAACATCGGTGGCTGTGTAGCCAGGCGACACAGGGCGTCCATAACGGCTGCCAGGTCGCGCAATCTGCTCCTGCGGGGGACCGTAGGGGCTCTGGTCAGGCTCATCATCTATCAAATGTCCCCAGGTTCCCATAGCCGCTTCTTCGGTTAAATATCCCATTCCGTTATCCGGGTATCCTTCATACTGCGCCATGCCATACGCGTTGACGGGATGACCCGCGGGGCTCAAGTACGCTTCGCCGTTATACATCCCGTACTCACCGGGTTCCTGCATCATGTATTCCGGGGTCATAGCTCCTTCACGTGACATGAGCGTGACAGGGTCGTCATAACCAGGATGCCCATAGAATAGCTCTGGCCTGTCAAGAGGATCCCCATCCATAAGTCCATCGTCGCCGTACATCAAGCTGTCATTGTCTTCCATCGGCATCCGGTTCTCTATCATTTCCAGCCACTGCGAGTTGTGCCAGCGAAATTTCTCCTCCTGAATCTTCCTTGCCCATTCCTCGTCATACTCCTGCAGAGGGAACAGTCAAGTTTTCATTCACTTGATAGATAAAACAATCGTAATTTTAAGCGAAGCTGAATCGATTCTCAGTTGAATCTCAAAAGTCATTCGCCTGGAAATTGCCTTGGTTTGCATTACTCTGCACAGTGACTGGTCAAAACATCTTACGCCTCTTTCTCGACCAATCGGAATCAAACTCAAAGGTACTATGTCAGCTGGGGTGCATGCGCGAGTTCATATGAACCACTTTGGCTCAACTTCTTCAATTGCCCGTCGGAGAATTGTGGTGGCTGTTTCCATAGCGGAAAACGGTATTTGGTCATTGCAGATTGGATATGTTTGCTCCTGGTGCACTATTTCCGTGAATTTATGATGTCCATATTAGCCTAAACCTGGACTCGAATGCGCATACTCCCCAGCTGACATAGTCCCTTTAAAGTGAACGACCAATTGTGACTTCTCACTTAAGCATTTCCCCGCGATTACGCCTGCTCGCTTTTTGCCAGTTGACTGGTTCATACAACTGTTCATGTCTCCAGTGATTGGCCAAAGCAGCTGGTTTGCTTTGCTTTGGTTAAATACGATACTTCATTAAGACCCCCTCGAACTGCAACGTCAACACCAAACAACTCCACAAGCACTGTACCATGATGATGTCCAGCGTCTGATCACACACTTTGCGGATCTCTGTGTTTTTGTCGTGCATCAGATCAATAAGATAAGCTGGAGCCTCTGAGAGAGCGAGTTTAGGTAAAACAACCGTCATATTTCAAACAAAAGCATGGAAACGATAAAGAGGTCACCCTAAAACCCTTGCGGTGTCCAGTTTGCTTTAAGTACACAAACTATAGACCGAATTCATAAATGGCGGCTAACAAAACATTCTTTTCTCTTTATGCTAATTTTCCCCACTAGCCTCACTTTAAAGCAAAAATTATTTTCCACTTTTACACGCTCACGAGGATAGTGAGGAAAAATTAGCATTAAGACAAACGAATAATTTATTAGCCGCCATTTATGAATTCGGTCTATACGACCACCATTCCTGGCTACTATTAGACATTCTCGCTTTCTAATGTATTTTTAAGTACAGCTGGAGAAAATTACGCTTTTGATGTGGAGTTGCTATTCAAAATTTGTTCATGTAGAGCACTTTTCAATTGAATGTCGAACGAAATTTCGCATTTGCTCGGTTTTGCATTGGTGCAGTTAGTGTGATAGGCTTAAAAATCTCGTGCCACATTCTCAGCCAATCAGAGGCAACAGCAAAACCAACTGTGACTTGCTGTCACGCGTTTTCCCGCGCTTAAAGCAGGCTGCATGTATTTGTTTTGCATTATGATTGGTTCCTTTGATTGTCTGAGTGTGTCCTGATTGGTCAAAGTACGTGAGTTAATTTCGATTTGGTTCTATCACACTGAATCGAAACCCGTTCTATATTGCTAATTGCGCCAATCCTCTACAGTTCCTTCCAAGTTTCTTTTCTGCGATAGAGCGAGTTTGGTTCGCCCTTGAAAAATATTGTTTCATCAGCCAGTAGATAAAGGGAACAAAACGAGGCCTCGATTTTCGCGCGAAAAATGGCCCCGATAAACCAATCAACAGCCCCGCGTGTTCGTCTCTGTTCGCTAAACCAATCAAAGTGCTACCTTTCCGGTTCGCTTATTCGGGCGTATTCATTTCAAGGTCAAGCTAAAATCGCTCTATTTGCGTTTGCAGCGCTGTTGTTTCAAGGATACGAGTTTTCTTTATAATCACTTCTCTGGTGGCCTTGTGAAATATCATTTGGTAAAACACGTAAACTATTTGCAACACGACCTCGTCATCTTCTTGCTTTGCTGTAAAGAAAACAAAAACAAAAGAAACGTATTAGATAGGCAGAATATCATCGCAATTATTTTTTGCGCAGTTTCCGAAAGAAAGCCAACAACATCTTGGGCCCAGGGTCAAGCAAATGATAGCCTGCAGAAAAGGCGTAATTTTTTGGGCGTTTTTCAGACGAGCGGAGGTAAGTGCGAGGCAAGTGTGAGGCAAGTGCGGGGCGAGCGCGGAGCGCGAAAAAATGAGCCAAGCAGTTTAGTATATGTGGCATTTTTCTTTTGTTTACTGATTTGCTTTTTCGACCTTGTTGAGACGAGCCGACAACTTTCTCAAAAACAAGCATACTGAGCATCAGCCCTGCCCAGCTTAATCCTGAGCGTTGAATGCGCTATAACGCAACATAGAAAGGCTGGTGTTTCCAGCTTAAACGCATCGTAAAAGAAAATTCAAACGCCGTTGTCTTGCCGACGACACACCGAAGCTCCTTTACCAACTCTTTCCCTGTTTTCAACGACAAATATTTCTCCTTCTTACCATTTAACAAGTCTATGAGCATTTGAATGATGCCCTCCCTGGCAAACACAGTGGCACACTCATCGTCTAATGACACCGTACCAATCAGGATCACTACTTCAAGAACAAGGTCATCTTCAGCTACACCTGAACACAGAGACAAAACGAAATCTACCAGCCTTCAAGGAAAGACATGGTTAGCAACGCTAGTTCTACATGGCCATCTGAAGCCTCGTCCACACGAGCAAATTTTATCTGCCAAATACGATATTTGCTCGTGCGTATGGTCTATTGACGTCATAGTTGACGAAAACTTGTTTGTTTGTTTATGCTCCAGAAATGACTTAAGACAGCCAAGAGACACACATGAAAGCAAGCCAAGGATGCCTTCAATCTATTGCATCCTTTAACTATTTGCCGTATTTTATGTGACGAGTCGTGCACACAACAAATGTTCGCACGTGAGCAAATGTATTTTGTGCAATTTGTACAGGTCATCACATGATCTCGAGTGCAATTTTGAATAAATAAGCAGGAGTAAATTTTTTCAAACACTAACAAAATAGACCATTTCCGAATTGCTGTTTGCCTCGGTTCCAAAACGAGTCCTGGTGCACAACCATTCAAATGCAAATGAGTTTTGTATTTTCATGCAAATCAAACTCATTATCATTTCAATGGTTTAGCACCAAGACTCGCTTTGAAAAAAAGGCAAACAGCAATTCGGAAATGGCCTATTGCATGAGCCCGTAGGGCAAGTGCAATTGGTCTTTGAAAAAAATTACGAGTGATTATGTATACCAAACTGCACGAGAAAAATCATGTGATTACTTATTAATAATATTCATGAAAAAATTGCGAGATGGCTTATCATAATTATGCAGAAGCAACACAGGGAAATCACGAGCAAAATAATTTATTCAAACCCTGCAAATATATCATCACGCGTTCCATCAAAACAACCGGTTTTTCAATGTTTTTAGTTTTTTAAGCCGCAAAAAGTTTTTTCTCTTTTTTGCACCGAATTGCTTTTTTTCTGCACTGAATTACCTTTTTTCTGCATCGTGTTTCCGAAAAACTGCATTTCTCTTAGGCAATCAGAATCGATAAATTTTTTCATGCATATTATTGATGGCAAAATTCGGGCAAATATTCCCATCCACACGAGCAAATAAACATTGTCACATAATTTGCTCGTGTGGACCAGGCTTAAATCGACGTTGTCGACGGGAAAGAGAAAGAAAAAAAAAAGGGTAAGAGATTATAGAGTATTTTTAGACAAGAACTTTGGCTAATCACGACCAACAGGGACGAACCAATAAGAGCACGTCGCAACTCACCAACGTCGCTACGGGGCCCGGGGTCTCTCTTTTCCCCGCCTCTCTCGCTCCAGGGGACTGGAACAAGTGACACCGTGGCGTGGGAAAGAGGCGGAGCAAACCAGCGCCCAGCGCGGGAAAACGCCTCCGACCGAGTCTCCTTAGTTCGTAGTCATTCACCATTACACGAACCACTCACCTGGCTGCAGTTTCGTTTTAATATAGTTTAACATGTCGTAATCTGTCAACAGGCCTTGGAAATTCACGTCTGCCATTGTCAGATTTCCTAAGATCCCCAATGCCTCCAGGACAAACTCTTCATCAGGGCAAGTTCGCACGGCATTGGCGAGGTCACCTATGTATTCCTACAGAGACACATTATGAAACATCCGTGATTGGAATCCTCTACAAAGTAAGTCTAAAGCTGGTGACACACGGTTCAACATTGTACAACATTTGTTGATCACCAAATGTTGAACCGTTTCCGTCTGTCACTGGCTTAACACTAAAAGCTAGCTCGACCAAGGTGATGGGTTGCTAGCGAGTAGACTCTTCGAAAGGAAAGGAAGGATTTAAACGCCCCCGAAAGAAAGAGCCTGCTCCGTGCTAGGGTGCCGTGGCACATTGTCTACTAAAACGCAAGTGCAGCCCAATGCCCCTTCTTTGGTATGTGTAGAATTAAAACAGTTTATCGACCTGTCAACCAGGGATGGAATTGCCTGCCAGTTTCCCAGCCGAAAAAAAAAAAAGTAACTATGCAATGTGCAGATAATAGTCCCTGCAAATATACTGATTTTGTTTACCATTAAAAGCAGGTGGCCAGAAAGCAGAGAATAGATTAATTAGGTTGAATATGGAAAATGTAGTTCTGAGACTTTTGAAAACCAATGATACGCTAACCTCACATTTGGTTCACACAGTACTCAGCTATGGCTGGCTTTTGTGGAAATACGGACAGGAGATTGTAATTGTTGCATTTTCCAAGGCAGGCAAAATCTTTGTCTAATTTAATTTTCTCTCTTCTGATTGTTAGCTCCCCATACTGACTTTACACAGTTTACTCTGGCTAATTTTCAGGTGATTTTTCTGGACAATTGCTCGGGAATGGGCCATTTCCAAGTTCATGGAAGCCTCTTTTTCCACCCAGTTCTAAGGGTGAAAGTGTTGTGATAGCCATCAGTTTTACTTTGCACATAAATAAAAACTCATTTTCATAAGAAAGACTTTGCACTTAGACTCACTCTGAAAGAGAGGTTGAGGTGAGCTCAGAAATGGCTTATTAATGGGTTACTTTTTGCCAACTCACCACGAACTGAGCCTTTGTGGGCCCCTCATGTTGTGAGATGTTTCTTATCATCTTCAGCAGTAATGGGTCATTGAATTTGAATGCTCTTCTCATCAGTAGCCTCAATCCAGGCCCTTCACAAACCAGCTGAGCATTTCTCTTGTTGGCAGCCAAGTTGATGCCTAATGCAATCAGTTCCAAATCAATACGATCTCCTGGGCATTCCAACATCATTTGCATCATCTACCACAACAGAACAATGTCGAAAAACTTACACATACATAGGAATCGAGGATCTAGCATAACAGTAACAGTGACAATAATTATTAGTGGTCCTGTCCTGTTTTATGAAATAATTGGGGCACAATTCATGTAACCTGGAAACCGGTAACCATGTGGTAGTTAATCAACGGTACCAGTATACGAGTACGTAGCCAGCAAAAATAGAGTTGTACAATATTAAAATGGTCCTATACGGTATGTCAAAACTCACTTCTTTGAAGTTAACATTGGATAGCAACTTGAAGCTTTCGCTCCAATGCCAGAAGCTTCTTCAGCAAAATAATGTTAATTACACAGCTTGTTCACTGCAGGGTTATTTTTGATTGTATGACAAAAGATGGTCGAAAACTGCTGGATGAATGTAGCCTCTATCTCCATCTTCAGATCTGGTTGCTACCTTCTAAACATACATGTAACTTTGCAGTATGCTCCTATAGATGATTTTCACTCATGTGACCAGCGGCCAAATTGATTTACTCTAACAAAAGGAAATACTTGCATAAAAATTTATGAACTTCAATTCCCCAAAGATTGTTTAGGTAGTCACCAATATGGCTGCCGTGACGTCATGGGAAAACGACCTACTGGATGCCTACATGTAGCCATCAGTTATTCATTCAAGCAAAGACTTACAATTGGTATGCAGTCTGTGTAGGTGAACACTGACTTGAATCGATCATCCATGCTGATGTGGTACAGGATGCACAGAACCACAATGCTGTGAATCTCATTGGCTAAATTGACATGAATTAAAAATGTCTCAGAAAGTCAGAAAAACTCTGAGTATAACCACCCCAAAGT
>BLFK01000383.1:4804552-4807052 GCA_014634185.1 Astreopora myriophthalma | reverse complement strand
GTTTGTTGTTGTTGTTGTTCTTGTAGTAGTAGTCTACAGCTGAACTTCAAGACAATCTACATGCAATTGCCACATTTCATGCTTTCCCAGCCCTCGGAATAGAGGATCACCCTATGTGCTATCTGAATCGAAAGATTTTCCAAAGAAATCGTTTGCCACTGCAATGAAGATTTAGAGATGAAGTGATCCAATTAGATTGTTTATTGCATGCTCACCATTTCTGTTTTGTTTTCCACAAAAATACTCAGTTTTTTCAAAAAGGAGACGACCAGGATCAGTAAATCTACATTGTCTCTCTCCAACAACTGCACTAGCATAGGCACAATCTTCTTGTTCTTCATTTTCACTTCAACCTTGGCATCTTCAGCCAGGTTTAGGAGTAGGTATGACAAAACTGGATCAAAGTAAAGTAAAATAAATTCTCAATCATAATTAGAAAAGAACAATTTATTAAGAAAAGAAAGAACATTGCAACTGTTTAAAAGACTAGATTAATTAACATAATATTAAAAGTTTGTATAATTATTTACTTACCTCTGAGAAGCTGTTCTTGCTTCTTGACAAGACCTAGAAATTTCTTATAGCCTTTTTCGTAGTCCTTTCTGTTATTGCGTAAACAAGTTAAGAAAACAACCAGTAACTCACTATGATTTGAACAACAAGGCAAGATTTTTTTATTAAATAACCCGTCTTTGGAGGTGATGAGACCCACCCAAAGAAGGCACACTGTAAACTCAAAGTAACAGGGTAGTTACATGTCAGCAGCTGGCTTCTTTCAGTTAAAAACATTGGTGAAGATCTCAAGGGACTAATATAAAACAATTTAACAATAATAAATTTATTATTGGTTCATGGTTTAGCATGCACATATCAAGTTATGATACATGCAGGGAGTTTGGAGAGCATGTGAGAAGCAAAGTGTTGCTTAATGTGAAGCTGAGAACAACTCTAGCTTCTTGGGTGCTCTTCAAATTTCCCAAGTGCACCATAATTTGACATACAGTGCTGTACTGTAAGCATAGCCAAATGCATAATCATCCAATTTGCTAACTCAAACTTCCTTCCTTAAAAATAATTGTGATGGTCTATATTTGTCAGGATATTATTTTTCTTCTTCTCAAGTTCAGCGGACCACTGGTCATATCTCTTGACCTCGTGTTCCATCACCTGCATGCATATAGCACCAATCTTGTAATGAATGATGATGGAGTGGAATTGTGAGAAGCTGGAGAAACAGAAGAAGACATACACGATGTTGGTTGTCAGCTCTGTGCTTTTCTTCCAGTCTTCTCGCAACACTCTTGACAATGCTCCCAAAACAGGTTCTGAAAGACATGGGCATTTTAATTAAAATTAAATCAAAATTTCATCAGACTTTGTTTGGCATTTACCCACTGGCTAAAAGCACATAGCTTAGCTATCAACTTACCATTCACTGCAAGCTCTTCCAAGTTGTCAGGGTTCCGAGCTAGCTGTAGGATGAGGCCAGTTCCTCGGATCTTTTCTGGAAGTTCTTCATACAGCAGCTCCACATAATCCTCTATGTCATTGATGTTTGCCTGTTCATCAAGCTGTGTCCAACAATGAGAATCAGCAAGAATAAAAGAAAACAAAGTGTCCCATGAAAATACCTAAGACATGTAAATTGATTGGTTAAACTATCTATAAACTAAACAGAAAAATCCTGCTCACTATGCAGGGCTGGGATATTGGGGGTAGACTTGGCCCAAGTCTACCAATCTTCTCATGGGGATGTAAAAGTATGACAGAATTAATGAAGTATGAAGTCTGTATTTTCTGCCTGACTCAACTCACAAAATCAGTCTTAGAGAGAGAGAGAGAAGAGTAGGATTTTGCCAACGATCTTTACTTTTCTCTTGATCAAATGATCAAAGCCTCACTGCACTTGTTTCAGTCCTGGTCCTAGTTGTTCGAAGGATCGATAATGCTACCCACTGGATAACTCAATTGGTTTTGCTGCTGCTTATCCACTGGATAGTGATTCATCCCGTGGATAGTGTTATCCACCTTTTGAAAAACTGAGGCCTGCTGACTTCTGAAACACTTAAGGCAAGTAAAAAGCTTCTATAACTCAAAAATGGATTCCAGTTTTTGCTGGCTTAAAAATTACATGTATATTCCTAAACTATCAACAGTTCATTTCATGAACGTACCTCTGTCCCTTCAAAGTCAGCAGCAGCAGCAGCATTCTTTAAAGTGTCAACTTTTTCTCTCACTTTTGCTTTCCCTGCTCCTGTATCTTTCCTATTCTGCAGGTAATACAGCAGCTGTTCCACTTCAGGAAGCTTGCTGGGATGAATAAGCTTGCACTTTTCAATGACTTCTGAAGCAAGTTTTGCTATGTTGGTGGTAGCATTTAGGCTCTGCAAGCGAATTCTGTTTAATGGAATATAGTATTAGTGCTTTTCAACCATGCAACATCACCGTGATATATCCTGCAGTCATCTTTTGATCTTCCCTTTCTAGTCAGTGTCATAAC
>BLFK01000383.1:4784552-4799552 GCA_014634185.1 Astreopora myriophthalma | reverse complement strand
TGATTCTTCTGTGAAATTCGGGGTCCTTGACGCGGGTAGCAGACGCAGATGACGTAAAACAAAGAAAAGCAAAGAAAGCTCCCATGCCAAAATACCATGGTTACTCGGAACGTGAACTCGGGAATGGCCTATTAGGAGACGACTAAGCCAAAATTGAGGTAAGGAAGACGCGGATCAAGATACCAGACGGTCTACCAGGCAATCCCTCTATCTGTCCGTCCATCATTAGTCAATCAGTTCTTCACACGGTGCAGTCAGTCGGTCGGTCGGTCGGTCGGTCGGTAGGTCGGTCGGTCGGTAGGTCGGTCGGTCGGTCGGTCGGTCAATCAATCAGCAAATGAGAACTGAAAAAGTTCCTATCAAACGGGCGAACGTTGAAGAAAACAAGCATACATGCACTTACTTATCGGGCGATGCTTTAAGCAAGGCGTTAATGTGCGTCAAGGTTTGACTTGGGGTTACTTCCAGTGCTTCCAATACGTTGCAGAAGTAGTCTACAGAAAGAAACCGAGTCTCTGTCATCACATTCCGGCAACGAAATTACAAACAAACCACAATAGCCGTTGAGTGAATGAATTGCTACACGGATATATCAGTCAGTAACGCGTGACACGACTGCAGGGAGTCACATTCCCGCACTTCTCTGAACCCAAAGAGCCGCGTCTACAAACCCGAATCAGCTAAAATCATTTTAGTGATTGCGCAGAAGTGGTTCAGTTTCCCGCGCCTTTTACGCCCCATGACAGACAGATCTCTCCTCACCGATATCAGCCAATAGCTGTTGAGTTGAGTAAGGAGTCAGCCCGGGGATTTTCAGGATACTCTCTGTATAAGCGTACATGGTACCGCGAGCGACGGATCCAAGCCAATAGCTACCAGGGTGGTGTTCATCTTCATCTAAGAGAGACACACAATGCAAGATCACTGTAATGTAAGCACAACAGCGGCTGTAGAGCTGAAGTCTACAACTTTGAGATTTAACCAAAGGGATATTGTTAAATACAAGTTGGGCATTCGGGAAGTCACAATCTCTTAAACATAGCCAGATATCACTAGCCGTTACGTTCCTACCTTGTAGGTCTGGAAAGGGCAAATTTCCAGCTTTCATTGCGGCCTCCAAGCCAGGATTTTCTTGCGTTATGAAAGGTTCAAGTTGTTGGGGTAGCGTCAGAAGATAATCACCAATCTAATGATGGAATTTTACCAAAAAAAAAAAACAAACAAGCAAAAAAAACAAAACAACAACAAAACAAACGGAACGTAAACACGTACTGACTCGCCGATGTACTCTAAATTCTTTAGCCCTAAAATTGTACATGATCATTTTCCTTTGCGATAAAAGGCCTTTCCAATTGTCTGATTGGCCCGAAAGTAATAATTACGTTGTGTTTTCTTTGTTGAGCTTCGTGATTGGTCATCACCCGATTACTGACTCAGAAAGCCCAAACCAGCCATGGTTTCCCTGCTGGCAGAGTCCTCTTTTCTCGTCAGCCCGGCGAACACAAAAGAAAAGATGCCGGACTCTGCTGGCAGGGAAAGCCATGGTATGATAGTTGAGTTAATCGTTTGTTTCACGACTGTGACACAACAGGCTCGTGGGTCGCGACGTTTCGACCACTATACTGCTGGTGATAGATTCACGAAGCGCTCCTAAGCTAGGATATTTCTTAATTATTGTCTTGTAACAATGGCCCTTTGGCGGCCTTTGTTATAAGGGAATACCCAGGAAATATCTTAGCTTAGGAGGACTTCGTGAATACGGTCCCTGGTCTTCATCAGGCGATGGTGTCGATTGGCCATGCACAAGTATAGGTAATGTTTACAATATGAGCGGCAGTGCTGACTCGAGGCGAAGCCTGATTATTAAAGATGAAAACATCAGCATTTGGTATTGATGTTCATCCATTATTTTTGTTGTAGAAGCATTTTAACGAAGAAAGTCAAACGAAAAGTGTATGTAAATTAGGAGAATTTTGTATATGAATTATTAATGACTTAAATAAGTACAAGTCTGAGTAGCACCGTGGCTGGTGGTGATTGGTGCGTTTCGATCCTCGCTTGGGCCACTTATACTGATGCATAGACCAACAGTATAACGGTCAAAACGTCTCGATCCACCACTGTCACGACAAAATCGTGAGACAAACGATTAACCCAACTATCATTACGGACCACAATGAGTAACGCGTTTAATGATACCAGTCATGGTTTACTTCCCGCGCTTATTGGATTTCCTCTTATTTTGGTTTACACACACCCAACTAATATCCACTGTAACAACATGCAGTATCCTGATAGAAGCACCACGCTTTACAACTTACTGAGTAGAATGAATTCAATTTGTGTCGGAAAAAAATTAGTTACTCACATGTGTGATGTATCCGAGAGGTGACAAACTGAAGGTGGGAAGTTCATCGCTTAACGCTGCACCAGACTCGGGAGATTTAGCTGACCAAACCTGCGCAAGAGAACACTATAAATGCAAGATTCCGTGTTATTGATTTCAGCGCAAGAGAACCCATAGGTGGATATTCTCTCAATGACGGTTCACCCTTGATCTAAAGTTTAAGAATAATGGGCTGTTCAGCCTGAGAACTTTCGTAGCGAAGATGTTATCTATTATCGAATTGATAACGAATTTTTAAATGGATTAAATTGAACAGGAAAGTGCGCAACACGATACATCACGTGATTGTTTCTCTTTTCAAACTTTAACGCCGTTTTGTGAAGGTTAGACCAGCGTCAGAGACAAGGCCAGCTGCTAAACATCACGCCAGATGAGTGCAGCCCCAACGGAAGAAAAAGTACCTGAAGCTTAGGAGTCTGGGCAAGTTGTTGTCGTATTTGGATGAAGACGATGTCAAATGCGAATGTGTGAACTCTTTCGTTCAAAGCTTGGAGTTGATCAGCGACACCAGGCAGAACCACCGCGGATTCACCAGCTGATAACAAAAGATGAAAAGCAAACAAAAGACAGGTGACAAAAATATTTTGTATTCGCACACCTCAAAATGACCATAGCTGGGTCAAACAATGTTAGCTTGAAGATTAATTGCAAAAATTCCTGGCAATAGATACCTACAGTCAGGCACAAAAATAGCTGAGACTCCACCGCTAAACTTGCGGCCACCTACCCCCATTTCAAAGTTGCAATTACATGACAGTGTCCACAAAGTGTGCTTCAAAATTGAAAAGGGAGGATATGGACGAAAATGCTGGGGTTTTTTTCAGCTAAGACAGGACACCTCTTGGATAAAACGTGTTTGCTGCTGGTAAGTTTCATGTAATTCATTCACGGACAAAACAGCAGAACCAATCCTTCTCGAGGCTTGGAGCTTGAACCTGGAACAAAATCCCCGAGTCTTTAAAATCAAAACCAAAGCGATCATTGAAAAAACACCTTCAGACTTAATTGTTGCAGTTTTTAGTGCATGAGGGGGTTTATGCTGATGTCTAATCTTGCAGATAAATTATTCCTCAATTAGAAGATAATTTTAGTATAACATGTCTATTCGTCTTCTTTTTTATGTATTGATCTTATTTAATTTCTTTCTTTTTTATGTAATGATCTTGTCTTCTCTTTATGTATTAATTTTCCCACACTTATTATTTTATCTTGCATGTATCTTAACTCTAAACCGCATAGATTAGCTATGGTATTTGCCGTGTACAGTTACCTCTCTTTGATCAGTTTACTCAAAATAAATAGTGTGTAAAGTGTGTAAGTGTTTCGCTCAAATGTCTCAACACTTTTGTCCCTGATTGTAAGCCACCTGAACGATTTTCCACATCTTTTAAAGGAAATAAGCTCATTCATCACCCTCGTCATCATCATCCTCTTCCTCCTCCTCTCCAGCAGCGGCATCAACATAATTATCATTACCACCACCACCATCATCGTCATCATCGTCGTCGTCATCGTCGTCGTCATCATCATCGTCATCATCATCGTCGTCATCATCATCGTCGTTATCATCATCGTCATCGTCATCGTCATCGTCGTCGTCATCGTCGTCGTCATCGTCGTCGTCGTCGTCATCGTCGTCGTCATCGTCGTCGTCGTCATATTCGTCGTCATCGCCGTCTTCATCGCCGTCGTCATCATCATCGTCAATAATGTCGACGTCATTATCAAAAGGAGCATCAGCATCGACAGCGTCATACTCATTCTGTTATGTTCTTCACTCTGTTTACTGCATTACACTGAGTATAATTTACCTGACAGAAGTTTTTGCTTTAATTCATTCAATGCACTGAACTCAGCGGGTCTTTCCTTTTGTAAGTAATTGAACCAATGGAAAGGTCTCAGATGAGAAGGTGATTTCTCTTGGATTTGCTCTTGCACCTGTGTCTCCGAGTCCTCTTCAGACATTAGGATTGATGCAAGCAACTTTTGATCCAAGTCTTCCATCTTCAAAAGCAAATCACCTAGTAGAAGTGTCAATTAAGACGATGCATGTAGCTCAGTAAGAAATAAACAACTACATGTACAAAGTCATGTAACTCTGTACATGTCTGCAAAAAGCTTGTTTTTTTCCCGGCTGTGATTTTTATTTTTGCAAGGCTATGTTTACTTATTTCAGTATAGCAAAATGCAAATCAGTAGCCAAAATACCAAGCAATGTTTTGGGCTTAAATTGAGGCCATATTAAAATAAATTCTGGGCAAATCCAAGCAAATCATATCAATGGTCTAAAATTTGACAAATACAAAATTCTAATGTTAAGAAAGGGCTTACTCGAGAGGGAGAAGAAGCTAACATACACAATGCTAACAAAAGGATCCAGACTTTTTACCACAAATCTGAATCAGACGAAATGCATTCTGAAACATTGTCCAGTCCTCAGTGATTCCTTCAGAAGACATTGCATCTATTTGCACATCCACTTCTAAGGAGCATTCTTTTCGTAAAATTGTTACACACTCATCCATCCGCCCTGCATAGGCACCAAAGAATTCCTGAAAGTGCCAAAGATATAGTTTGATCAAGGTCTGCAATGCGATTATGGTTACATTACGAAATCTCTACTTAAACCCAAGAGTGCCACTTATAGATTTTACTCTGCCTAACTCCAAACAATTTTACTCGTCACTGCAGGTACCCCTCGGGTAGGAAAGGGCTAAGAGAATAAAATTAAGAACTTTGGAAAAAAAATAACATTATTGCCAACACTGAACTGATCAGCAGTCTTGCTACCAACAGTTCCATGACACCTTTATTAAACAGGTCCTTTAATACTATCATGGGTATGAACCCATGCACTGCTTCATATTCGTATAAATTTTGAATCACAGAATGTCCTGCACAAAGTTAATTTTTCAAAAACGTTCTGAAATGTGTAGGGGGATTTTATGGGTCTAACAACAACACACCAGCAACATGAAATAATTTGTTTGCTGCAACACACTGTTCCTCAGCTGATTCATTGAAGAAAGTTCACTTTTATTGAGCCTTACCTCAAGGACATGACGGAGCCCATGCACTGCATAACCATCAGTTAAATCAACACAATAATCCACAGCCTACAGACAAGAAAATCATAATTGTTATACAGTATAGTAGGGCGATTTCAATTGAGTGTCGCAAAACCAATACCAAAGTAATTACTCTGACCAATCACAGCAGGTGCAAACAATGCAATGAACCAACTTGCTCAAAGTGCGGGAAAAATTGCACATGCAAGTGACAAATGGTTTTGGTTTGCCTTCTCATTGGTTGATAAACCAGTGCAAGATTTTTAAGCCAATCACAAAGTGTAGCAATTGCAATCACGTAATTTCTTTTGATGGTCATTTGAAAACTGCTCTAACAATAACAATGACAATAATAACAATAACAAACCAATAATTATTTACACAGGATACCCATTTAGTACATCAGTACTGCTGTTTGAGAAAAAGACCCTACTGTGGTACCACGGCACTTACCTGCTCAGAGAGCCGAAATATTTTCTCAACAGATTCGGCCATGAAGCCTGCAGTCTCCATAAAACCATCTCTGTGCTTCATGATATGTAATAAGACAAACAAAGAACCACAGGCATCACCTTCTTCATTTCAAACAGAAGCTGGAACACCATCAGAAGCTACGTCTTTTGTACAATGAATTTGACACATACCAGATGTGTTGCCTGTAACTGCTCCATGAGAAAGGTTTGCTGTAACATGGGATAATCCAGCAAGTATGGAACATATGGCGAGAAAACTGCATCAACCAGCAGTTCCACAGAAAGTGTGCTACATTTATCTGGGGTATAAAGAGGTATCAGAGTGACTGATGGAAATGATGAGGACTGGAACTAAAACAGGCTGCATGGCCCAGTGGTAATAATAATTTAACCACGTAAAACACCCAGGAGCCGGAGGCTCGTTGTAATGTGTACGTGAACTAAAAACACGAAAGAAAAGTCCTAAACTATTTAAAAGATAAAATTTATCAATACAATTCATAAATATTCTAAAAACCACAAACTATCTATCAATACAAATATACTAAGAACACTTAATGTAAAAACTACAAAAATCTATTGGCCCATATTGGCCAGTAGGGCACGCTTGAAAGAAGGGAGGTCTTTTGCCTCCCTCACCTTGACAGGGATGCCATTCCATAATCTAGCACAAATATATGAAAATGATTTATGCAAGCACTATGAATTCAAAGGTGGCAAGGTGGCAAAGTGCTGAAGGTGGTTAGGGTGCTGGATGTTGTTGCAAATGTGTCACTGGGTTCAAAACCCAGTCTGAGCAAGTCCACCATGTTGCCTCCTTCCAGTTTGGTTCCTTAAAGTTTTTCTGTTTATTTGAATTGTTTCATTCTTTTCACAGCCTCACAAGCCTGAAGCTTTAAATATCACTGTACATAAACAAACTAAGGTTCTTTATTTCACATCACTTCACTTCACTAGAGTCACATTTCTACCAACTGGTGCCGTTTAATGATACAAAGTCACCCAGTACCTTGAGGGTGTCCAGTACAGCTGCATAATGATATTCATCGGACTTTGTCTAGAAGTGTCCCCCTTACCCTAATCCTAACCCTAACTCGAACAGTTTAGTGATACATGAAGTTCTTAGGCTTAAGGGGACACTTTGTGACATCCAAGAAATTTCCGATGAATCTCATTATGTAGCTATAAAGGACAAGTATGAGTACCTTGCTGTTGTGAAATTGCTTTTTCTAAGGCATGAGCAAATCGCAGAGTTACCTGAAAAGAGAACATTAAAAAGTTGGTCTAAAAGAAAGAAAACCTAAATATACACTTTTCTTCACGACAAAAGCCACTGTTTTTAACATGCATGTAGCTCGGCTAAAACAAAAACTATTGGGCAGCATCTTTTCCCAACAATACACATTTTTACAGTTACACTGTACTAAATGGGATAAGAATTAAAAAATAAGACAAACCAATGACTAATCAATGTTGTTAAAGAGGTTCTTGGTGATTAACTGAAATAACTAAAGTATCTGTTTTCAAAGAATATTGACCCTCTCATATTTCTTAACTCAAATCTATTAGCTGTTAGTAGCTCTGCAAAGCAAAGAGACTTTTTGACATAAGCTTAATTTTTATCTAAATTGAGTTTATTGTGATTCAGACCCCTGATTTATGAAAAGAACTGGTGAGTGATATTACAGGGCTTATTTTGTTTAAAATTACCAACACCTGTTACTAATCGAGGTTGAGGGCCACACTGTAAGTTACAGGCCAGGTTTTTTCCACGTTAATTTATAACCTTAGTGTGAAGCATGAGGGCCATAAATTGAACTGGAAAAAACAAGGACATGTAACTTACAGTAAGGCCTGAGAAAACAATGTTGGTAAGATACTAATTTTATTAACATCTTTTGGTAAACAAATCAAGTGGGAAAGCACACTCTGAAATTGGCCTATCATAGCATGTATACTATCTGAGAGATACAATTTACTTACTAATTTTCTAATTGGCAGGGTCATTACAAGGAAAAGAAACAATACATATATTTTTTAATATCATTCTGAGTACAAGCCCTCACCCGTCTCAGCTCAATTAACTTTTCTATGATGTTTGCCTTATCCTTGATGAATTCTGTGATGCATGAAGACAGCGATGGGTCCAGGTGAGTTAGTGTTTGAGTAATGAGAGTGCACAGCACGGTGCCTGGGTCATTGAACACCTGACCACACCATGTCACCTGTGTAAAAAGAACTGTTGCATGTGACTGTACAGGCAAACAAGACAAAACAAAAAAACAAAAAAAAAAACAGCTCACCAGGCCATTCAAGCCACTACCTAATGGTTACAGTAATTACCCAAAGTAAGGATGTACCACTGTCCTTTCAGATTCAGCTTACAAAATATGAAGTTCAAGCAACATCTTGCATTGCAACTGAACTTCCCAGTCGCGGTAATTTTTAAACGTGTACATGTAAGTTCACTTGCGGTAGACATAAGTTCCCTGGTGAAATGTACCTGTCTCATGTGAGTCATAATCATCAATGGTAATGGATTTATACACCACACATATCCCATACAGTACATTCTCATGGCGGTTTACAATTCTTTCTCTGGGGCGAGATCGGATGTCAGCCTGTGTAAAGGTGCCTCTGGCAGCCGTTATCAGTCCATGTGTGATCTCACCCAACCACCCAACCCATGCATGAATGTGAAAGGAAGACAGATGAAATTACATTCACAAGGGCCAGACCACAGCACCGGGATCTACGTTCCCTACCATTACACAAAGGGTGCATTTTTTTGGGACTATTCTGGAATAAGAATAGACGGAATGGTTAGTTAACGAGTTTTTATTTTTTATTTTTATTTTTTTGTCGGACTTTGTTCTGTTTTTATGAATGGAATAGTATTCTGTTCATTCTGCTGTCGATAGCAGAATGAACGGAATAAACAGAATATGGTTTACTTGGAATACACAGAATACACTTTTTTTTTGGGGGGGGGGGATTATTTTGGCGCCCAAATCGTGCGTGTCTGTCAAATGTCACTCTTAGTCGCATCCAGACCATTCCAAGTGTTAGTTCTCAGGTCACCTCTGCAAGAACCATTCCGTTTTTGGAATACACATTTTTTTTTGGAAAACCTTATTCCGGTTCTTCCCTTAATCCTAAAACGGAATAGGAAGGAATAGGCAGAATAGTCCCAAAAAAATGCACTCAAAGGTTACACAAAGGTCCATCACACAAAGGTTCCCACTCCAATGGTAACATGCATTGCAGGTTTCAAGCACCCTGGTTCATGGTAATTAATTACCACTCTCAATAACATTTATGAGGCCTTCCAACTACCAAGGGGTTCTGCTGCTGACAGGTGACATGACAAAAATGTTGGGACAATCTTTTTCCAAAACACTGACAGCCAACAGGAACTGACAGAAAAAGGGCGACATTTTGTTACAGCAAAACTGTCTGTAACAAAACTAAAACAAGTGACAAAGTGACACAAGAACCCCCTTTGAAGGCCTAATTTGTAATAAATATTAAATGGCCAGTAATCATTTACTACTTTCCACACCTATTTTAATAGTAACTATAAAATTAATGTGCATTTGTTTATTTGGTTAAGCTAGCATCGTATAATTTTGTTATAATTATTAAAATTATAATAATAATAATAATAACAACAACAATAACAAATAATGGTTATAATTATACTACTACTACTAATGAGCAATGTACTAAGCACAAATCAAGTTGTCAATCAGGCAATAAGCCATTCCTTATCTCAGCAAGAGCTTCATTTTTAATGTTAATGACATCATAACTGCCTCAAAAGTCAAAGTCACGACATACATGCAACATAATCATGATCACAATACAATCTAAATTCTCCCAGATATGTTATAATTAACCTCGGTGTGCCAAGTAGAGAGGATGACATCATAAAATGTTGACAGCCATTCCAGCATTGATTTATTTGGGTCTTCAATTCGAACCTCATTCCAAGTCTTCTGAAGCTTTGTCTATAGATAAATAGAGCAACTTGAGTCCAGTTATTGACAACATGCACCATACTAAAGTTCTGTACATTTACCACCATACAGAAATCATCACATTTTATAGATAATGTATTTTTTGCACTAAACTGGGCACAAAACAACAACTTGCTATAATTTTTTTGGTTTTCTTTTCTATGACTAGCTACAGAATGCTGAATGTTTTGGTGTCCCCAGAGAGACTATGCTGAGTCCTTTCAAGAATTTTCTCCCATTTTTGTCTCATAATACTGATCACAGAGGACACTGATACCAGTTTCATCCCACATCTTGATGTTTGTGAAAACAGTAAACATCAAAGAATTTTTAATTTAAATTTTTAACCTTGGCAAGACCAGCCGTGGATACGTCCTACTGGATTTTACAGAAAACGGGAAGAAGGGAAAATAAAATCTACCCTAATTCCCACGTCCCCATCTCTTTCATCATAACACTGATTCGTACATCATCAACAACAAAACAACTACAGAAGGACACCATTACCATTAATGCGGTTATCTTGAGCACCCTGTTAACTTGAATGGCTTGTACAGATAGTTTCCATTGACCCACTATTGTCTTTAAATTTAACCCCACTGTTTCTAAACCCCTGCTACCTAAAAAAATGGGTAACCAACATCCTACAGCATACTTGCCTTATGACATCTGATGTAATAATTCTGAAGTTGATCCAGCCTTTTGATATTGGTAAATATTTTAACATATTCTTTAGTGTCATCTATGGGCAAAGAATAAAGAAACGGGAAGAGTTTGACAAGTTTACGGTTGCACTACAAATCATTTGATATATATTAATCTTGTGTTGACTTAACTTGTTTGAACAATATTCAAAGAAAGGAATCAACTGTTAGCTTGTTATAATTACCTCAGGTACAAGCAATAATAAGACAAGGTAAAGTATCCTTTGAGTTAATTCCTCTTTGGTCCTAGAACATTTTTATTTAATAACACAACTGAAATAATAATGACCACATTACCAAGTGAGTGGTTATTAAAAGCAGCCACAATCTTAGGACTCAGAAGAGCTTCCAACCTATTCTTCAGACCCTCAAGTAGTCGGTGTCTCTGCACATAATCAGGCACATCTTGCAAAACAGTCTAAAGGTAAAATTTATACAGCATTAACTAAAGATGCTTACAAATTAAAAATAAACAGCACCTTGACAACTAGAGTTATACTCACTAAACTTCGATGCATCCCCTCTAGCTTTGCTGCAATCTGAAATTTACAAAGAACCATGCAATCATTATCTTATTTGCACTTTGCTAGAAATACACACTGTAATCTACCGTTATGTAGGGAATACCAATAGTCTCCATAAGTTTCATTAGGTAGTGGTAATCAGATGAATGTAAATGTCTAGGCTGTCTCTGTGGTGATCATTTACTTTATTTCAACGACTTGTAGTCGTACATGTACGTTTGAACAAGTAAGGATTTAATGTAAAGAGAAATTTTTTGTGATAAGTATCACCTGAAGGCTTAAAGGAATGATTACTCAATGATAGTACTTACAGCCTTTACATCCCCAGATTCAAAAACTTTGTCCACATCAGAAGACAACACTGTCCAGTTATCTGCTTCCTGCAAATGTTTATGATTATCGTAAACAAACGCTAATGGTGATCACTAAATATTCAAAGCTGACCTCAGACTGTCATGCTACCTGTAGAGCCCTCGAAGCATCTTGCATCCTTGATTTAACTGTATCTAACTCCATCAACATCTTCATTGACTGTGCTGTAGTTTCCTCAACCTGAAAATAGTCATGGATATTTTGAGACATTATCAATAAGTTGTGTGACTGAAATGATTCCAGGGCTGAGTTGTTCAAAGAAAGGCTTGCATTTCTGGGGTAACTCTAATTTATTTAAAACCAATAGTTTGTCATGGTGTTTGTCCTACCAACTCAGGGCAAAATGGTTGCCATGATTTCTGTGCAAAAATTTGGTATCAACTTGGTTGACAAGGGCAGCCCTCAGAAAAATATCTGAGTTCTCCTTACACAAATCGAACCAAGATGTGTAACCTTCTGATTTTACTAGTTCACATGATGTCCGACTGGCCAGCAGGAGATTTATGGAAAATAGCCCATTAAACTATATCCGGTGACAACTGTCTTCCATACTGCAAGGACTGAATTTAAAAAAGGTCATTAACAAAACTAATATGATCCAGCATTTAGTGAAGTTTTCTAAAAAGTCTACAAAAATAAAATTGGATTATTACAGCTCTAATGTCCTCCTTCACTAGAGTCATTTGTTCTTTTAAAAGGGAAGCATCATGGCGTATGTTCTCAATTTCCCGTAACACCCTGAAAAGGAATCATACAGTAATTTTGTTGTTAGGAGATGTACATCTCTAGGTAAATCAGCATTCAATTAATAATTCAGGAATTCTAATAATACAGGTAGCTCTTCAACCAGGGACACCTCTTAACTGTATTTGATTCTTTGATTAACTAATGCATTTCATTCAGTTTTTCAAATTCACAGAGATTATAATAATGTAACTGCTATAGTCACTATAATTTTTTCTGAGCTAGCTGTACTTTAGCTGTTCATCACAAATTGTTTGAAACTTTGAACAAGCTGTTCAGCCATTCATCTCCAACTGTTCAAAAATAATTATTTTTTGGCTTTTGTTTAAAAGCAAAAGATTTATGTCACTCAGTCATAGACAATTACACAACAATATACTAAGTTATAATTATCTATTATTAGAGTGCCTCTAACTTCAAATGCTTTTCATTGTTGAGATAAATCTCTTCTCCTATAGCAAATATAGCTTGCCATTTTCTCTTAATTTTTTTTTTCATTTAATGTGCCATAAAACCTTAGGCTATGAACTAGCATTCATTTGTCCCACAGCCAAGCTTGTGAGAGGCACGGGCCTTACTTCACCGGACGATGTCACAAACTGCTTGGCATTCCAGTTTTGAACAAATTTTTTTGCATTGCAAAGTGATTTCTGACATCATCCGGGAAATAGACCGATACCTCTTACTTGCTTGGTCATCGTACAAATAATCACTACTTTAAGGAACTTAGCGTAACTTGTGTGGGCCACTAAAAGTGAAATCTTGAGGAGAAAGGTGAAATATGTGCTTTATAATGCTGAGATTTAGCTTTTGCAAAAGAAAATGTTTTGATGTTAGGCACACTTCAAGAAACTGTACCTTGGAATATTATTTACTGACTGTGTACTAGTTTCCTCCAAAGCATTGTTGACTTCCTAAAAAGAAATATCACTGATCATTTGCTATAAAAATGCAGATGTGAATAGGGTTAAGAAATAACAGTTACTGTTAAACATGGTCCAGTACAGGAAAGGGCCAGGGTTTGGGAATCATGAAGCAGTATAATCTCATCCCCAGTATCCCTAGCCATCTCCCTTGTTCAATTTTTATTTTCATTCTCACACCTCTTCAGATTGTACTCATTTGCATAGCTCAAATGATATTGGACATCTCCCGGTAGTTACTGGACAAACTTCCCCATCTCTATAGGACTGATGCATGGGCTATAAGAGATTACCCCATGAATAGAGCTCCAGCTCAACAATAAACAGCGTCTGCAAATTCTGACCTTACCACATTATGACTGAAAACAATATTTAGGATTAAGCTTTGATTTGAAAAATGCTTAATTTTTAGCCGTTGTGATTTTTACCTTAAATATTTTTTAATAAACAATTTCAGCCACTATAAATACCATGCTAATCTAGTGGATATCAGTATTATGGGCTAGAGGCCAATGATTCAGGTTTGACATGCTCAGTCTTCTGAATTTTCCCACCTTTTAATCTTGAGTATGAAAGAGTAAATTTAATTTGAGGTAAAGGGAGATGACCGTCTGTTTGAGAGATGGAAAAGAGTGCTAGCCCACATGATCATGCAAAAAAACAAACCAGGAAAATATGTAATAAAGCAAGCCTTGGTTGGGATAAAACTGAACCACAACTGATGTTTTCAAAGTGAGGTGGAAAAGTGAAACCTTATTCTGATGCTAAATGTTTTTAAAGTTAACTAGAACTTAATGTCCTTGTCCTACAGACCTGGATAAAAAGCTGCAGCTTCATCACCAAATTTGATGCATGAGCCTACCAGAAAAGAAAATTAAAATACCAATAAGTAACCGACATGTTATAAATTTAAAATGCACACTGTTCCATACAGTGCAGTCCTTACTTTAATTTTTCATTCTACATATGTACATGCTGGTCAGCACGAGGACTATGCTCCTCTGCTCACCGCACATGCCCCCAAATCCATTCATTTCTGACCCTTCTTTTCAATATCTTGATGAGTAATTTCTTAGAAATCAATTTTCTGATAAAAACTAACAATAAAAAATTACGACCTTTTTGACCTTCCCAAATTCATTTTCAAGTGCAAGTTAAAATGTACAAGTAACTAGCATAAATATGTTTCTAACAGTTAAAAATGGTTTTAAAAAATGCTATGATCGCTAAAATGCAGTAAAATATGTAACATAAGTGATAAAATATTGGTTAACAAAGGGGTGACATAAAGCAATTAGAAGAATAAAACAACAATATGCTAAGCTTTTTCATAAACTGATCTAAACAAATAGTTTTGCACAGATGGAATCACACTGTTTGTTTAGCATTGGTTTTAGGTCTTTGATAAAAAACATTTCGAAAAATAATAAGACAATCAAATTTGTTTTGACACTTCCTTCTTTTCAATACTTACTACATCTTCTAATTTTGGTGTAAGAACCCCAAAGTTTTTTCTTTGTTTTCTTAGCCACTATTAGGGTTGGGGTTCGTTTCAGCACTTTTTATTTTTTGTTTTTGTTTTATGCCCTCCATGCGTTTCACAGGTTCTTACACAGAGCCAGATGAGATAAGTAGATACTTTGATGTCATGAAGTGTGAATAAGGAGAACTGAACTGGACTGAACTAATTGGGTACATACATAGATACATAATTTACTTTTTAAAGCAGGTCAGGAATGAAAGGCAGCATAAAGGAAAGGCAGCAT
>BLFK01000383.1:4777326-4782357 GCA_014634185.1 Astreopora myriophthalma | reverse complement strand
TCCTGCAGTCATAGTTATTTTCTTGCACTGGAACTGCCTTTGGAAAGGAAATTTACAAGAAGTCATGTAGATTCGCACTCTTGCGCGATTTATTTTATTTAGGTCTTTTTCGGAGCCGTGACAGAGTTCGGGTTATAGGTTTCGGTCGATGTTAGATATGATTTCGCGACGTGTTGACACTAAATAACATCGACCGAAACCAGCTACAAATACGTTCCATTAGCCGCGTAATTCAATGCCATACTACTGAGTCTATTACATATTTAACAGTCTTTTTAGTAATATAAACTGGAAATGTCAAAAATTGGCTGTTTTGTCACTCAAACTAACTCAAATTAGCATTCTCGCAGCGATCGACCAAGTGAGCGGAAGTCGAGGGATCATCTCAACCATTTTGTAAGACGCCGCTGACGTATCGATGACTCATCTGGTTTAGGTCGATGTTATCTAGTGCCTTCCGTAAGTATTTGGTGTAGGCAGTCATATGTACAAAATGGCGATCGATTTTGTTTGTCACTTGTACATGTAGGAGTTTTTTTAACCAGAAAAGATGTCTGTTGATGCAAGATTGCCAAAGAAAAAAAAGAAGGTAACACCTTTAGCTGGAAGTGAACCTAAGCACATCGTATCTCCGGGTGATGTCATTACAGAAGACACCGGATACATGAGGTTGGTGGAAAGTGTGTGTGCTTTATGGTGTTTAGATGAGTTCATATGTTTTGTCAAACCTTTTTTGTATGCGTAACATTTCAGAGGGCATGGTACCTACGTTGATGGTGACAAATTGATAGCCTCAGTTGCTGGAGTTGTGGAGAGGGTGAATAAGCTGATATGTGTACGACCTTTTAAGACAAGGTATTACCAAAAGAATTGGATACATACACCTGTTGAAAATCAAACCAAATTAAAGTGGTACTACGATCAAAAATCACTTTTCTTGAGGAGAAAATGACGTCATTTACTCACCGGCTTAAAAATGGAGTGTGTGAATGTGGCTTAATTAGTATGCAGAACACAGATTTGACAATCTGAAAGCAAAAAACTCCCGTGCTGCATACTAAATAAGCCGCAATCACACTCTCCATTTTTAAGCTAGTGCATAAATTAAATGACGTCACTTTCTCCTCAATCCAGCTCTTTGAGGGCTTAATTCTGTCGGAACCGCACCAAGTAGTGCTGGGCCGTTAAATAAAAAAATTCCTGTCAAAATAAATAATCTTCCTCATGAAATAATTGCATAAAATCTTGCATGCAGAGTATTCAGCACAAGTACTTTCAAAATGTGGAGAAAAACAAGAACTGATTTTTGTCATCATAGGCGCACTTTAAGTTAATGTTATTTCTTTATTTTTAATGGATGTGGGAAAGATTTCCACACAGTTCCCTGCAGTAATTATACATGCATATTCCTACCAGCCCTCTTGCAAAAAGAGTTTTTTCTAGGAATATGCATTTATAAGTATTGTTGGGAGCTGTGAGGAAATCTTGCCTGGAAGTGCTTGTGCTATCAACTTGGTTCACAGGCCTTCCACTTTCATGATATGGAGTAAATAAACCGGATCAGGAATTTTGGTTTGGAAGGATCCAACCGTCTTGAGACTAATGATGTTAATTGAGGAAGTTTCTGAAATAGAGGCCTGAGGGGGGTTGCATTGATTTTTTTTCCTTGGGGTAGGGAGGAAGGGTGCAACATTCCAGGATGGGAGTTTAGGAACTAGTAATAGGGGCCTGTCATTACATGCTATTTTTAGATCTTTAGAGATTGGGATCTTCATTAGATATCTACCTACCTACGTACCTACCTACCCATCTACCTTAATCTACCTACCTGCCTGTCTATCTAATGATAGTTTTATGTTCTACTCTTATTCAAACCTTCCGAACATCTGAAGTAGGAGTTCAGTAATCTTGAGTATTAGAGTACCTTTGTCGAGTCCACTTTTGTGGCTACTTGTATAGTAAAGAACAGTGACTACATTGCAGTGTCATGTCTTCTTTAATTTCAGGTATAATGGAGAAGTAGGGGATGTAGTAGTTGGTAGAGTAACAGAGGTGAGGAAAACCTGTCAGGACTGAGCTATTATCTATCGATGATAATGTGCTAAAGCATACTTTAATATATTGTGGTGCCTTCAAACAAAAACTCGCATTTAATTTTATGAAATTGTAACTTGAAGGGAGCTGATAATAATTTGTTTATCACAAGGTCGGACAGAAGAGGTGGAAAGTTGAGACATTTTCAAGGCTAGATTCTGTGCTGCTTCTTTCCTCTGTGAATTTACCTGGTGGAGAGTTGGTAAGGAAATAGATTTAGATCTTCTTATCTCAGTTTTAAATTAATTTTGTTAAACAAGGTTTCCATAGAGATGGTGTCAGACTGTGCAGACATTTTTCATGTTCAGTATTATCACTGTTTTTGTTTCCATAGAGAAGACGTTCCGCAGAGGATGAGTTGATGATGCGTCACTTTCTTGCAGAGGGTGACCTGATAAGTGTATCCATTTGAAATTTCCTTTGGGGAAGGAAAACATTTTGAGATTAAGTTCTGTCATAATACTCCAGTGGATAACATAATGAAGTGTTTGGCCTATTCAAAAAAAGCCTTTTCAACAGTTTAACCGTTTTAAGCCCTGAGGGGTCCCCGAGTGACAAATAAAATCATCTGGCATTAGACAGAGTAAAATCTATAAGTGGCACTATTAGGAGTTAAAGGGTTAATGGGGGGTAGATGTTTCACGAAACAGTTTATAATAATGATTTGAAACTCATCCACTATGATTTGTCAGTAAATATCAAATTGCATATGAAAGAGTTGACCAACAAAGTAACCATAAGAGAACTCAGTGGCACTAGTAGACTTCTATTTGTTTCTGTCAAGGGATTTAACACTAGAGCAGTAATAGACCCTTTCACGGTTAATGACGCCATATTGGTTGGGCTGGGCAAAGGCAGCTAAAATTACAGTGGGGTTTTGCCGACCTTGAAATGCTGAAATGTAGGGAGCTTTCCAGACCAATAATATTTACAAGATACAAATAGAAATAGGACAAGAAATAGAACACTATACAAAAAAAAGGTTAAAATTACACTAAAATATTTGAGAAGTCATAAAAATGCTATGTTGTGCTGCGCTCACATTGTGGGTGGCTCCTCCTAAAATGTTCTGCAAGTAGTATAGGATTTAATGTAGCCGAAACCAATTGTAGAATTGCTCACATTTTAGTCTGTTCCCTTAGGATGAAATAAAAATGATTATGTACTAAATCATTCTACAACAAAATCATCCAGATAATAGTTCTATAACTCCTTTCTAAACTTTGTAATATCAGTAATACTTGTAAGGCTGTTAGAAGAGAAGTCGATTTCCAGCATTTACTGCTATTTTTAATAAGTTTATTGATCTCATTCATCCAACAGAAACTTAGGCCGTTAAAGGTAGCACGATGTCCATAAAGTGGAATTATAAATCTTCTTATCTTGCTTCGAATTTCAATGGAATTTGCATAATTTTGGTCAGAAGGATTTGTGTAAAATCTTAAAAATATGTTGATGGTCGCTGTAGCTTGAATCTGTAATTTACACTTCTTGAAAGTAATGTTAGTACAACTGCCCAAAGTACTGCTTCCTTAGTTGATTTACAGAAGTTCAAAGTCGGCCGTAATTTTAGCCGTGTTTGCCCCCCCACCCCACCCCCCAACCAATATGGCATCACTATCTGTGAAAAGGTCCATTAAGGTTGGTTTTCACTAGCATCGGAGTCATAAGCGAAGTTGTAAGAGGACTTACGACCCAGTGAAAACCGAACAATGGAGTTGAAAGCAGAGTCGTAAGCTCGATGGAATCAGAGTCACAAGGATCAGAACCATTTTCTGACTCCGCTTCCAACTACGTCGCTTACGATCTAGTGAAAACTGCATTGGCGGCGTCACAAGCAGAAGTGGAGTAGTAACCCAATAATAATGCTCCTTTTCATGCAGTGTGATTGGTTTATTCCTTCACTTCTGCTTGTGACTCTGACAGTATGGTTTTCATTTGATTGTAAGCGATGGAGTCAGACTCCAATTTTTTATCTTCACCAGATCGTAACGTTCTACTGTTCTGATTACGACTCGGACTCCAACTCCATCCCTAGTGAAAAACAGCCCCAGGGGATGTGACAAATCAAGTCGAATCAAAGTTTGGTTTTTGAGGAGAGGACAAAAAAAAGGTGGAGAACTTTGTTTATACATGGTTATATTTAAAGCTTGAAGCTTGTGGGGCTGTGTATAGAAAGTAACAATTGAAATAAACAGAACAGCATTAAGAATCCCATCCTGAGGGAGGCAACCAGTTGGCTATTTACAAGAGTTGAGTTCAGGACCACCAAACACAAAAATCCAGTTGGTGGTAAACTGAAGTGACATTTGAACCTGGAACATCCGCATGCAAAATCCAGTGCCCTATATAACCACTTGGCCACACCACCTCCTCCAGGGGAAAACTTGAGAACCAGCAGAGACTTTTTTGTGAGCACACACATGATGCTGAGTCTGGGAATCAGTACTAAGCTAACCCTAGATTGATATGTACTGGTATGTTGAATGTTTTCCTTCACTAAGATCAGGCAGAAGTGCACTCAGTATTTAGTGACGGATCACTTTCCTTACAGACTCGCAGTCTTAAATATGGAAAGGTTTGTGTGCCAGTCAGGCATTTTTTATATTTAAAGTAATACCAAAGTAGGAAAGGAACAGCTTACAGATCAAAATTAGGTAATGTGATGTTTTACATATAGTAATATACATGAAAAAAATTTCTCGATTTTGATTGGCAAAGAGAAATGCAGTTTTCAGGAAACACGATGCAGAAAAAAGGAAATTCGGTGCTAAAAAGAGAAAAAAATTGCGGCTTAGAAAACTTGAAAAACATTGAAAAACCTGTTGTTTTGACTGAAAGCGTTATGATATATTTGCAGGGTTTGAGTAAATTATTTTTGCATGTGATTAACCAGCGTTGCTTCTGCATAATTACGATAAGCTATCTTGCAGTTTT
>BLFK01000383.1:4729826-4772326 GCA_014634185.1 Astreopora myriophthalma | reverse complement strand
TTTTGAGAAACGTTCCCCCAGTTAGCGGAAACCCATGCTCGGTACGGAGGGTGGCGGCTTGCTAAAGTTTCGACTCTATTTGAGGCGGCTTGTATTCATAAACGCTGTGACATTTTTTGTGTTTTGGTTATTCTGAGCGACAGAGGGCGCTTTACTTCTACAGTGATCTAGCAATAGGATGAAAAGAGGGTAGAATATTTTTTTTCTCCCTCTATTTTGATCCTGTTGATTTTTTTGCCAACGACCTGCGAGAATTCACAGAAGAGCCTTAGTTCGACCCTTAGCTCGACCCTTAGCTCTGTCTAATTCTCGGAATTTGACAAAGTAACCGTGACCGGATCATAGCTTCACTTGACCGAATTACGAAGAACAATAGGCAGAAAAAGTTACTTTTATTATTTTTTGCCCCTTCCAGCTGATTTCCAAGGATATTGGGATCAGTTCTCCCCAATTTTTAACCCATTATGCATGACATCTTCCGGTGGAAATCAGCTTTCTTCATTTGTGCTATTCGCGTCCTTCTCGCGTAGATCGCGTGGCAACCGTCCGGCAAAACCGGTTTCACCAGCCAAAGATGGGGGGAATTTTCCCGCCATTTCCAATGATATGCACCGGCGCGACGGTCGCACCGGCCGGCCGAGGGCATGACTTAACAACACTCGGAATTTTCGGCAGGTGAGTTACCTTTAAAATCTTCAAACTGAGAGAATTTTTAGTTCCTCACAGTCACCGTGTAACGTCGAAGTTTGGCCTTTCGGAAATAGGTCAGCTACAGGTGAGGTAAACCTGTAAGTGTTTCGATATTCGGCGCACCTTAATTGCGTCTTAACAGGTGTGAACAAAGCTGTTGCGAGAAATATACAATTTCCTATTTTCTTGCGTTAGCATTTCAAACTTGTGGGCCCAACCAACGCGCATGCAAGTGTCCACTTGTAAGCGTAAAAGTAAATGTTAAAATACTCGTTCAATATCTCCGGGGCCTGAATCACCTACTGAGTGTAAGACCAATACAGTGGAACGGCCGGAAAACATCGCTGACCTGTTGTCACCTTAATTGTCCACCATCTTGGAATACTCAATTGCGCTTGGTCGTGTGAATACTCTTTTCGTGGAACTGAACCGCCTCCCTACATTTCGATAGAGCTAAAGAAAATTGGACTATCATGTAGGCTTGTAAGTAATCAGGAGTAATTCCCGACAATAATACCAGAGCATCACCTTCGTTTCAACGTAAAGAACACCTCAAATATCTTTTTTCAGCTGTCTCGGAAATATCATGTTGATTATCAGAGATGTAGCTTCTACACTCAGGAAGATCGCTAAGATCATTGCTCGCTTGAGCTACTGTTGTATTTTGTAACTTAAACAGTATTCAACAGTCCCAGATTTTTCCTTAGTTGACATTTGGTTTAGTGCCGGGGCTCAATCTCCTAAATCGCGTCTGAACAAAAAAATGCCACTCCAGGAACGTTCTCAGTCCAGGACCCAATTAATGCAAGCGCTCCCTTTGCCGGTTTATCTCGTCTAAAGTCTCACCGTGAATCTGTATGTAGCTTTATGTACGACTTCTCTAAGAAAGAACAAATCTTCTCCCAAATATACCTGTATGTGGTATATATAGATCCTATTCAATCTCGAGTCATTAGGACAAAACTGGGGTGACTACCTCTGATAATTCAGTTCTACATTGAATACTCGGGACTTGAACCAACGGGGTGTATGGAGTTGCCTCCTGTACGGGAACTGCCAAAAAGTGAATTTTCAAAAAAAAAAACAAGAAATTCTTTGAAATTTTTCATGCTGAGGGTGCCTTCTCTCAAAAGTGGAAAGTGTAGAAAATTGTGATAGTTCCGATCACAATTGATTTTTTTGATCTTATAACTTTTCACTTTATTTCTATTCTTTTCTTCAAAATAAGTTATCCAATTAATTAATCAATTGATCTCCTTACCGTCGGTTGCCGGTAGGCGTCAACACTTGCAGGCCCGTAGGCAGGTCTTTTTATGGAAGGGTGCGATCAAACGAGCGCCGGAGGCGCGAACCTCTAGGGGGGTGCGGGGGCATGCTCTCCCGGGAAATTTTCAAAATGTACTGGTTGTCTGAGACTGCATTTCGTGCGTTTTGAAGGCAGTGTGATATGAAAACAGGCAGCCAAAAGCGAACTTGAAAACGTGACATTACTCAAACTTTTGAACTTCAAAATTGATTTTTTTCGGTGCAGTACTTTAGGTATGTATTTTACGGTTTTAGAGAATAATGTCACTATTTAAAAAGAACAAAAATAGAAATAAAGTTGAAATTCCGTATTATTCACTGGGTTTCAAGATGATCAGCAGTGCTGATCATCATGATCTTTCAGTAGTGTGCCAAGCCTCCTTGGGTTCTTCTAACAAACAGAAACATTCAAAGAAAAAAGCACTGAATTTGATTAACGTTCTGTTCATCTTTTGACTAAATCGTTAAAATCTCCGTCGCCGGCTGCTAATCAAGCATGGAATATACAGAACGTTTTCAACGTGACGTCATAAAATTCTACAATCAAAATGGCGAGGTTTTCTGAATTCTTATCTACAGCACCTTGAAGATAATCTCGAACTAAATCTTTTCACAAGTTTCCAGTGACTTAGCATCTTTCGTTTTCAAAATACGGCATTTTCAATTTCCGACTTCTCACCTTGCGTGACAACAAGATCCTTATAATTTTCAACAATTTAAACCTTTCAAGTGTTAGAAGATTGTTTTTATGCTTATGTATACCAGCTCATGAGTGAGAAGAAAGCGTTTTCATTACAAAGTGAATTCCAGATCGTTTCGTTGATTTCCGGCGGCCAAATTTGTGTACAACATGCGTGCACAAAGATGGCACCGCCATACAAGGCTCTTATAAGTTGCGTGCAACGTTTCGGCAAATAACCAAAAAATGGTGTACCACAGACTTGAGAAGTTGTTTATGTACTTCTCTTTTATAACATTTAATTTTCCTGGCTTTTTTCCTCGAACGGAATTTATTTTTTTGTGGCGTGACAGTGAAAACGATCTATATATTGCTTGTTTCATTTTTACTACACAAATAGCGAATCAGAACAGAACTATACTATATTTTTATTTTATCATTTCACTTATCTGAAATCGTTGGTCAACAAAAAATGGACCTCCGCAGCTTGGGGGGAGTACGGGCACACCCGTCGCCCCCCCCCCCCCTCCCTGCAGGCCTGGTCTTGAGCTAAAAAAATGAACTAACCCGCTATTAAACGCGGTATGTTTCGCCATCAAACATTCGAAGTTTGATAGCCCGTTAAGCAAATTTTAGGAAAAGGCGGGGTCAGTTTGTTCAAAGAAGTCTCCAATGTCCAAATCTCGTCGCAATTTTTGGAAACATGCCCTAACAGTCCTTGAAACGGCGAATAATGTTTGATGGCAAGACATGTACATACAGGTTTGATAGCCAATAGGCCAATTTCGATATATTAAAATTCACACTTGGGGGCTGTTTACATGGAGGGAGGAAGATCCTAGCACTAGGAAAAAGCCCAGAAAGCGAAACAATTTTTTTCCGTTTGGTTTACAAGCAAAATTTCGCTTGCAGTTATGGTTCATAATTGGTAAAAAACAAAAACCTGCTGAAAAGCCGGAAGCCGCCATGTTGGATTCTCTGTCCCTAGTGTTAGGACCTTCCGAGTGAATGCAGTTTACATGGTGTTCAGATCTTGCTAGTGCTAGGATCTTCCTATTTCTCAGCTAGGAAGTTCCTATCGCTAGAAAGATCCTACCGCTAGGGCCAAGTACAACTTTTTGCATGTAAACTGAATACAGAAAATATATGGCGCTAGGATGATCCGCCTCCTGGGATCTTCCTTGTGCTAGGATCTTTCTCCTTCCATGTAAACAGCCCCTTAGGGGCTATTTACATGGAGGTAGGAAGATCCTAGAAGGCGAAACAACTTTTCGTTTGGTTTACATGCAGAAATTTCTGTCGAGGTGGAAGTGGAGAATGAAAGCAAGATGGCGGGCGAGAACAACAAACATGTAATTTGGGTCTTTCTACTCTCCTTACTAGCTTTAATAACTTCCTTTCAGCAGCAGCTGGTAGTCCTTTACAACTTGATTTTTCAATTGCAACAACAGCAAGCCATGATCATGCACTTAACGCATAGTGCTGCCGTTGCAAGGAGAGAGTTGAAAAAACGACAAAAAATAGATAAAATAAATAAAATAAAATAAAATAAAATCCAAAAAATAGATAAAAAAGAGAAAAAAACAACACCAAAAAAAAAACAAACAAACAAACACGGCCGCCGCCATGTTTGTTTTTTTGTCCCTAGTACCAGGAACTTCCGGGCGAAGGCAGTTTACATGGTGCTAGGATCTTCCTAGCTCACAGCTAGGAAGATCCTAGCACTCGGAAGATCCTAGCACTAGGGCCAAGTACGACCTCTTGCATGTAAACTGAATACAGAAAACATATGGCGCTAGGATGATTCGCCTTCTAGGATCTTCCTAGTGCTAGGATCTTCCTACCTCCATGTAAACAGCCCCTTAGACAAAAAGCATCATCTCGAGGCTCCGGGGAAAATACTCGTACAATTCTTTACTTGATTCTCCAGACCCTCGAAGGCATGTTTATTGTTTCAAGTTGAATTTTAATGTAAATCGGTCTATTCGATCACGTTTTTAATGTACGTTGCGTGTTTACGCTTAGCTGAAACCGACGAAATCTTATGTACATGTAGTCACTATTGGATATTTCGTTTTTTCCTGACTTCGACTGTATTTAATTCATCAGTTCTTTTTTATTTGTTCTTTTAAAAATGACGAATGACATGTTAAACACAACTCGCCTCGATTAGCTTTATTCCACCTGCCGGTAGGTTTACAAACTATAATTTCGCGATTAAAATGAAACTAAAAAAAAAAAAGCAGATTATATGTATACATATACATATAGATATATATATATATATGTAAAAATTGTAACAATACAAAAGTAATCGTAACCTTACGACGAAACGGCCAAATTACTGGAGGAATATTCGTCTGTAGTCCGTCTGAAATTAATGAGCCGCTACCAAACTTACCGAATCCTCTCATTTCTAGCCTCGCTCTGATTATAGCATTGAAATGTAGCATAATTTTTTTTTTTCAGGCATTCAACTAGGACACATTACAAGTTTGGTTCTCACTGGGAACTGAAAGTGCCACCGGACCGTTTTTAACTGCGACTGCTCCCCTACTTGCTTGTGAGCGTAAAGTGTTATCTTCTTTGGGTAATTAGTCTTGATAAATATAATTTATCACAACCTGAGTTGAAAGAAAACAAGGAAAATGAAGAGGAAGCCGGTGAAGTATTTTCTTTCTTTTCTCAGTGAGAGCGAGCGAAGAAAACCTTATCACTGAGATTTGTATCCAGTTGAGGTGAAAAGGACTTGCACCGTCAAAAGATTCTTCACTGGCTGGTAATTGTCAATTTCGCCGGCCCCTTAGATAAGAGGTCGTGGTGCAAACAGAACTTATTTAGAAGAAAGAAACAACATTCAGATCGGAAAAACAAACACGTACTTTAGCCATTACTTAATGGACTCATAAATTCTAATTATCCTTAAAACGATAAACAACTAATTTAAGTTGAAGGACTCGTCAAAACTATCAGCAAATCAACCTCAGTTCTGATCATGCAACATCGGTATGATATACTTTCGCCACGTCTTGTTACCTGCATTCAAAACTGTGGAAAGTCCAGAAGTTTAGTTCAAACCGGTCCATGCCAGCACTAACTGTTCATGTTCTTTTGTTTTGTTCAGCTAAATTACATCCGCTGTCTGTTCAGCCTCCCTAATGGGTATCATGCAGTGCGTTAATGCCATGTGAGGAAAAATCACAAATTAAACTGACATCACGGCTGCCGGCTTGGTGGTATTCTCTTGTAGTGTTACCAGCGCTACAGTGGCGGCGAAATTCCTGTTGGTAAGTATCAACTATAGAAATCTGATAATATAATCAGGCAGAGTATTTATGGGAATACATAACTGTATTCTACGGTGTTCAATATATCTTTATGAGTCTATCGGGGAATGAATTAGCCAGCAATCTGAAACAATAGATCGATCGAAGTAAATAGGCATTTAATACAATGTCTTTTCGTTTTCTTATCGCAATGTTCTGTGGGTGAATACACTGCAAGAGACAGTTCGCGTTGTCGGAACTCTTCATTCTTCTTACAGATTTCGTATATCTTGTTCTTCTGGATCAGTGGCGAGATCATGGTCCATTTGGCGATCACTCTGTAAACTATAGCAGAAAAACCACATCCTTATCTATTGTTTCATTATTATTATAGTCAATTTCGATCTTTTTATCATAACCACCCGCTGAGATACAATATGTTCCACCAGGAGTGAGACACGCACTGTCAGTAAAGGACGTAAAGCGTGTAGAATATTCAGCTGAATTTATTTTTTTCTTGACAGTGCACACGCAAATTTTATTGGATTCAGGTTTCGATAGACTTGAGCCTCGTCCGAATAGGGCCCTCTGAATATAAAGAGAGGGTTTGACTTCATGAGGAGTGCTTTTGGTTGTTTTTCTGTTTTCTTTTTCTTCCCTTTTCGTACCGACGCTTACTAATTTAAATTTCACAATAATTATTATCAATCACTTTGCTGCACCAAGCACAAACAGAGTGAAAGTGAATGTATTCGAAATATATGATCACTAAGAGAGCCTTGTCCAAGAGTCGCTCAGCTGTTCACGAACTTTCATCATCCGTTACTACAGTAGGTAAGACCAGACAAACACGTAAATGGCAATTGTACTACTTTTTGAAAGTGATTTAAATTTTATTAGTGACATCCATAACTTTGAGTTGATATTTGCCCTTACGATGATTGCCTGTGACAAGTTTATACACTTATGAGGTTCTCCTAGTCTTAGAAGCAAGTCAGTGTCCAAAACGTCATTACTTATGCCATCAAAATTAACAGATAGATTCAATGTGACGTGGGTCCCGACGGCCCCAGGAGAAAAAAAAAGAAAAGAAAACAGAACAGAATTCAAAGGGGACAGACTTTTAGATTAATGTTGCTTCTAAAAATATCTAAAATCCGTAACTGTTCATCAGTAGGATGCCCAAAATGTGTGCAATAATACAATTGCATGGTTTCCGCTCCATAAATCCTATACCAATTTGCAGAACATTAGGAGGAGCCACTCACAGTGTGAGCACAGTTACTGACAAGACGTATTAGTACGGAAAACAACGCAAAATACGTTAAATTAAAAAAACTAAAACACGCACCCCCTTCGCACAACTAGCCACCATAGATTTCTCAAAAAGACAACTAATTTTTTAATTACAAGAAAACTAACCGACAAGTAGCAATTTTTATAACCTAAGAACTAATCAAACAGAATATTAAGCAATGAAACAATTTAAAACTTAAACGATCACACTTAAATTAACTAAAGATTTACAATTAAGACAGTTCAGTTCTTCACTTTCCTGAGTCTTGCTTCCCAAAACAGTTTAACAACCACCAACCCAAATCCGCTCATCTACCAAACAGTCAGTCTTCGTTTAAAAGCTCTCTTTCTTGACTTTTATTGTGCAACGTTAACTGAATGCCGCTCTCTCTCGTTTGTGGTTTTGCTTTGTCACACTGATCGTAGCTTCCACGACCTTGAAGGGCTTTTCACGTTTCTCTAGTATCAGTCTTTTCAGCCGGCGTAGATAAAGGAGTTTCGTCTTTGAGTTCAAGCCGTCTCCTGCCAATGACTCTTTGGCAGTGGATTTACCTCTAGTGTCTTTCTCAGTGCCTTCAGTCGATGCTTCCTTCACTATTTCACTCAGCGAACTGTTCCCCCACTCCTTGCTTGCATTTATATACCGAATATTAATTAACTTATTGTTTAAACGGTTCTACATTTACAATACATTATACCAAATAAACATTTTACGAGCAAATAAACTTACAAGCTATTCTTTAAGTACTAATTACGGTTTGCTACGAGGATACATTAACACTAAATAATTAACACTAACGAACAAACTATACAGCTAGGAAAACAAAGAACAACGAAAAAGAAAAGGAATTTTATGACATTCAAGCGTTAACTGTGCTCTCTCTTCATGCCATTTCCTTCTCAAAAAGTGAAGGTAAAGTGTTTTTGCTTGTTGTGTTTGCATGGACTGATTATTATTATCTATGGTCCACTGAAACGAGATAAATTTACTTGCAAATCTCGGCTTCGAGGCAGACGAGGCCATTTCGGCAATTTCTCTTGACTCCATTCAATCTGCGATAACCTTATTTTGAACAAGACTCCTAAGGGCGTTTCCGTGGGTTGCAGCAAACGGTTAACAGAAATTGTAAAAGTGCAACGGTTAGTCTAGATCCGAGTTCAAGGAGCGGGTTAGATCGCTAGAAGTCGTTTTCATGTTGCTTCTAACACTTCGCGTACGATACTGGAAATTTAATTAAAAATAATAATAATTTGTGACTAAGAAAAAGAACAACAGGACGAAGAAAAAATCAAAACAAAACAAAAAAACCAAGAAGAACAAGTCAACAATACGGATATGGTGCATCGTCACCCATCTAAGCAGTAACCCCAGCCAAAAGGGCTTAACTTCAGTGAGAAGCACAAGCACGTGGCTAATTACCATATGAGACCATGATAGAAAAAAAAAGGAACGCGACCGATTTTTTTTGACGTAGTTTGCCGGTGGCATCCCCCGTAATTACCGCATATTGAAACGCGGAATTTTCTTTGGACTCAGCGAAATATATGCATGGTTCAAGTAAGTACTCATTCGACTGGCCAGGTTTTTTTAATGCCAGTTTGAATGGCCAAGTACCCTGGATGCGATAGCCTCTGCTCCTCGTAGCAATACAGCCATGAAAAGGTGACAACAACATTAAGTTGTTAACAAGTTTAAATCAAGATTGAAGAATCACATGAATATTTATTGAATGGACATTTTATACTTATTGATAATATTTATCTGTTATTTATCCGATTTTTACATATTTTTATTAACCTGTGTTTATAGTGACCTCGATTGATTTTTACATCTTTTCTTTAGCAGATCCTTGATACAGGGTTAACCTCTGGGTTTCCTTTTTCTTAATAACTACATGTGTAGCCTCGTTGTTTTGAAATAAAGTATTGTATAAGTCACGAAGAAACGAGTGCCGGCTTTTCTCTCGTTACTCGTAATAAATTACTCTCCGAACGAAGTAACCTCTCGCTATCGTGATCCGTTTGGCTGTTTCTGTTTAAATCAAGGTTAAATACATCCTTTGTCTATTGCTTTGCTCCCTGGGTTTTTTCGCTGTTTTCTGTTGACCCCCGGCCCGTGGGGAGCGTTGGTATTCTGGGTACAGACAAGATCCCCCTTGAATAACAAAATATGCTTCCTTTGGCTTTCAAAAGCAAACCAATAAAGTGCGAATGACGTTAACGATGTACGTTCCGCATTGGCTGTTTCCTTGTTACATTCTATTAAATCTATTTATTTATTTACTGCTTTATTTTTAAGCATTAAGGACTAAAATGCTTCCAGGGGGACTCAGCAATATGTAGGACCGGGGTCTCTTACGAAGGTTGACGCCCAATATCTAACCACGCTTGCTATTGTAATTTTCATGATTTCAGATTGCAGTTTTTCAAGGCTTCCTTGGGATGTAATGGCATGAGAATTATGAACCAAAAACTTGAAAATTTTCCAAAGACCCTTCCGCCTCTTACCACACTAGTAGGCGAGTGAAAAGGTTATTATTACCCGCAGTTATCCATAATAGGGTCTTGCTTTTTTTCTTAACCATGCACTTTACCATTTCCGTTATCATGCGGTATGTTGGAATGTTATGTTTCCTTCCGTTCAGGAAAGGCACCGATTGCTTGTATTGCTGCGTACGTCTGAAGCTCTTTGAATGTATAATGATGGAAATGCCGCATCGGTCATTATCGAGTTCAATGTTTAAGCAAACAGTAGATATGTATTTTATAACATGGTGTAGTGGACTCAATTTTTGTAGGAGCTAAGGAAAAATGTGTAAAAAAATATTACGTGCTTTACACTTTTTAATAAATGCCTTTTTTCTGTTCTTGATCAGCAAATTTTACTCTCTGTTTGCTAGAGCACGGTGAATTAAGAGCTCATAGACTCACTAATGAGATGGCGGCGAGTGTCAGTGGTCCATTGGAAACTATTGATACTCATATCCTCAAGCAGTCTCCTTTCCCTCCTCCTTCCCTTCTCTCGCCCGTGGGGGGAGGTAAAAGGAGATGCTTCACAAAATAGTGCGAGAAACAAATCAAAGTATGCCAAATAGAGGAAAAAAACTGACGCAAAAACTGAAGTGGATCCGCTTCAAAAGAACTAAAGCTGATTTCATTGGGAACTTGTACCTTATTCAGCATCTGTGATCATTGATTGATCACTGGCGGCGCAAGAAAAATTAAAATAACTGAAAAGAAAGTAAAAATAAAAAATGGAATCAGGCACTTTGGTGTTAGTTCTTGAAAAAAACATTGCTTCTTGGGTTGTTTTCTACGTCTCAACAACTGCGTTTGTTTACTAGCTGCTCATTCAGCCTTAGACAAGGATCTTACAAGGCCCTGGAACTGAATTTGCTTCAGAACCCAACGGGGGCGCCTTCTTAGGGACGGACCAATAAACGTTTAATTTTTTGGGAAAGGGGGAAAGCGGACTGGCCAGAATTACGAAAAAAAAAATTGCACAAGAAAAGTAGGCGAAAAATATAGTCGTGAACAAGTAAGCATGTTCAGCAACTTCGTTAAAGACATCCTTGCAACTATACCATTGCTGAAAAATATTATCCTCAGAAGAACCGAATTGTTCGACCCTCCCCTCCTCCCTCAAAATTAATTTGTCTGCGGCTTACCTCAAATTTGTTACTCTCGTGATAATGTTTTTCATTGCTTCGGTTTTCAACTATTTGCTGAACTTCATGCCTTTGTTAAAGTGGTTCAGTTCCAAGCAGTGATGGTATACTGACTAAATATCTGTATATTGAATAATCTGTCATTTTAAGTCAAAGAAGACAATAAAACGGATTTGCTGGTTTGTTTTTCTTTCCTCAAATCGTGATTTCATCGCAAAAGATCGTCAATTCTTTGAACTGCGTGCCTGCTTAGACAAAAGTTAAAACTGGTGGTGGTAAACATCTCAATCCTAAATCAAGTCAAACAGGAAAGCAAAGTTATGCTTGTTTATTTTGCGTTCAGTGAAACTAGGTCTCGGGGCTTGCCTAGGTAAATAACTGTCGATATTCTTTTTGTTGGCTACACATTACATTCAATGCGTACGCTTCAACTTAAGTTTACACTGGTGAAAGTAAATATGAAAGTTATCTAAGAGTCAAATAACAAAGTCAACCAAACATATGTCATGTTATCTGTCGGTAAATAACAGCTAGTCCCCACTTTCAAAGTAGTTGAAAGTTTCATATACATTCTTCATACATTAGACTAAGAGAGTTTATTCTGTTCCGTGTAAGTGACGACAGTTTGATGCGGTGTTAGTGCTGCCGGAATTAACTGACACGTTTCATTTATCGTGATATTTAGGTTTATTTGATTAAACCTAAGATTTTTTCGTTTCAAGGCAAATTTGCAGACTGAAAACGCAAAAAAAAAAAAAAGAAGAAGAAGAAGAAACAAGGAACAAAACAAATATGGCTGTGGACATTGTTAGATGATCAGATCTTGATGGAGGTCGCCTGAAGAAATAGAAAGAAGAAACATCTTTTGACCTTCTTTTCTTTCTTAATGCAGGAGGATGACTTTTGAAACAAAAACACAAAAGATTTTTAAGACTCAGTGGATTTTCTTTTGTTTAAACGCGGTGGAAACTTTCATCTCGAGAATCAAATTCTTTATTTTTCAGATGCGAAAAGCTGAGCGAAATTAATCGTCTAATCCATTGTTTGAATAAAAGAAAGAAGATCGTGTTTGGCGAATAATGAAAGCGTCATTAGTTCTGCTCACGGACAATGCCTTTATATCTCATTCTATGCTCTGAAAACTGTAAGAAACACCAACGCTTGGCTGGTCTAGATTCAAATAAAAAAAAAGACAATAACTGTCAGGTTTTAGATAATTTCTGATCTTCAGTACTTCTTTACAAAAACAACAGAGCCAAAACTGCAAATTAAAAGAATAATAGAAAACGGCAATGCCATCTTATTAGTCAATTGTCTTTGTGGTTGTTAAGAATCGATTCAGCACGTGGGTCGCGCGCCGAGCTCGTTAACATAACTGTCCGTGTTTGTCGTATTTTTGTAAGTTGAATAATTCAAGTATGGTCCCTAGTATAAGGAAGCAAGTCACTTTTTTCCTGGGTATTAAAAACCATCAATATCGCTCACCCAGTTCAAGGGAAAAGAAATATCGACTTGTAAACCGGCGTAGTTGATTCTAAGGACCTGTTTTTATTGGCAGGTGATGATTGTATTCAATCAGTTGAAAAATTAAACGGTTTGTATGGATTACTTGTTACCTCCTCAGAGCTCAGTTTGTAACTGCCAGCGCTACTGAGTATACTTGAATGGCCATGCCCTAGAGAGGCAATTCAGTACTGTTATGTATACAGGTATCGGTAAAACTATAGATTGACTTAAGAAAAGGGAAAATCATTTCTTACCTTAGAGGTAGTTCTAGTCAACGTTGCTCTTCAAGGTCGGTCGGTGTTGATGTAGTAAATGACTCTGGTAAGTTGACCTTGTGATATTTCTGTGGCCAGTTTTCAGCCAAATAGATCCCATATTGCTGGAAGACATAGATAAATGGGTTTGAAACAGGACCCTTCCTTTCTTCGGGCGATGCTGTGGAAAAGATAACGAATTCGCTGTTTAAGAGTAGTATAAGTAAGCCACGTCAATCTTAAGCGAGAACAGATCCACACCGCATAGCTCTTTTCTAACCCTTTTCTTCGAGGTCATTCGCGAGTTCTTTTCAAATCTGGTCTGCATTGTCAGTCTAAAATTGTAGTTTTTTTTTACATAGTTAAGCCTCCCCGAGAATTAGCTCTGATGGGCATCATAAAACGATTGTAACTTGAAGATCAGAAGGAGTTGCTGGAAGTGCCTTCAAAATGTACTACAGAAATACGACCTCTCGTTCTCGTATACTTGCTCACCATTCTTGAAATTATTATAATTACGTTTATCTTGACAATTGTAAATCAGTAATCGAAGTGAAACGCTTTTAATAACCCCCCGAATTCGAACTTAAAAAAACGGAAGGTGACGACATTCTATACAGAGGGTCTATACACTTTATGATGCTTAATCACGGGCGCGATCTTCAGTTGTGATTGAAAGGAAGAGTCGGTCGTGGTGGACGCACTGAATCAGTATAGTTTTGCTTTACTGGCACAGAAACTCGGTGGAAACGAAAATATTGACCATGTTTTGTTTGAAAAAAAATAATAACCGTGTCACATCTTATCTTTCCCTGCTGAGAAAATCAATGGAAAAGCATTGAACAACTAATATGATTTGAGCAAATTATTGTGTACAGTGGAAAGTTATTTGATGTCGGGCCAGATTTCACAATTTTATAGATAAACGAAAAAGAAGTTCTTTATTAAAAGATAAGCCTTCTTTATTCTCTGTCTTTACAGAGGTAACTGGAAGTCTATTGAAAGAGACAATCGACTAAGATATTTGTTTTAAAACTACTGCCACTGTAATTGGCGCTTCCCCGAAGAGAACGGAGTACAAAACAGCTTAAGTAATGATATAGTTGACCCCCCTCTTTCAAGAAAATGGCGTCCAATTTTAATTTTGCAAGCTTTATCAATACATTTAAATTGGAAGTAAAATCCTCGAAATTGAATTTACACCCGTGTTCAGGCTTTAACAGCCAATAAATTTTCAATCTTGGGAAAAAAGAAAAAAATCTGCTTTTGACTTTCGGAGAACTCATGGAAAGACTAGATAGATTCGTTGAAGACTTTAATTGTTGAGGAGAGTTCGTTGCAGAATGCGCTGTTCAAACAAAACTATTTGGACTGTTATACTGTGGTGGGCGATTTTACACTCGTTATCACTAACTAGAAAGCGAGAATTAAAAATTCAAATAACGTTTTCAGAGATAAACAATCTAAATCTCGTGGTCTCTGCGGGGCAGCGTAAATTTTTAACACAAATGAGCCGCGCTTGTTTTTTGAGGTATACTTCGAAATAGCAGAAATCAGCCTGGCTGGTAAAGCCGTTGGTTATGATCAGTGTGTGTTAGCAAGCGACGGTGGTGCCACAAAACAAGCTGAAATCTTTCAAGTAATAAACCACACCCGAGCATACCGTGTTTGAGTTCTTTATTGAATGTTTGCCTATCAAATGTATAATGGGGAAATGCTAAATGCCAAAACGGAACACAACACTGATCAAAGGCGCGGATGTGCTGTCTAGATTGTTATGACGAGTAGGGTCTTTAGGTTGTATTCTCAGGGGCTAATGAAATTTAGTGACCGACACAGCTCAGCAAATGGTGTCATAACCTTCCTCTTTAATGTAGCGAGTGTGATATTTGATCAGGTTTACAATGAAAGTGATGCTTTCCCCCCTCTCTGTCTTGTTGTTCCGGTGCAAAAAAAGTATCGAGACATCCGTCTAGTTAGTTTCCATTACGTGCGTGCAGTTTAGCGTCCTAAGTACGTTTTGATTTGAGATTGAAAACGTTTCTTTTAATTTCGTAAAATACTTCCGTTGTACATAAATTTACTATCTTGTCGGAGATATTATCATCTGCACGTAGCAAGCAGCCGTTTTAAGATACTGTTGCCTTTTTAAAACATCTTAAGCACTGGGTTCGGGTTTCAAAGGAAAAAAATACGAATGAATAGATCTGCCGTTTTAGTCAAGATGAAACAAATTTTAATGCAAGGTGATCACTTTTTTGTGAGCTGTTCAAAGGAGTGTTTATTTTTTTAAGGGACGTGATTGACCAATTTTGATTTGAAAACGGACTGGCATGTCATCAAAAGGCAGTTTTAAGGTTGTTCCCATACTTCACATTTGTTCGCAAAGCACCATGTTATCATTTAGTCAACTTGTGCATCAATGGCGATTAGAGAAACAATCGTGCTCGCGAAAGTTTGCCGCTTCTCGATGGCTAATATATAAGTTTTAATTTCGCCTATTTTTGGAGTTTGCTAACGCATTGATTACAGGTTCCCCGGAGGGCACATATCTTCTACTAAGCACCGCAAAGTGACCCTTAGCAATTAAAAATGTATTTAAATTTACTTTGCACCCAGAACCATAATAAGCAATCACTGATTACCGCAAACCTAAACAAAGGAAAATAAAAATTGCTGATGATCGTTGAGATAGGAAGCGAGAACTACTGGAGTTGCCAGTTAATGAACCAGATCTCTTTTTTTTCACATTCCTAGCTGTGCAGCACCCACTGTGTTCTCTCCAAGCCAGTGGCTTTACACAGAAACAACCTGACCGATCATTTAATGGTTCAACGAGAAAGAGAAAACAAAGTTAATCGATTTGTTTCTCCGGTGTGTTGTACATTGTGCACACACACATTTTGTCGTTAGAACTTCCCTCCTGTTGTCCACCTAGGGAACAACACGCGAGCCCCTGAAATGGACAGACCCACAAACAAAACCCTCACCTCATCTCCGGGGCTGCACTCTTGCTTGTGCCCTCTCATATAGCAAATAAATCAGAAAGAAGTCAGCTTCCATGGTTTAGCCTAAACCCTTTGGCTTAAGTTTCCATAGCAGGCACCTGTTTGATAAGGCTTTTGCTTTTCCCCAAACCAGTGGCCTACATGGAGGAGGAAACCTCGCATGGGATAAGCTCTTTGAAGGCAATTTAATACTTCAATAATTGATCATATATTGTTCAAGGCCGACTTGTTTGCTGTTAAGCCTATTTTTTTTGCAGCACGTGTAGTCGGAAACAAAGTGGCAATGGTCTATTGGCCTTCATAAAATATTGTCGCTTTTTCGATCTCATTTCACATCCAGGGCATGAGCCGGTTCTTTTGAGAACGGGTCCTCCTACTTTCCCAGGCGTATTAAGGCTTCTAGTTCATTAAACTCTCACATAACAACAAATCTCAGTAAATTACTCATTAGCTTGGCCAACAGTGTTCACTTGTGTAATATTCACCATTCTTAGTTTACCTCCAAAAATTTTAATTTGCTTTCTGGGGGATTAACAGTAAATTGGGTGTTTTCCGGTGATTACAGTATTAAACTAAGAATTGAAAGACGAAATCCTCCGTTCTCGGTTTTTTGAGCTATTCAAGCGGAAAGAAAATAAGCTGTGTTTTCGGTTACGTGTTGCTCACTGACTACAAATGTCTATTATTCTTGGTACGAACCGCCGAGCAGGTAATTTCCTCAATCCTAACTTGTAAACAGCTACCACCACAATGACCCTTTTGCGCGGACGAATTAAAATTAGCACTAACGACTATTGATGTTGTTTGCAAGATCAAACGCTTTTCTTTTTGCTTAAGTAAACACTGAACAAGGGAGAAACAAAACCTTCAAAAAAACTGGCCACCGTTTATTGATCTTCGGAATAAACTCTAGCTGTTTTTCACCCCTTAAGCAATTTTCTGTCTCATTTACTCTGATTCAATATTAATGAGGCCTCGTATTTACTCTCAGTGATGCATGACACGAAAGTTACACTATTTAAGAGATAGTTTAAAGAAGTAGTCACTGTAAAGAGTGAAATATACCGTATTTTAAGTCTTAGAAGTCCATTACTTTGGCAAGTGCTCTGATTGACCAGAAAGTAATGAGTTTTCGCAAGTAATGAACCCACACCTATTCAGATGCAAATTTAATTTCCTTCACCTCTATTTAAGTGTCGAAAAATTTCCGCACCATTTTATCCACTTTTTTTAAAACCAAGTGCAATGATAAAATGTTTTCTTTAATTCAATTTGCGATATCCTTTGAAAGGAATCAAGATCCTTCTCCAAGTGTTTCTAAACAAAGTGGAAAGTCTAGAAGCAATTTCCGCGCATGAAAAAAAAGAAAAAAAATCTGACAACACCCTGTAACGAAAAGCGGACAAAACGGTTTGGATATTAAACGCCCGCTCTTCAGTGTTCCACAGTGAAATTGTTTTGTTTCTCCTCTGTGCTCAGTTTGGCGAAATCTGACTGATCATGTCCAGAGTAAAACACGTCCTTTCAATTAAGGGGAAAAAACGAAGAAAGGTTGCGAGTTCGAGCAAATATGTTTAAGCACCTTTGTTTCTGACACGCGTCTGACACGCGCCTAGCAGCAGGTGCCAAAACTATGCCCCGCCCAGGGGAAAAAAGCTTAGATTTTGCCCTTATACATTTTCGTGCTTTCTTTCTTACTAGACGAGAGGCGACCCTACATTCCACTTTCCTTCAACTGAGATTGACGCAGCTTCAAAAGCTGCACGCCAATGACAGTGTCTTCTGGAGGGCGCATCAGCAGTTAACTCGATAACAGCCTAATGCAAAACCAAATTCGAAACCTGAAAAATAACACATATTTGTTTTCTTATTACCATTTACTGCATGCTCTCTCAATAAAGAGTTGGTGGTCTTAATAAGGCTCGTTTCTATTGGAAAATGTTAGAATGCTACTAATTAAATAAACCTATCTAATCACTTGTGATTGATTTGCGCGCTAACTTCTTTGTGTTCATTAATTCGTAATTGGGACCAAGCGTGTTTACATCTTTCCATTTCTGCAATGTTAATTCGAAGGATCTTTATCTACAGAAGTAAAATTAGCCAAAAGCTGCCTTCGGCTCGTGGTATAAACTACATCAATGCAAAAATGGTAATATTCGTTAAAAGCGCACACAAAAGTGCTTCATTTTTACAACGGAACCATTTTACAATTCCTTCGCATTAATTTGCCAGAATAGCAAGCAGGGTGTTTAAAATTATGTATTGAGGAGAAATAAAGTTTTGAGAAATGGCGCCCTCAGATTGACGTTAAATCCCATGCGAGATGAAACTACGAATTTGATACAAATGCGTAGAATACACCTGTGCCCGGCCCTTGATTTATTATTCGAATCTAAATTTCCCACTTCTTCCAGCGCTAGATTTGACCATCCGGATGTTAGGTAAAAGAAAACGAAATCAAGATTTAATCTTTGCTAATTCTGCACTTTGCTACAAATCTCTCTGTCGCGGCTTTCATTAATCCGGAAAAGTCCTCGTTTCAGTTTTCGCACGCTACAAAATCATTCACCAGAATCTGTTCTTTTTTATTCCAAAACCCCTCAGGAAATGCACGCCATCTATTTTTTTTTTCGCTCACGAAGCCTCTTGATCAGTTGCTCAAGTCTCCGTAAGGGACAGACTATTGCGCATGCTCAATAGCTAACTAAGGCAGGTGCATTGCGCCCTGGTAGCTCATTATAAGCGAGTAGAACAGCGTTCAATGAGGTGTGAAGGGTATGATGAAAAATATTTGATTTATTACAAAGACTTATTTAGTTTTGCCTAGCTATTGTTCACGTCTTGATCATTGTCAACGGCAAACATTGGCTAGAATATAAAGCGCTGACGTTTTATTAAAATCTCATAAACCGAAGTAAGTGAATACGTAAAGACGGACGACTCATCGCGAGGCTCAGAGATCAGTGACCAGCATCCTTGCGGAGATGTCTGTTTGGGTAGCACCGCCACTCTTGGAAAAACCAAGTGGTACATTGAATATAAGCCAGGAGGTCTTACGAAGTGTCTTGTACGGAAAATGGTGCAACGTTTTTGGAGGCCAAAAAGAACTGACTTTTAAATCAGGTGTGCTAGAGAAAGTGGACTACAACTCTGATGAAGGTAACTTCTTCTTTCTTTTTTCTTCTGTCATTACGGTAATATTGTAAAATGCCAATGAAATGGAAAGCATGGCGCGATTTAAGACCCCGTTGTCTGTGTGCTTCTTCCCTACGTGGAGTTGTAAGCAATGACAAATTATGTAATTACTTCTTTTTAAATGATGTGTTTAGTTATGGGGATTTTTACATTGCTGTTTCATTTCCTCTGTCTCCAAACCGGCGTAAAGAAACGCGATGTTAAACGCTTGTAAACTGCCTCATGTTACGTATTCTTTCGGAATTTAACTAAGGAATGCCATTAAATTTTAACGACTTAGGGAAGTTTATAGGCTCTGGTTTATTTTAATGAGGAGAATTTTAGTTTTATTAAACACACATTTTTTTCTCTTTTACCTGTAGAGTTCCAAAAGTTTCATGGCTTCGCCGACTATTTATCATTTGTTGTTTATACACGAGAAGACAGCAAGGTCAAAATACTATAAATTGCAAAATCGCGTGAGATTACGCTCGTCAGTGTTCATATTGTTCGGTAGCTTAAAAAAGAAGAAAACATCGCTCCGGGCTGTGCCGAAATGAAAATTAACCATTGAATGCTCTGATTTATTTTCTTGTGCTGTCATGTGAGGTGTATTTGCTTTTCAGGGCGTTAGGGGAATCTTCCAGACCTAGCGCGTGTCAGTGGACATTGCGCGCCAAATCTTATCCTGAGCTTTTACTCCGCAATGTTTTAAGAACGCCTAGCAGAGTTTCCGGCTGTCTGGTGAAACGGTCATTAGTATGTGATCCACCAACAAACAACATTTCAAACATGGAGGCGAAAGCGCTTCCTCGTTTCAATTGTAATTTGGGAACGATAATAAGGTTTAAATACCCAATTTTCCCTAGGCAGGTGGATTGCCGTTCGAATGAATATGCATGCCAACTCGGAGATTTAACTAAAAGCACTTAATTCCACCGGGTTTTGTAAACCCACAGTGTTTCGTGGACTTTTAAGCTCTTTGAGCAAAAGTTCATGCCTTATCGCTTGATGTTTCCGCGATTGCGATGGGGTCAGATATTGGCGCCCTTCGTTCTGACTTGCGAATACGTGATTCCATCGTTATCGAAAACTATGTGCCCTCATTGAAATTCTCGAGTGCATAGGTGACAGAGAACATAAAAGAACACAGTACAGAGAATGAAAAATGTTTAATCTGGTCCAATTTCGAATATGCTTTTCGAGAGAAATTAGCATGTTTGGGCATTTTTTATCGTGTAATTAATGTCTACTAGTTGGAATTAAACAAAGATTAGCATATCAAAGCACAGTAACATGGTGGAGTAACAATGAGCTGAAAACAGAGTCCAGCTCAAAGCAAAATCAATCAAAACAGTCAAACGCGCTTTCAAAAACAACTGCAAAAAGCCTTGCCACGTGACTCGCAGTCAAAACCCGCCTGGCTGGCCTCTATCGCCTCATCGCATCCACTTGCCAAAGTAAAACAAAACCAGACACTGAAAGCTACTCGGTGAGTGCGCGCTTGTTTTTGGAAAACAAGCTTCCGTGCTCAGTTCGTTCAAATACGTGTGCCGTATTGTTTGACGCTCTTTACTTTCGTATTGTTTACGAAATTTTACCAATACCTAAATAAAAACCTATTATAAAAGAAGTGTTCAGTAATGAAAATTTGCGAATCATATCCTTCCTAGCCATATCTTAACTTCCGCAATCATCTCCAAATTTACTTCTTTGGTTTGTGTTTCACACTGTGAGCTCCATCAAAGGTGATTGTTTGTAGCTGATAAGACCCCGTAGCATAACAATTCGTTAGAGATTAATGCGTCGAGTAAACCATCCCTTTCTTCTGCTTATCATGGTGTATTTAGCACGTTCCTCGGGTTTACTTTAATTCAAGATCATAAAGATTATTAGAAAACTCCTGAAGCAGGTGGCTCCACGTAAATAACCTCACTGAATCTCAATTCATAACTGGAAACGGATCAAAGAAAGGCTCGTTTCCGTGCCTCGAATTTTAAAACATTACGCCGTCTCCCCAATATTCTATTTTTTTCGTTTCAGGGGACTGTTTTAGCTTATTTTACAAAGCCCTCTTTCGGACTTTTTCCCCAATGGTGGAATAAAACGTTATGAATAATTGATTGTAAACGCCGTACTTCTGTTTGCTGCGATAGAATACTACATCACAAAACTGGCGTTTCGGTTTTCGGCCGCACGAAAGGAAAATCGGCGCTTTTTGAACTTTTTTTATGCGGATTTCGACTTTTAACAAACTGTTTTAGTATGTTTATAATTCTGACTTTGTTCCCGCCTGAGTTCATCGCATCCGTTGATTCAAACGAGGGCAATCTGTCTTCAGCATTTTACTAATCCGGTTTAAAAACACCTAACGTCTAGACCGGTGGTCAGTTATCTTGACTAGAAAGATCATTTTTTACTCCACTAAAAAAAGTTAGCGATGATTCAACCTTTTACCCAATCAATATCAAGGAAAATGAACTGTGTCATCCACTGCGTTTCACTTTTAGTCTCTTTATTTTTTTTCCAGAACACAACGTAAGCTTCATGAATGGTATAAAGCGCGTCGATTCAACAGCTTTAGTGCCTGTTCTGAGTAATGACAGCGCCACAAACAAACAGGTCTGTCTCGAAAATGAGTCTTTCTTCATGGCATTTGTCTCCCTTCCGGAGCAGGTAACCATAGCGCCCTCGTCAATTCCGGGTGTTCAACTTGGCGTGTTTAGTACATGCTGGATCAAAGAAGGGACACAGATGGGTCCTTACACTGGTCGCATTGTTAAAATAGAAGAGCTTAGTTCAGACGTTGATAACAGCCTTATGTGGGAGGTAAGTCAGTTAGTATTCGACAGGACAAATAACGTTTGCTGGGTGAATGTTATCAAGTTGAAAATTACGTTATGAGGCAAGCGGGCTGAACGTTATCGCTAAACGCTGTGTGAAGTTCATCCATAGCCCTGCAGGTTGTTGATTTTAAAATCAGTTAAGAACTAACTGGATTTTTATTAGAGTTGTTTTTACGAAACCGAGTGCATCGCTAGTTATCTGCGAAATTCAAAACAAGAAATACTTTTGGGGAAAATCAAATGGTAATTCAAGATTGATATGCAAAGGTTGCTGTGTTTCGCTGATGACTTTAGATTAAAATGTCTTAACTGTCGGAAGATAATGCAAAAACATTAATTTCTTGTTCCTTTACTGTCAGTTACAAAATATAGTTATTTAAGCGGGATTCTTTTGGCCTGTTTTACTTTGAAATTTGGGAGGCTACTGAAACTGAGTGAATTTCTTTTTTCGCCTGAGGCGTAAAAATTTGGGGAAAAGGAGTAAGTTCGGAAAGCTCATGTGTTGCGTACAACTGACACACACAAAAAACAAAACAAAACAAAAAAAAAACGGAAATCCCTGATCAAAAGTCAGTAGACATTTCATGAGTGTTTGATGCTCAAACCAAGCAAGGGTGAGATCATAAAGGCGAAAAATTTCCAAATTTTATTTCATAATCTATCCGTGATTTAGTCTGTGTTTGTATAGCACACAAAGTATTCGAGGACCTCCTTGACTTACAGAACATGGCACTTTAAATTCTCTATATATCTAGAAATTCCCCGAGATGATCGCCAACGTTGCCTCATGAAAAATTACTATTCCCTTCAATTTACGCGTTGAAAAATTCGCGAACACTTCGTTCCAACATCCGCAACATTTCCTGACTAGATGAATCAATCGTACCACAGTATGGCGAATGCAACACAACTTTGATAAGTGAAATCATTTGCTTTGGGATATTCTTTCAGGTTCTCAACGAAGATGGCTCGGTGAGCCACTTTCTGGATGCTAAAGACGAAAATCCTCGTAACTGGATGGGCTTTGTTAACTGTGCAAGAAATGAACAAGAACAGAATCTAGATGTCTTTCAGTATGGGGGCAACATTTACTACCGCGCGGTGAAAGATATCCCACCAGATCAAGAGTTGCTTGTTTGGTACGGCGGAACATACGTTCAATTTCTTGGTATACCTGGAATAGCGCCCGTAAATGACTTTGTGAGAAGAAAGCGAAGAGGCCCAGAAGAAGAAGAAGAATCGCATCTTCCAGGTTGGTATATGCATGCAGAAGCACAAGGAACGGTTTTTGGTAATTTCATTCTTTGACCACTGGGTTCAAGACTAGAAACAAAATCCCCTTGTTTAAGATATTGAGGAAAAAAAAAGGACAGGGGTGCATTCTAGCATATTTAGAGTTTCCTTTGAGTTTTCACACTTATGTTTTTACATAGACCTCGGTAGGCGGAAACTGGGATTTGCCAGTGTGAGAATTATTTTTTACCCACTAAGAGTTCTTTAGCAACCCTTGTCAGTATGTAATTCTTTGTCAGCTTGATAGATCGTCCTGAATCGCATTCAGCTGAGTTGCTGCTCTTTGCCATAGCAGACTGAGAATCGGATTTCTAATGAAAGTCATGATTTTTGCAAGCTTTGATTTGGTCTGCATCAGTGTTCGTGATCGTGGAAAAGCTAGCGCGTGGAATCGACACGCTGCCAAATCATAGCATAGTTTCCACAATTTCATTTATTTTTACCTTTTATTTCATTATATTTTACCTTCCTTTATTTCTTACTTTAAATGAAAAAGTATCGGGCCATTTCTTTACTAATTTATAATCATAGGCGTTTCAGAACATACCCTCGTGGCTTCACTTTTAGGCGAAAGTGTTCAACAAAATCATTCGGCCTTGCCGGCGTTTCCAGTTGGAGAGTGAATGACATACGAATCAAATCTACAAAAACTAAGGCCATTTTATTACATTTCGGTTCTTCCCCCGTCCAATTCCACACGTGTTATTGACGACGAATAAAGTATAATGTTATTCAAACTCTTAGTTGGACTGGATTTGTTAAATTCAGTTTACCAGTCGAGTTAACTAACTTCACAGGAATCATTCGTCCCAAGTGATTTCTGTACAACACTCGCACCCAAATGCAGTCGCTGAGATACTGAAAAGTATATCTCTGCCTTCGCTTATTGTAACTACTGGGTGTACTTTCAAAATGTGCGAAATTTAATAACACATAGTTCGGTATTAATGTTTATGTGTGCAGTTAAAAGCTTTCGGTACCACCGAACTTGTTTTTATGAACTTTTTTTGTTGTTGTTGTTGTTTTGTGTTGTCGACCGGAAACTGAATCCATTTCTTCGCGGTTCTTTTTTCGGTGCAACTTTATAAAAGCCATTAGCAAGGCATTTTTATTGATATGTTTCCACACTGAGTGCTACGTGGCTACATTATACGAAACAACCAAATCATATTGTGACAGCGAAAGAGAAAATACCACAAATCCTCAGTTCGGTTAATCGCGTGAGTTTCGTTGAGCTCAGTTCATTTCGATTTTACTAAGTAGAAAATGCTGTGGCTAAAACAAACTGTCCACGAATTTAACTGATTTCATTTTTAATTAGGAAAGAGGGAAGTTTTGAAAAATTTGCATTTCCACAAGCATCTACGGGCAGTTAATGAAACGAATAAATATTAAAAATTACCGTGGCAAAAAGGTGACCTTGCTGTAGCTTGGATATAGCGTAAATCTTTCTAGAATACAGACGTTGTTATTTTACAAATTTTAAATTAAGAAGCAACGACGTAGCAGTCTAGTGCACTTTGCAATAAGTCACCCTGTGGGTATAGTCTGTTTTACAAGTAAGTGCGTTTAATTATAAAAAGGAATCCGTGAAATTGCGAAACACAGAACAATTATAACAGTTGTCAAGTTTTAAAAATATCGGGGTGCGAAATTATCAGTTTTTTCTTTTCGAAGTGTTGTAAGTTGTGTGTTTTTGCATGCCTGTTTTATTGTTCAATATAACTTGCGTCGGTGGTTTCAATTGCTTTACTAGCTTTGAACCATAAAACAGATTATTTGCTGAGATAAATGCAGTAATTATTAGATAGTTAACCCTCGAGCTAACATCATCTCTCTGCTGTTCTGTGATGTACATCTAATGGAACTAATGCACAAATTACAATTTCATTTTTCCCTCATCGATTGTTCGCTTCGGCATACCCACTGGCACCCTTACAACGAACCATATCTTAATACACAGTGCTTCCGGAAGCGAAGATTCGCAACTTTTATCGTGTAAACAGCGATCGAAGAAATTTAGATATGTTTTTTATGTAATAAAAATTCGAAGAAAAGTGACCATGAAAAAAAAGTAGTCAAAGAAATGTGGTAATTCCTTCAGCATGAAGTTTCGTTTACGTTTGAATTATGATTTCTCCTGATAGCCAATGTAAATTTGTTCATGTAGTTTATTTTAAAGGAAATCGAAAATGGATTGTGTTACTGCTGTTCTTGTTCAGAAAAGAGTACAAGGTTAAGACAGCTGTACTTCGATTAATTTAGCAGGCTTTCAAGGAAAATCAATTAGGGCGCTGGGGTATAAAATTAATAATGTATTAACTGTAATGATTTGTAAACGGTTCCAATTCGGCATGTTTAAAAATGTTCAATTAAATGGACGTTTATTTAAACGAAGTGGTTTAATAAAAAGGGCTTTGGCAAACAGAAAGGGGGAGTCTATATAGTATTAAAAACTCGGAACTTTCAGCGGACTGACGCCGATCATGTTGTGGATTTTGCCTGTCTCTCTGCTTTAACGATCGTTTTAGCTTTAAAATGTATAGAGTTATGTGTGGAAGACATTTTTTAAAAAATGATCGCAACTACCGACGGCCATTGTCAGTAATTATGCTTCACTCGAGCCTTAGCTTTCTCTTTTTTCCTTTTCTTGTTTTGGCGCTAATGAAAGAGGAACAGGTGATTTTTTTATATCTTTAAATCGGTTCCTTTGTATTCTGATAACATCACACTAGTTTTGTTGAAATTCTATCTTGCTTGAATGGCTTACTACTCGAAAAATGAACGTGATGGAATAAGCATTGTGAGCCAGTATTTCTTCAGTTTTCTTTTTTTTTTTTTAAGCCCGAAGCCTTTTTACGACCTTCATTTTTTGATAGAATAGCCACTGCAGGTCCATTTTCATTGTTCGCATTTAAAGTAACAAATCACGCAAAATGCGTCAAGATTTAGTAAACCAAGTCCCTTTTTAATTTCTTGGTGTGCGTGTCTGTTTAATTTGGTTGTAATGCACTACACGTCGAGGTCTTTCGCCACAACCAACAATCACATGCGAAACAATCCTTTGGCAACTTTGTTCTTATTTCATTTAATTCACGACTTAGCGGCTCTTACTTAAAAGTGTGCCTTTTAATTATTTTTTTGCAGTGTACAAGTCTTCTAATTACATCAGCATTGCTTGAATTTCAGGGTAAATGCGATGGGTCTCAGCCACAGTTAATTAGGAGTTACAAATTGGTTTTTTATTGAGTCGATCACCTGGTTTGAAAAGACAGCTTTTTCTTTTTTTCTTTTCTCTCGAACGCGCGTTTGCCTTGAATGCACGTATCAAATATCATGAATCGATAATGTAATTTTTTACCTTGGTGGAGCTTTGGTTTAATCGAAAATCATTTATTTGTGCCCCAGGTCACAAGATAAATGCATGTACGGTTTACTTGCTAAACTAGTTCTTTGGGCTTCAAGCTAAAAAACACCACGCCCAGCATTATCAACTTAGAAACGTTTTGCTTCGGGGTGACAGCAAATTCACCATCTAAAAGCAGGGTATTAACTGAAGAAGCTGAGAAAGTACAATGGAAGGCGGACTAAGCAAAAAGGGCGACAATTTAGACGCGCAAGTCTAACTTGTTTGTACGTTTTCGATTTGTTAAATAAGTACGAAAGCGAACTGATGGAGAAAAGACATTCTACATTAGAGTTAAATCCCTAAGCTTTACCTAAGTTAAAACCAGTGTTCTCCAGTTATTTCTTAATTTCGGTTCCCCCTAACTCGAGCATTTTTCCGCTGTTCTGTATAAATAGGAAAACAATGGCCACGTGCCAATCAAGCACCGCACAAAATACTGGACTCAAAGAGATCTTTTCTAATGGGGCAAGGTTACATCTAATAACGCAGATGGTGAGATCTTTATGTAATGCACTCAATGACGATACTAGCACTAAAACACTCGTTTTAAAAGGAATCACCTTGCTCCGACTTACTGATTAAAAACTTACGTTTTCCTACGCACCTACCAAGCATGGCTTGTTTAACAAAGCGAAATAAACACCAAGAAAAGGGAAAAAACGAATCCACGTGCTTAGTTGCGACCGCTCTCTGACTTTGTCACGATGAGAGATTCAGTCTGAATTCAACAACGTGGTATTAAACATTTCATGACAAATTCAAGTGACTCGGCATTCAGGTCAAAATAGAAACGCTAAAAAGTAGTTCCAGAAGTCTAGCCTTAGAGCCTGTTTAGCTCTCTCCCAATAGTTCGAATGGTGCCGCAAGAAATAATGATTTAACGGTTGTTAAAAGCATAATGAAGTCGCATTTCGACGTATAAAAATATAGAAAAAGACTAGTGATAATTTTCCTCACAAACGTTCCAGGGAAAGCTAAGTTTTAATAAAACCTAACGTGCTCGTATATCTGGAATTGATATTCACACAAATTCGAAAATAGTTATTTTTGAAAGAGTATTGTTTTGATTTTGTTTTATGGATATAGTTTTCATATCAGCTTTGATTTCAAGCTGTTCGCGAAGCACTTCGTATAATTTACAACACAGCGTGAAATGTTTATCTTGGAACCCAGCTACCTCGACCACTTTCCACATTTCCTGCGTGCGCTATTGTAATTTCAAAACAGGAAATCGCGTCCAACCGGGCAACAAATTGCAGGAGATATCTTTGGAATATTAATTCGAGAGAAATCCGTAGAGCTTTGTTTGCTAATGTGAAAACTATGAGCTGACAAACTATTTTTTCCTTTCCTCGTTTTAGAAGACCCAGTTTACAAATTTAACCAGGAGCGAGTCAAGAGCACCGTTGTGCCAGGAAGACTTAAATGCACCCTTTGCAGGCGAGGATTCAACTCTCGCAGCAACTTGCGCTCGCACATGCGCATTCACACACTTGAGAAACCCTTCCAGTGCAAGTACTGCAAGAAGTCCTTCTCACAGTCTTCAACTCTTCGGAATCATACCAGGCTCCACACGGGAGAAAAACCGTACAAGTGTAATGTTTGTCACTTCGCCTACTCGCAGCTCGCTGGACTGCGAGCTCATCAGAAATCGGCCAGACATCGGCCGTTACACGAAGCAGCGAAAGTAGCCGCTCAAAACTCGAAAAGTCTCCACGATGAATCAAGCCTTAGCGAATTTTCACCCGCAAGCTCTCCCAAATTAGAAAGTGCCTCGCATTAGATATTAAATGCGACTTGGTATCACAACAATAAATAATAATCAGTAGTCTAGTAGACAGGATAAAAGGAAGATCGCTTAGTGTCCATATCGTGAAAGTAAACTCTCTAGCGGTCAGTTTGATCTTCCAGATACAACTGTGCATTATTAGGATATTCTTAAAAATAAAATAAAATAAGAATTTCAAGTAGTGCAAGAAAAATAAACCTTTCTTAATAAAGAAGAAACTAGGCTGAAACGAACAGCCTCAACAGATGTTAATATATATTATATTTGATACTAAGAGTTCACTTAAAAAGAAAGTTAGGCTGGTGCGTTGCTGAGTTCGACATCAGAAAATACAGGCTGTTAATTTTTCTGTGCTGTTAGTGAGTCGGTAGGTGACAGTAAACATATCATCGAAAATAATAACCAAAAAGTACTTATGAGCGTTCCATGCAGTTGTACATACTATGTAAATATTTTGTAAAAATTTGCAAAAAAGCTTTATGAAGAGTGTAACGTTTGGCAGCATGCTTACATTCAAACCGTCAATGTGATTGACATATCAACAAGTTTAAAATTATATAGATTAATCCTAGTTTACCCAAGAGTCGTTTTATAGGAAATAAACAGAAATCCAGTGTCTGGAATTTGATGTGTTGTGTTTTGAGAACTCCCTAGGACCATTACTGGCGACAGGAATTATAGTTCTGTGGAGTGGGATGACACTAAAGTCACAATTTTTAACTTAAAGTGGTAAATACAAAAATGTGAAAAGACATTCACGTCAAGAACTTGAAAACCAAAGAATAAAAAAAATTGCCCCATGGTCAATTTTTAAGTTAACTGTAATGGCACATCAGTCAAGAAAATAGGTTTCTATCTCCGTTTTAAGACCTCAAATACAGTGTGAGTGCATTTGCTTGATTCACGTTGCATTTCTTTTGTGTTCATTCGAAGCAATATTTCCCCACGTTTCTTTCTTCAATGCGGTAACTTTTGAATCGTAAAGGTAATTTGTTTGCCCATGGACCACCCTGGAGATCACAAGAATTTGTTGAGAATTTGAATTTAAAAGCCTTGGCTTTTGAAGAGAGAGGAAACCGGAGTGAAATCCGGAGAAAAACATCTCGGGGCAGGGTCGAGAACGAGCGACAAACTCAACCAACGCCGCCATGACTTTAAGGGTCAGAGAGTGGCGTAAGGGGTCACGTTGCTGGAAAACAAGTGCTTTCAACCCCTGTGCCACCCTCGCTCCCCGTTTTAATCTTCACTAAGAGTGGCGTCTGTTTTGAATATAAAGAAACAAAGGATAAGAAGATCGTTTCTTTGAAAATGACTGACTCGGATTTGCTGTCCAAATCACTGAAGGTTCTCTGTCTTTTTTTCAAGTCGTGTCAATATTTTCGATATTCATTATTGTCGTATTAATTAATGGCCTCCAAAAGCCGGTGAGTGTACCTAAGTATAATCTGCGTATTTCGTTCACTGTTAACATTTCCGAGAGAGTTGGCACAACGCATTCATTGGCAAGTTGTACCGACTCCACTCTTTGATAAAACAAAACGAAACTGTGAGTTTATCCGGCATGTCGCTTACCGAATAACCGTTTTCCTGTCATTTTGTCGTGCGATTAGTCAAAAACATGATAACCTTTGCTTTAAGATGTCAACTTTGATGAAAGTTACGCTAAAGTTACTTTTAGACATGATCAACCTTTTCCCTAAGTGATCTTTAAAAAGTTCACAAGTATTGTAACAGATTGGCCCAGATAAGCCCAAGCCTTATAAGCCGGATCTTCATAGTCGAGATACGATCATCATTAGTCGCTTGCTTTGACTGTGAATATTTCAAAACAAGAAACCGAAGCCAGAATTTTCAACAACAGCCTACCCTCGCCTTACCGGCTATTTTATCTCCAAACAAAAACAACTCTTTGTTAAGGCCAGCCTATACGACTCTGCTCTCTGTTGGAAACTCTATCCTTACTTTGCTCTGTTCTCTTTGTTTGTTTGTGTTCAATTTTCGGTACGGCCAAGTGTCGCAAGGTTTTCAGACGTATCTTGTATCAAAAAATACCAAGCTACCGAACGTAAAAAATCTTGTTCTGTAGACAAATCGCACTTCTTGTCTTGCCGTTTTTTCCCTGTATTTTTAATACATTTTTTGGGACTATTCCGGAATAACAATAGACGAAATGGTCGGTTTACTCGACGCGTTTTTCTGGGGGGATTTATACCGTTTCGGAATAAACGGAATGGTATCCTGTTCATTCTGCTCTCGATAGCAGAATGAAAGGAATCAACAGAATACGGTTTACTCGGAATACACAGAATACGCGTTTTGGCGCCCAAATCGTGCGCGGCCGCCAAATATCGGAATAAATCAATTCCCCTTCTATAAATAAATATATATTTTAATATTTTTACTTATATTTTATTTAATCTTATGTTATATTCATTCGATTTATTGATAGTGTCCACAATTAGCTTGTAGCTAAATACCTTGACACTTTAATAAAGTTTATGTATGTATGTATGTATGTATCACTCTTAGTTGTGTCCTGATTATTCCTAGTGTCAGTTCTCAGGACATCTCTGCAAGAACCATTCCGTTTTCGCAGTACGCGTTTATTTGGAAAACCTTATTTTTGTTATTGCGTTAATCCTAAACCGGGATAGGAATACACAGAATAGTCCCTCAAAAAATGCACCCTTTGTTTCTCAAGCCATTGACTCTAGTGGAGACAAGGACTGAACAGCGCGCTCGTTTTCAACATTTGTTCTCAAAGGAAGAAGGCATCTTTGCACCGACCCACCGGAAGTCGCCGAGGTCTTAACGTCTCTAACCCAGGTTGTTTACCATTTACGAAAAATCCCCGGAAATTTCCACTGGGATATAAAGGGCAAAGTCATTCTGACGGGTCCGACCGGAAAATTTCCAACATCTTCGGAAGTTTGAAAAGGTAGTCCAACATTTCCAAGCGGAATTTTTCCAATGGAAAATGCGTGTTCCATTTTCTTTTCCCCTTGGTTTATTTATGTTCCAGACTCTCAGTACATTTCAGCGAATTTTCAAATGGTGGAACACGAGGATCCCAACAGACACTTTCCGGCGTTGGGGCGTCTTTGCTTACCATTTGAACACACCGAGAGCGAACTGGTGCCCGCTTGTAAATGGTAAACACGGCAGGATCAAATTGACGTTCTTGTCAGGCCAAAGGCTTAAAAGGTTTTTTTGTTAGACAGCCAATGAATCAGTTAGGTTTGCACATAATATTCACAGGCTTGAACGGTTCATGTTCTGCTGAGGCTTGGTCTTGTTAAAGACAAGGAAGACAAGGAACAGTTCTTTTATCGTACATCAGCGACCTTCTCCATGCCGTATCGTCGAATCTAAGTTCTTCACGAATGACACTTTTACTTATCGGATAGTCCAAGCTGAGCATAATCATGCCGCCCTACAAGGCGACCTGAGAAGTTTAAGGAGATGAGCAGAGTCCTGGCAAAAGAAGTTCTCACCCTCCAAATGCCACACCTTGCCAGTGATTCTGAAAAGAAAACATGCCAAGCGAATATATCTACACTGTGACCTATGTGGCCCACCATCAAAAGTAGTACATTTTCATAAGCATCTTGGCGTTTGTAATAACCTCAAGTACACTCAAGTGGTCGAAATAATGTGAGGACGTAAAGATGGAAGTCTGAAATGACTGAAAACTGCCGCCGTCCAACTAAAGGACCCCATGACCACAAATATCACCATCTTTCAACTACTGCAAACTAGGAACTTATTTTTCTGTCGCCTAATCCATACCCGAAACACTCTCAAACGCTAGCGAAATTACACCAGTTCCAGGCCCTGATGCGAGACTTGCTTTATGATCAACTTTATAAATTATTTCAGTTTAATTGTCTCCATTGTCTGTATGCATTATTTTTGATTTTGAACTTCATTTATTTGTTTATTTATTTATTTATACTGAGTTCTTCGTATTTGCCGACCACCATCGCTGCGATTAAATAGCTGTGTAGCTGGCGTGTAGGTACAAACCACAAAGCAGAGATTGGAATATACGTCACCCTGACTGAGTATTTTATATAAACACAAAACGCATTATCCTTGTGAATAACTGACAACAATGCATATTCAAAGTACTTTATTGTTGATTAAATAGTTTAGGGGCAAAATGCAACAGCGCTTTGCCAAGAATGGGTCGAATGCGTAAACTCGAAGCCCATTCTCGTGTCCTGGTTTCATTGAAACATTGATACATGACCCGTTTGCGTCTCACGCAACAGGTGAAGCTACTTGTCATCCAGAGAAGAATCTTCACCAAGATACATATTACTGAGAAAGTCACAACAAGAAAGCGAGCGAACAGCTTTATGCACGTGACTGGGTGTGACAAGCCGGCAATCGTATGACGTGTTTTGATCAGTGACGTAGGCCCATGATTGCCGTAGAATATCCTCAGCAAACCTTTTGACTGCCGCTAATAGCAGGCTCTCGATCACCTGAACATTCACTCCGTCGATGTTTACGGTTTTAAGCTTGATTCCTATATCACTGCACGTCTCACGAATCCACTCCTGCTCTGATGTTGGGGATAATAAATACATTACTGCGTTGCTTTCTTGCTGTTTGCTACTTCTCCTTTCAGGTGATAAACCCACCACGTCTATTTCGAAGTCTTCGCACTCGTGGTCTGCTTTCGGGACATCAGAAAGGTGCCTCTCTTTCTCCTCCACCTCTGACAAGAAGCGACTTGAGGAGGTGAGGCTGTTGAATAACTGCTCTTCGCATTTGTGAGCTTCAGCTTCTTCCGAACCGACTTCATGTAAGCAGCCTCCACAAAGCTTGCAGAATGATACACTTTCACTTACAGTCACCTTATCGGGGGGCGAGTAACCATACCTACGGCACCATAAAAGGACATCTTTCGTGCTTAGCTTACAAGAAGGGATACATCTGGATAGGTACCGTTTGACAGCAGCTGCCCTCTGCCATTCGCAGGCTCTCCTCTTGCCGATATTCCAGCTCACAAACTGTTCAACTGAGGATGCGCAGTATGGATACATTACTAAATTTCTCTGAGGATGAATCAACTGGTGTTCTTTCACTGCCGATCTCAGAAATTCCCGTATTTCGTCCGTAAACTTGTTCGTGGATTCATCTGGACTACTGGAGATAGTCTCAGGGCTGCCACATCGCGAAGCTGGCAAGCTGTTTACTGGTGTGAACGACACTGATGAAATAGTCGAGGAAACGCTGATTGACTTTGGAGATTCCAGCTTCATTTTCTTCAGCTGAGGATGGTGCGCAGAAATTTCGAAACTAGCTCCACAATTCTCTGTAACAAGCTTATCAGCAAGTTGCTTGTTGTGCACATCATTTGCAGGGCTTCTCTCCGTGGGGTCACGGTGCGCGCCTCCACTGGCATTTGCTGAAACAGTGATCAAATTTGCTGCAAAGCTTTCCAATTCCTCTGAGCCTGTGCTCAATGAATAAAATGGAATACAACTGTCGTTGAAGGTTCTGCGATCCAGTTCCAAATCCACGACAGTTTCTGCTCCCAACGTCTGTAGCCCTGTGTATGTTCTATCCAGCTTCAGTTCGTGAATAATATCTACTCTCTTGTTCCTTGGATCAACAAAGTGTAACTGAACTCGCACTGGAAATTCTCCCCAGCCCCTTCTTGTTAAATGAAATGGTGGCTTGTTCACTTCCACGATGTCGTTCGGGCGATAGCTCGGATGAAGGAAAAACCACACCTTCTTTATGAATCGATTGATGTGAGGATCCTCGGGCGGACCTCGCACGTACACCATCCATTTGTGAGTTGATTTATCGTTGTCTTCTCTGTTGTCGATGGAAATGTACTTGGAAGTGTTACCAACAATGATTCGCTTCTTCAGATAGAATCTCGAGCCCGTGCAAGTTACTGGCGTTGGTGCTGCATCCAAAAGCTGTCCGATGGCATTTAGCGAGTTTTCTTTACTCGTGACTGTCTTCGAATCATTGGGGGTTATTTTACCGCTTGACAGCTTTGATTCATTCACCTGGTTATTTTGCACAAGGGCAGTCGACGAACTTGAAACTTGTAATTCCTCTTTAAATCCTCTTGTCACATTCATATTATCAGAGGGCAGTACCTTTAATTGGCCTCGTTTTCCAGTAGAGAGTAAGCTATTACTATCACTTTGCCCAAAACGATTTCCTCTCCCAGTTTCAAGAGACGTCCTGACATTGGAGTCACAAGTAACAAGATTACCATTGACCAGGGCTTCATTTCCTGAGGATGTCTCTGGCACGCACACATCTGTGCTTTTCGATGTACATAAAGTGCTACTTCTTGTTGCTGATTCTGTAACAATTTCTGAAAACCCACCTTGTGTGACACGATTTCTAGCGCACTTCTTGGGACCAAACTTACCCCTGTCCAGTCTGGCAGGGGTGCGATTTCCTTTGAGTTCGCTGGACGTACCGTAATATTTTGCCAACACACAAGCTCTCAGCCTGTCCAACATTGCTTTCGCTTGACTGATTCTTTCATGGATGACATCAATTTCTCTTTCCTTGAGATGTATCTCAAAACCGAATTGTTGGCGAATAATACTATCAATTTTCTGTATGGCTTGGTCTTTCGCATCTTGTTGTCGAGAGCTTAGGCTTTCTTGTTCGCGCTTCTGTTCTCTACTTACGGACTCGTAATCTGGATCTTCTGTCTCCTTCTCGTCAAAATTAGTTTTCATTTCTCACAAGAGAGTATTCAGCATTCTACAATTGCTAAATGTCGTTACAATTGAAGCGAAGGAAAGCACGAAATAAATTTCACATGGTGTTTACGTTTGGTGCGCGTGCCCATTGATATTAACGCTGAGAGTCACGCTTTCATTCGCGGGCGCGATCATTTGCTCACAAGGGTGGCGACCCTGGGGAAGATTAAAAAAGTCACAATATATGAAAGGCTAAAAGCAGAAATGCCTTTAAGTCGCAACGCAATAAAGAATAAAATGTATATATTTCTAGTTTTAAGTATTGCTGTACAAGGTGTTGTTTGTCCATCTACTCTGAATCTTTCTTGTGCAATCATGGCCAAAGTGCCCTCCCCTCCGTGCTGCTAAAAGTGTTTGACTAGTTGCAAAATGGCGGAAAAGACAAATCAGCAATGTCACGGAAACCCTCAAGTTTTACTAGTCTATCTAGCAACAAAAATGAACAAAAATGTTTCATTTCTGAAAGCGATGTGAAGGAGAGTCAGTTGAAGGTTTTGGTGACAGAGAAATGGTTTTAACACCTTTACAGCAATGACGACGGCCTTTAGTTCCGACAAATTTGAAGGGCAAATTTTGCAATGTGCGAAATACACGTGGAAACTTGGCCGATATTTGGGGAAAGGAACTTTTAGTGTGGTTGTTGAGGCCTGTGGGTCCATAAATTCCAATTGCAGGCAAGCGAAACCGAGACATATCAAAGCAGCTGCCAAAATTTTCAAACGAGGTCAGCAGTTTGAGGCTGCTGGTGCTAATGAAATAGAAATCCTGGAGTATTTGAGAAGCCAAAGAGATTCTCACGACAAGGGTTACATAGGTGAGATTCAGTAATTAAGGCTTGTCTTAAACCAAACCAACAAGCGTGAGGCCCTGGCTAAATGCTCGAACATCTTTGTCCAGCGTCGTGTTTGATGAACATGCTGGACCATGTAGCCGCCTGTCTCAACATATGTTCGATCTGGATCAAACATTTTCATTTAACATTTTGTGTTCCAAACAAATGTTTGATCATTTAGCCACCTAGCCAACACAGCTTGCGTGTGATGTACCAAATGACGGATAATTTTGCCAGGCCTTAACGCTTAAGGCACTTGCAAAAACCAGCTTTCACAGTGGCTCTTGGGATTGGGAACTTGTTCAATAAACCCAAACAAGCAAACAAATAAACAAACAAACATTTGTGGTTGCAATAAAATGTGCTGTTACTTGTATTGTGACTCTGGCCAATATTTGCCACAGGGTGTGAGTTGTATGGAAAACCTTCACCATGAACATGAAGTATTTTTAATGAAACTTTTAAAATTAGTTGTCAAACAGTCAAACAATTTTTTTTCATTTTTTGTTTGTTTTTATTTCTAGTGCAGTTGCTGGACTACTTCTCTTATAAAGGTCAGCTGCTCTTGGTTTATGAGAGGCTTAGTTGTAATCTTCACCATATCTTGCTGAAGAACTCCAACAAAGGGCTTCCACTGTACATTATCAAGGAATGTTCCAGGGATATTTTGAATGGGCTTAGGTTCCTAATCACTCATAAGGTGGTGGTACATGGTGATGTGAAGATGTCAAACATCATGTGGAATGCAAACCGTGGCATATTCCAGCTTGGGGATTTCGGGCTCAGTTTTCTTCATGGAAATCAAGTAATATTTTAATCTTTGCTTAACCATTGTTTTTTGTGAAGTAGTGAGAAGAGAATTCTATTCAAAGGCATTCATTGTTTATTCTTGCTCACCTGCAATGGGGAAACTCAGCTGCAACAATTTTTTGCTATTTTGGACTGCCCCTTGCTCCATTGAGGATGCTGGATCCATCTCTTTTTAAAAGGCTTTTACTATTTCATATATCAATAAATTTTTTTGTGAGTATTGTGGCATTAATCAGACTCATTGTCAGCTTTTATGCGGCTCTGGTTTGCTTACTAGTATTCATAGTGTTAAACAAAATAAACTTACATAATTTTATGAATTATGATCATCTGGTTGTCAGTGTACTCCAGTGAGTTGGAGTGTTTGTTGAGATTATTGAATTAAGTTTGGACAATCAGAGTGGACGTCATTGTCAGAATTTATTGCCTATGTTCTATTAAAGGTTGCGACACGGGATATAGTTAACAAGTTTACATGGAATTTTTGTTGTCTGTAGCCTTATCAGCCTTTTCAAAGTCCTGGCTACAGATCCCCTGAGGCCCAGCTGTGGAACAGATTACTTAAGGATGGCTGTGCTGACAGAAGTAATTCAGTAAGTGTTTAAATCCAGTGGACATTTTGTACATGCATGTGCTTGTTAAGGCCAGGCTAAAAGATCAAACATTTTAGTTCAACATCCTGTCGGATGAACATGTTTGAACATTTAGCATTTTGTACATGCATGTGCTTGTTAAGGCCAGGCTAAAAGATCAAACATTTTAGTTCAACATCATGTCAGATGAACATGTTTGAACATTTAGCCACCTGTCTCAAGACTTCATTTAAACCCTTCCTGCCCAAGTGGTACCCCAGTGATGAGTAAAATCATCTGGCATTAGCCAGAGTAAAATCTGTAAGTCGCACTCTTGGGCATTAAAGGTTTAAAGTGCCACTACAATCAAAAATGGATTTTTGTTTTTCTTCACATTTCAAAAGTGCTTGTGCTGAATACTCAGCATGCAAGATTTTATGTAATTATTTCAAGAGGAAGACTATTTATTTTGACAGGAATTTTCTTATTTAACGGCCTGCCATTACTTGGTGCGGCTCCGACCGATAAGCCCTCAGAGAGCTGAATCAAGGAGAAAGTGACGTCATTTACTCACTAGCTTAAGAATGGAGTGTGTGAATGCGGCTTGATTAGCAACGGATTTGACAATCTGAAAGCAAAAAAGTCTTATGCTGCATATTAAATAAGCCACAATCATGCACTCCATTTTTAAGCTAGTGAGTAAATGACGTCAGTTCTCCTCGATGCAGCTCTCTAACGGCTTATCGGTCAGAACCGCACCAAGTAATGGCGGACTGTTAAATCAAAAGATCCCTGTCAAAATAAATAGTCTTATAAATAGTCACTAGCTTAAGAATGGAGTATGTGAAAACGGCTTAATTAGCATGCATAAACGGATTTGACAATCTGAAAGCAAAAAACTCTTAAGCTGCATATTAAATGAGCCATAATAATGCACTCCATTTTAAGTGAGTAAGTAAATGACGTCACTTTCTCCTCAATCCAGCTAACAGCTTATCGGTCGGAACCGCACCAAGCAATGGCCGACCATTAAATGAAAAAATGCAGTGAAAATAAAAAGTCTTCCGCTCGAAATTACTGCAAAAATGTCACCTCCTGAGCATTCAACACAAGCATTTTTGAAATGTGAAGAAAAACAAGAAATGATTTTTTTTTTTCATCATAATAGCACTTTAAATGGTTTCCTATGTTTCATCCAACATTTTGTGTTGCGCACAAATGTTTGATTGTTTAGCCACCCTGGGCAACACAGCTCACCCGCAATGTCAGATGAAAATGTTTGATTGTTTAGCCAGGGCTTCACCTTACTTATTCCCAGGCACTTTTGTCTATACACTGATGTGTTTTCCCTTTTATGTTCTCAGGGATGCTGTTGTGCAAGTGACATGTGGAGTTTTGCATATGTGCTTTGGTACCTATACACAGGACGCCCAGCAGCCCGATTTGAAACGGACAACCAAGTGTGTGAAACATGCTTAATGGCAGAGGTACATTTGTATGTTTTCCATACCAGAGAATACGTGTTTTCTCTCAAAGAATTGCTTCTTTTTGGTAAAGGGTTTTTTTAAAGGTTTCCTTAAGGACGATTTATGACATCGTATATGTTGCCAAGGTAACTGTAGCCCTCCAAATTCATAGCCCGCAATAGATCGTTTTCTCATGACGTCATGGCGGCTATATTGATGTACCTAAGCAAAGAAACGGCGGCCACTTTCGTGTCCCAAAACAGTCCTCTTCCTATTGTTTCAGTAAATCAATATGGCCGCTGGTCACATGAGTGAGAACGATCTATAATCACCTTTTTAAATATATCCTTCAAAACTAAATCGGTGACCTATGTTTTTTTACAAGCGTTTTCGAAAGTTTGCAATATTCTTCACCTCCTGTACTGTAGAAATCAAGATACAGGGTTTTTTCCTAACATTCATAATTGTTAATTGTTGGTTAAAGTCGAAGCTAATTGCACAGAAATTTCAGGAAAGGTCACCAAGCTAACTTCTAGAGGTACATTACCATAGACCTTATTCATAAATGGCGGTCAATTTATAATTCTTTTGTCTAAGTGCAAATTAGCCTACCAAGCCTCGATACCACACAGTGAATTGAAAGGAATTCTTGCTCTAAAATGAGGCTTGGTAGGCTAATTTGCACATTAGCAAAAGAATAATAAAACAGGTGCCATTTATGAATAAGGTCTATTATCACCCATTATTCCCATCCGTGCGATTTTGCGCGGCAGATTGATTTCCGGTCACGAATTTTTATGAGGAAAGTGAGCGGGGCAGTGATTGGAAAATTCGAGTCAGTAGGCAGCTATCACAACAGCCCACGCGATTGGCTCAGAAAACAATAGAACCATTCAGACAAACCACAGAAACAATGAACCCTAACCTAAAAACAATAGAGCTGCGTCCTAAACGGATGCAATGAAATTAGAGGTTGTAAATAGCTGCGTGGTATATGGAAAATTCAGGCCAATTCACAGGCCGGTGGTTTCGGTAGTAAATTCACGAACATTTTATACTTGGACTCGCTTTGCAAAGGAAGCTGAAGTGTTCTGCTTTCTTAGTTTCAACAGACATTGTTTTGAGTACAATGGCCTAAATTTACGATGCACTTCTTTTGTAATGTAGGATATTCATTGCAAGCACTTCAAGCGAATTGAACGTGAACTGCCCAGAGACGGAAGAAAGATTACGCTAGAACAGCATCAAGCGTTTCTTGACCTGATTAATAGGTAAAGACAGCTGTTACAGGAAACGCACTAGGGACTACAAAAATAAAGGGCTATGGGTTGATCGCTCGGGCCAAACGCATGAAGTTATGAATTCACGAAGCACTGTGTTTTTTAGTTTTAATTTTTAGTGTTTGGGTCACGAAATTTCAGTTTAATTCGGTTCGATATTGACCCCTAAAATATTTCCAGCTGAATCGATTGTCTCGAGCTTCCTCCTAGCCGCAATTTAACGCATTTGGGTTTGGGACCTAAACAGGAGCTCACTGAATTGGACAATCAAAAAACTGTAAAACCTGCCGAGACTTCACTTTGATCAGGTACAAGTTGTGAGAAGTACTTGTTTACAAATTTTAAACTCGATAGCATCCTTCCTTTAAAAACAGAGCGTTTTTAATTTCTTAGTTCCAACTACACGGGGCGTGGCCCGAAAACGGACTCGGAACTTAGCCGAAGTAGAGGCTACTTGTGGCCTATTCATGTTATATTCCAGTTACGGCCAAAAGATGGCGCTGGGGTTCTGTAATCAACCGTCATAGGTTGCCTGTGCCATAATTAAGCGAGATCGGATGGAAACGGGCAAAGAAATCATTGATGCGTGTTTTACTTTTCTATCAACAGCATGATTAAGTGTCGGGCCGAGGATAGAATAGCACCTTCTGCTGCTCTCCAGCATTCATTCCTTGACCTTGCTGATGTCAGTCAGTCTACTCCAAGTTTGACCGACATGATGTTGCTGCCAACAACTACTTTGCTACTGGACAACATCGACCCTGAAAACTGTGAGGACCTTTCTGCTTACTCCTGTGTTCATTTTAGATTTAATTGTTAGTGAGAAAACTCCGGATGCCAGTCTCTTTCTCTCTTCGCGCTTGGGAAGTGATCGCGCTGGATCGGCTCAGTGGAAAGTGATGGTCCTTGTCGGCTAAGGAGGCAATGAGCGTTGAAGTCGGCAGTGGCCTCAATCAGATTTGGAAACCTCTGAAGAAACACCTTTGAGACACAGGGTAGTCCATTGAGAGTAGTACAAAATAATCGCCGTGAGCGCGCACCGTAATAGGCTAATTGCGTGATGGCGTCATTTTCACCCCCAAGACCAGAGTGCTCTGTCAAAATGATTTCTTCTTTAGATTTTTCTACTCTACTGGGAATAACGAGACAATTGTTAAAATTTTCCTGAAAATAGAAGCCACTCAAAGCATCCTGGTCGCAATTTCGCACCCAAAGTGCGTATAAATTTCGTTTTGGTTCAATAATTTTCAAACCAGGTCAACTTTCGTATTTCCTTTGTCTCAGATTAGTTGTGGTGTGAAACAGGATGTAAAAACCAAAGTGGCTTGAAAATTTTCAAAGGAAAACCAAATTTATACCCACAACATGTATGAATTTGCCCGCCTGAGCATCCCATAACATCTTCGCGGAACAGTAGAATTCAAGATGGCCGCGGTATCGAGAAAAGGTCTATTCCGCTCGCACGCAGAAGTGGGAAAATAAAGCGATCATAACTCTCATTACCGTGCATTGTGATGGGCTTATTCTTCCTCTTCTGCTTGTGATTCCGATTACATTTATTTAATCGTTAAGGACGGAGTCGGAGAAGAGAGAATTGCTTAAACGATGCCGATCTTTGGTGTTTACTGCATAACGCTGCACTCTTCTGTCTTCAGATTAGGACTCTGTCACCAGTGAAAAGCAACCTTTAGAAGTACCTTTTTGTTCTTTCTTGTTGGAAAAAATGCAACAAGCAAGTGGAATAGAAAGTGGAAATCTTTCAACTTCCTTCGGATATGAGCACTTCTAGAATCCGACGCCTTTTTTACTTTTGCCCAGGTTGTATGGAGGATGTGAAAGAGATGTGTGCAAGATTTGGTGGTGTTGAACGTCTTACAAGAGGGTGCGATAGCAAGGTGAGGGATGATCCGTACTGGGGGCGCATTCCACTTTTGCCAGAACCAACTAGCAAGATCGGCCATTTGGAAGAGCTAACTCTACCACGCCTTCAAAGTAACAGTTACACGCTTCAAGGATGATACTGATTCTTCTTCCAAAGAATGTCAGGGGATGGCATGCAACTGTTCCTTTAATTGTTGCATTTACATTGCAAACTGGCCGCTCTGGCCGTCCCGATCTGAAAAACGTAAAGCGCCCCCGGGTGTGCAATGATACGCTGTTGATTGTCAGAAGTGTTACAGAAATTGTGAGATTTGCCGAAGAATAGTAAAAAAGGCACTACAATATGATAATGCACAAATTCAAAATACCTTTGGTTTAAAGGACGTTCGGCGGTATTTATCTTTGCGTAGCCTTTCTGTACATGCAGTTTGCATAGGTAATCACATAGTTTCGAGTGCCATTTCGAATAAATGAGCACGAGACGTTTTTTCAACGACTGAGAAAATTCCATGAGCATAAGGAGTGCCGGCAATTTGCTCATTTATTCCACGTTCCACGTTGTTGATAGCTTGCAAGCTACCATCATTTCTGTCACGCTCCGGACATCCTGTTCCGTGATGAATTGTAGGGCTTGAGGAGTAAAAGCGCTATTTGCTATCCCGCGAGGAAGCTTTCTCGCAGGTTAGGGTTGAGGGGTGTGTGTGGGGGGGGGGGGGGGGGG
>BLFK01000383.1:4703629-4729816 GCA_014634185.1 Astreopora myriophthalma | reverse complement strand
GGGGGGGGGGGGGGGGGAGATGAAGAATATACGGAGCCTGTACTCAGTCTAGCTATTGACTGAAGATCTGACATGTCTCTTCATTCAAAGTTCATGCGCGAAATTCGAAAGTTAATGTTCTTTGCATTCACTGCAAGAACTGTAAGTTGTCGTAAAGGCCAGCCTCTATTTTCAGGCTTCGACAATGACATGACAAGCGATATCCCTTTTCTTCTTGAAGTCGTTGGGGAAAAACATTTCTTCTTTCATCGGGTCTCAACAAACTACCGGAATGAGCTTAGGCCGTGTTTGCTTCACAATTGTTTTCCGCTTCGTAACCGTGAAGTTGGCGACACCTTACGCACGCAACTGGGAAGAGTACCTAGAAGGCTCATGCAGAGAACTTTCAAGTTCAAGTGTAGTTCAAGTTCAGGTTGATGGTTATTGGCTATAAATTTCACTATTACAATTAGAAAGACTCGCGTAGGGTTGAACTTCAGTTTCCATCTTTAGCACTCGACGAATCTATTTAGAAATCACTGATTCGGAACCAGGTCCTCTTGGTAGGATGCGGAAAGCTCACGCAGAGACTTTCCCATCTTTAGCACTTGGCGATGGAACATTTGATAGTTGCCTCGCTGATCTGTTGAGAAGTCAGTGAGTTCATCCGGGTCAGGTGACGGTATTGAGACACGATGTTTTTTTTGGTTCGTCAGGTGTTGGTTGAGTACAGTGACGCTGACGACTGCTCGCAGGCTCACAGGGCACTTACTGGGTGGATCTTCAATGGCAGAACGATCATTACAAGCTACTTTCCCACTGGTAAAGCTAGTTTAGCTGGGATTTTTAACCCTGTCATTCCTAGTAAGCAGGCAGGTTACGACAATGAAAGGGCAGACAATTTTAGGAAAAGAACTCTTGATTCTCTTCAGGATAGTTATGGACAATGCATGAAAACTGATTCCGAACGTAGCCCTGATCTACAACCAAAACACCGCAAATTGTGACTTTGCATCTGAAATGGCTGTTTCGTTCTCTAGACACGGAAAGTCGCTTCGTTTTTATTCAGACCCCAATTGTTCGAAGCAAGGTTAGCGCTGGTAAACCGGGTTGAATAGAATTGAACATGGCAGCCTACAGGTTTTGGTCGCAAATAAACCGGGATAACGCAAACCCTGCTTGGATTAACTCGTCCCAATTTGCTTTGTTCCTTTCTCCTTCTTCGCGATATCATTTCTCTTGCAAGGGAAAGTTTAATCCCATCTTCCGTTCCGTGAGCGGAGTACACCTCCCTTTCTCCCCTCTTTGAACAAGTTTGATGTATCAACCGGGTCCATATGGTAAATGAGTTGTTACGAAATTCAAGAGCTCACTGAAGTTCCGATCGCCAGGAAGTCTGCTTTCTCTTGACGATGACCAATTTTCCTTATCAATCCGTTGGATGATGAAATTTCACTGAGCTCTCTCGTTAAGAAGCAAGTATGCACTTGTTTACACGCACGCGCACGTAAGTACAAGCAACATACCCAGAAGCATTAACATGTTGTGAATTAGTGTCTGTTGTCTCAACCAAAATGGTGCTCATGATGAGTACATTACTGCGCTTGCGCGTACGTTTCTTGTGCTTATGCTTGTGCAATCTCGCCCCCAGAGCCTGCGTTACCCTTATCCAGCGGAACGGGCAACGGAGGCTCTGGAAGAATCCAAAACCGGAACCACCAAATCCTGGTTCCGGTTTGCAGTTGCGCCTGCGTGGAGTCATGTGAAAAACAATTATACGTTTGAATTTTGTTCACACACGAATGACACAAGTGATAGCAATTTTTTCCCTGTTATTTTCGTGGAAGTTGTAAACTTTGCACTTTGTTAGTGATCCCTGGTGACCAAAGGGATTTCAGCCTCTAGGAACGAGATTGATGCTTGTGTTGTACGTGTAGACCAGCCCTAATAGCTCGCCGGCCGGCACCCAGTATACACACTGGCCTGCAATGCGTGCGTGCTTAGTTTGGAGACTAATTTAAAAGTTAATGTATTTGCTTATTTTCGTAAGAAAAATATTTGGACTTGGCTTGAAAAATATTTTGACTTGATATAAACTAGGAATTTTTTACTGTTGAAGGATTCTGTCTCCGCTGAGGTAAAAGAGAGTTAAAGAAAGCAGGCTTACCAAGAATTCACATAAACACCGTATAAATTTAAAGTGCACTTTAATAATTGTTGGATGTGATAGTGGGGCAGTAAAAGCGATGTGTCAGGAACTATTGGCGTCCGAAAATTAGCACTGTACTGTACCGCCGTCAGCAAATGTGGAAAACATGTCTTTGATTTTCACCGCTGGATTATTTTTGGGCGAAAAGAGTAAAAACAATTTCCTTCGTACTCAAAGTCCTCGTTCCGAGAAGCTAAAAGTGTTTGTGTATTGCATTCACGACATCGTGAGCCCCGAGAGGGGTAGGGTAAATAACGGTGTTGGTCTTAACCGGCGATCTTGGATCGAAACGTCGGTAGATATACTATTTTGGTCTCAAGGCTTGCGCGCTGCAAAAAGCGGACTGACTAACTTTGGCGTCAGCGCGCGTAATAGATGCCCGCTCACATTGTATATCACCACTTGATAGTGTTAGTGTAACAAAGGCTGCCGCATCTTATGCCGACCACTTGCTGCCAAGGTGATTGCTCAAACGTTTAAGTTAAGGAAAGGTTAATTCAGCAAGTGCTTCCTTCACAAAAGGCGTTAACGACGGTCCGATGAAACGTATTCCTTAGCCGAAGACCTATTGCGTCGTGATAAGGGAAATTTTGAACTTGGCCGCAAACCAGAGTAAACGTTGAACTTCGTTTGTTTGATCATTCTATTATTTTCACACAGACTAGAGTACGAACCCCGATTTAATGAACTTCCTTTTCAACGTGGGTAGATAATGGGCAAACTTCTTCAGCCGGCAGGTTTTTACTTGTCTGAAGAGGGTGAAATAGTAGTCGTTCTCAGGCGAAAGAGTCATCTGGCAGCTTAATCAGTCTTCAAAAAATCAACTGGGGTTTTCAACAACTTAAGCCGGTTATTTTTGCCGTGTTTGAATTACAAACAAAGCTGGGCCATTGCAATTATGTGCAGGTGTAGTAATGGTGTTATCAAGGGAAAGCTAATTGCAAATTGATGGTGTTTACTTCCACGTGATATGCAATTGTAACGATACATAGCGCGTAGCGAGCGTCCTGCCAGTAATACATTTTTTATTTGAACGAACTTTCCTGGCTTGCATGTTCATTTGTACTGCAAAATGTTCGTGTTGTGTTTGCACGAGTTGACTGAGCCAGCAGGCGATTAATTCAAGATTCATTACTTTGTATTACTTCGGAAAACAAACAAAAGCGTCTACATTTCATTTCATTAAAGCCTTCAGTGTCGAAGATTCCTTATCCCTTCAGTGGAAGCGCCCATTTCTTGACATGAGATTCTCCGATCTAGCAACGATAATCTTTTATCCCCTCAGTTTTAACCGTGAAAGAGTTCTGACTCGTTGTGAGTGCAGAAAGAAAATGGCTACCAGTGCTCGAAATGTTTTGGTTTTTACCTTCAGTTCTTACGAGTTTCCTTTTATCGAACGAGACCTCATTGTAATATGCAGTTATAACTGCATGGCTTTAACACTGAAGAAAGTAAAAATCAGTCAGCCGGCATTTCCGTCTCAGTCCTCGGCACATTTCGGAACGTACTTGCACAATATTTGAACTTTTTCAGCCGAGGAGCAGACGATATGACTGATGTTCTCCTCCTTTTGAACGACATTTGGATAGCTTGCCTTGAGCCGACACGACAAGAATTTGACAATATTTACATGTCTTGCGAAAAATTACCTGCCTTCTTTGTCGCGCTACAGACAGATTTTGCAACCTGTCAGTCTTGGCCGTGATGAACTGCATTCCGGCCAACGCTGTTCTTGGGGCCTCTCTTTGGTTTGGTTTGGTTTGGTTTTCAAATGAGCGGAGTGGTCCGGCGCTACAATTCTCGCTTACTTGTTGATAACGTGGTGTTCATCGCACCCCACCGAGTCAGTCACTTGTCAGGGGCACCTAACGAGACTCTGTTCAGGCGAGTCGATTTCTTAACTGAAACATTACTTAAAAGATTCGGCATCGGAGAAAAATAGCCCCTTACATTTTCGAGAGGGTTATTTTTGTAAGTTTTGAGATCAGCTTGCATTTTCGAAAAGGAAATAGTTGGCTGGGAATTCCGTGGAAGGTAACTTTCAGCTTGCAATTTCTGACAGCGAGATTTTATTACCCAAAATTTTCGGTCGCTTAAATTTTCAGATACGAAATCCGAACAAATCAATTTCTTTTAGCTGATAAAAACATTTCTCTAAACGGTCTCTATACATTACATCGAACTTGGAAATGTCTCTCCAATGCTTTTACTTGAATTTGTTCGTTGGGTGCCCCTGACTAGCCATCAAAAGGACGAGGGTTCAATTCCAGCTGCAAGCATCATGTTCTTTTTTGCCATTAATATCGATACTTGTTGATGAAAATGTGGAGCTTTTTAGTGCAAGCTCCTGAGACGTAGCTGTCTGGGTTGTTATTTATCTTTAACTTTGGCCCAGATGAATAGTCTTGTAACAGTTTCTCTCTCTTGGATGGTGTTTCTAATTACTTTTAGTGGCCACTCAGTCTTCAGAAATCAGAACTATAACTTTGATCTTGAAGATTTCGTGTTATTTGAAAAACCAAACTTTGCGCGTTGCTACATGTCGCTTTTGTACTGATCAGCTTTTGTAAAGTAAAAAAAATCGATGCAACGTTAATACTGAAACTATATTATAAATGACTCAATGCTGCTAAGTAATTGACACTGTTCATGCATCCGGTTGTGATGGACACATGAGATACTGAGTTGATCGAACTACCGCCTATAGCTATCCTTTTTTACTAAATATTTCGTCAATGTCCAGCTCTCTGTCCGGATCATCCCACTCCATCTCCTGTAGAGGCTTTTTCGGTCTCCTAACGTACCTGGCTTTCTTAGCCTCTTTCAAGAGATCAGTTAACGGGGGTAAGAGATACACGGTCCGGGGTAAGCCGTCAGGGGGGACGTGCATATACGGTGTAATATCAGGGTCAAAATCGTCGTCGTCTTCTTCATGGTTCGCCGGTTGTGATAGTCTGTTTTGAATCCTGTCTTTAACAGCTTCGAGGTTAATAGTCGCCAACGAGGGATCTTCCTTTGCGTTTCCACGCGGTGAAACCGGCCGAAGTTTTGTTTCACCGTTTGTGTCTGTGATGGAAACCGAGATCTTTCTCTCCGTCGTTTGACTTGGTAACGCCGTTGACTCGAGGCTCATTTGTCTTGTATGCGATTGCTGCTTTCGACGCGTTCCTTTTGTGCTCGGCAATTCAGTCGAGGACAGTGACTCCTCTTGGGAGTCCTCGATTCGTTCAAGGCCTGATCGTGGAGACAGCTGAGGAAGGTCGCGAGGGGAAAACGTAACAGTGCTTGTCATAGAAGGCAGCGTTGGTAACGACAAACTTTTCCGTCGGGAGGAGATCGAATTTTGATGTGATAGCGTTGCGGTGTTTCCATCTGCGACTATGTTCCTCGACGAGTAGGAATCTTTTTCTTTTGCTGTGTTCCTACCTGATGCCATCCTTTTGGATTTTCTTGTCCTCCTAGTGGTATCAAGCCCGGTTTTACTCTGCGTAGTTTGTCTCGTCATCGTTTCACCCGTCTTAACCAAAGTCCCCGAATTATTCGTTATCTCCCTTAACTCGTTCTTGAGTCGCCGCATTTCGTAGTCAAGCGAATTGAGATTGGCTGTTTGGTGTCCATCTATGCTTCCATGGTGTAATCGCAAGCGATTACTCGCTCGTTTGTTCAGATCACGGGCCATACTGGCATTGTGATCCAGCTGCTCAGCAGATAAAATGATATTGTTGTTTCGTCTCGGTGTTCGCTCTCCCATAATAGCAGGATTAATGAACAATGCTTTGATTCGTCCGGTATTTCGTACACTGTACGGTCTCTATGGCGCTTTTAGCGCAGTTGCCGGCCGACAAGACGGAGTATCAGACCACTTAACAAGTCGTTGAAAATAACTGTCGAGTTCAGGTTTTTAAGTTACGTTTGCATAACTATCGTCCGGTGCCGGGTTATATCTGGGATGTGTGGGAAGAATGTCAAACATCTAGGACATTAGCATAAGGTATACAAAATCGTCACACTACATTGGACAACGCGAGTAGGTGTTTGAGTTCTACATAGAGTTGTGTACTGCCCGCGCCGCGTAAAATACCATTCTTAAATTAATCACGCACACAAAGAACACCTCTTTTTGTTTTAGGTTCATTCGTAAACAAGCCATGTTTGACCTCCTTGAGATCGCAGGAAACCTCGTGCAAACCAATTGCAAACAACTATATTGATTGCCAGGGTGACCTTTCGTCCACACGAGAACAATTTGATAGTCGACTTGTTATTTCGTAATGTCTTTTGTCTACCAAGTCGTAGCTTAATCGATTTTGTGGCTTCTTCATTGTTAAGAAATTATCAGCTTGCGTGATCTGTGTTTGTGAGTACTTACGTCATCAACTTTGCGGGTCGCGCGATACTACATAGCATTTGACGACAGATTATCACATTGTTCACGGGTTTTTCCCGGCCAAAAATGAGTACTCTTGGCGGGAACGTTTAATCCCAAAGATTAGTTTCAATATCCGAGTGTCAAATCACACAGCGTTTATTAGATGTCAAACCGTTTTCGAGATTACACATAATTAGCATGAAGCGGTGTCAAGGCTTGACAAGTTTTCCTTTGTCGGCTACAGCTTGTTGTTTTCCCTGTTTTACGTCATATTTGAGTTTTGCAAGAGTTTCGTGCCGATTTACCCAGATATTGTATCCCTGCGCAGATGTTGGGAGGCTGCGTTTTTGGAAGGGCTGGTGGTGCAGTTCCCAAACCCTGGATGACTAGGGTCTCACCGTTATCTTTTCACCCTAATAAGAAGGTGTTTAAGTTGATCATAAAACAAGGCACTTACATGATCGTGACAGAATTGCATATATACCTTAGCCGCTTGATCGCGTGAGAGTCACACAGAGGGTTTTATCGGTTCCAACTGTTACATCTTTACATCCGATAGGCCGTCTGTTAGAGCCGCACCATTCATTACTTTGAATGGGTTCCGGGGTAAGCCAATGCCAAAAAATGCTTCAAATCGTTTGCAGAATTGAGGAAAAAACACTTACAGTGACAAGTATTTTTTGGGTTGATAAATTGCCTCATCCCCTTCCCCTCTCTCAAATATTTATTGGTCGTTCCTCATCACCCCTGTCAATGGCAGAGTGAGGCGGCAAAAAGAGCGCACCTCTAATCGATAGACGGCAACTTGCGCTAATTCCAAGACAGTATTGCAGTCTTCCTAGGATTGAAGCCCAAGACAACAGACGCGGATCCAGGCCGCTTTCAAGCGCGTTAGAGAATTGGGTCGCATCCTGTCGGAAGACTAAAAATCGCGAGAAATGGCATTTGAGAGCGCAAGAATGTAACCGATTCTTGGGAAGCATGCTGCCGGACCTCTCTACAAGGTGGCCTTCCAAGACTGGGAAATCGGTCAAGTTTTTTTCTGGATCAGTCCGCGCCTTGTTAAAATTGTTTATCATTTGTCTTTGATTTTCATTATCATTTGATTCAGCAGTCTAAAACTTGTTCAATTGACGTTTTTACCATTTGTATCAGACTGGGACTCAATGAAATGCCTAGAAAGGCAACAAATAGAAAGAAAATTCTTGAGCAGTTCTAACCCGCCCCATTGGTGCTAACAGCTGAAAACCTTTGGCTTCATAATTACTGAGAATGGGAAGACGGAGGTCTGAAACAGAACCTTAACAGCATTGGTGATTATAAATTCTGCTCTCTTTTCCGTCTCCTGACCTCAGTGTCGTTCTTGGCTATTGCCACCGGAAATCTTTAAACTATATTGGACCGAGTATCGAAATATTTGTGTTGTTTATATGAAAAAGACAGAGAATGACAAGAAGGAAGTCGTCAGTAAGCAGAACCTGCGACATTGGTGACTCTCTGGCCTTATCTTTCGTCAGCTCAGCTGATCTCGGTATCATTCTTGGTCATTGTCGCCGGAAATCTTAAGCTGTAAACGATATTGGACCGAGTACTCAAACATCTGTGTTTACATGAAAGGCACTTTTCAGTGACGCACTGCGCCGTGCGCGGCGTGCGTTGTTCCACACTGAGCTTGGCAGCGGATTACTAATAAAAAGAAATGTAGCGGTGGGTTGTTGCACACGGTATAAAAACGAAACCGCAATTTAGCTCAGAAGGGGCCATTGGGGACCGTATGAAGGCGGAAAGTAACATAAGTTGACCACAAACATTTGTCTCTCTTAAAGAAACAAACGCAATGAAACAAAAGCAAGTCAGTGGTTATGCTGAATAAAATAAATAAACAAACAAACTTGAATTTCCCAATCACAGCATTTATTTTCTCAGTCAATCCAAGTTATGTTATGAGTTTCTTACGTTTTGCGCCCGAAAACAGCCAATTTGCCTTGCCCGTAATCTTTCTCTGTTAAGTACTCGTGAAAGAGCACCCTGAGCTATACCGATATGGAGATAGGGGTGTGACACTATTACAGCCCTAATTACTTCATCGGTTACGAGTTAACCTCCGCCATTATCGACCATTTCCACTGTCCCCAAAATCCATACATATTACATATTTTCTCTGATGAAAACCTCTACAGTGCGGGCCTCTCTAATACCTGCTAATAAGGACAACCGGCACAAAATCTCGACAACGGAAAACAAACTTTTTTTTACTGCGACCAACAACACCAATCTATGGCATTCCCATATTCATGGTGGTATTGCACGATATCATTAATTAATTAAGCACCAGTTGTATGGTGAAACTTAACAAGATAATATTACAGCAATCATTATGTTAGTTACTAATCAAAGATCAGTAATGTAATAGTTACTGAAGAAACGAGATTAAATCAATGCCTTTGTTTTTTATAAGCCAATTTCACAATCATGCGCAGAACGCACAACCTTGCTTCGCTGGCGGGCCACGGTGTTTTGAAAACAGCGGATTGTATAGAAAAATCAAGTGTTGGTCGAAAGAAACGGCAAAAATCGCACTCTGCTACTATCGCCATGTTTTCAAAATACTGTGACCCGCAAGGTCGTGCGTTCTGCGCGTGATTGAGAAACTGACTTTTTCTGAAAGGCCTCAAAGATGAGAGTGCCTACTGAATTTTTGCAAACATAGATAGATAGATAGATAGATAGATAGATAGATATACCTTTATTTAAACGAAATCAGTAATATTTGTGGCGTTCATTTGGATTGTTAAATTCGGGATATTTTGAGATTACATCATTAAATAAGATTTTTCTTACGCACTTATGTGAATCGCAGGAAAAAAGAGTTGCTTTCGTTTTCTACCTCATTTGAAGCGCAATTTTGGCAAATTCTCAGCTTTTCGGGAATTTTTGGAACAAGGTGTCTTCCGTTTTCAATTCTGAAGTTGTGGTTGCTTGATCTCAACTTGGCAACTGCTCGTGTATGGCGTTTCAGTTGAAGACAACTTCTTTGGTCCATTTAATTTGCAGAATGCAGAACAGAATTGCAGGTTCCTTTTAGACTGTATCATGTTAAGTTTATGGTTTGCCAACTCAATCGTGATGTTTCGTTTTGTTTTAGGTCAGCTCTTTTCTATTTATTTCGCACTAGAGTCTACAGTTTTCTACTTTTCGGTAGCTTCTGCGGCTATCCTCGGTTTATACACCCATAGAGTTGGAGAAGATAATGCAAAGATAACGGAAAGGAGGATTTCTTATCCTCGGCTAATTTGTTTTTTTGGCGGTACTGTTGTCTGGTAGGTTTTCGAGGTGGATCCAAAATTTTGAAAGTATTGTGTCAGTATACTATTAGTGTCAGTGAAACTTTTCCAGTTTCATGTAGCGGGATACCGCGACATTTGGAGCCCTCTAGTTTTTAGCCCAAGAAATGATTGGAAAATTGAGTGGGTAGTTTTTCGATGGGGTCTTTTCCCATTATTTATTTAATCATTACTGTCATATATACTCCCCAGAGTTCTGAGGTTTATGATAGTATAGGGAGGGAAAGAGTATTCAAGGCTTTTGCACGTAGACATGGCCACCGATCACTTGAGTGAAAACACTATTCATAATCACCGTCTATTGGTTTGCAACAAGAGCCTCGGTTTCGTGCAAAAACAAATCGCCCCAGGCCAGGCCGCCAGTGAATAAGATCAGTCAGATTTAAACGGATTCCTCGTTTGTGCTTTCGTCGTCTTGCTTTATCCCTGTACATGCGGTGATGTGATAGCACAGAATAATCATCGCGATTATGAGCAAACCAAGTGGAAGAAAACCAGCTGCGGCTAAGGCTGCAGAGAGTAATGCGGCGAGCGTGCAATAAGAAAACAGTCAAGACAGGTCATTTATTTAATAGAGTGCACATCATGGAGTTACTTTAATTTTTAGTTTTTATGCCAGAGACTATAAAGTCGTGTAAGGCGTTAAAGTCGTCTCAACGTCTAGTACAAAAACGATAAACAAGAGAGATGTATTTAACGTCCGACTACTTTAATGTGTTCTTTTACTGCGTCTGTGAGACGCACTTGACAGACGACTTAGTCTCTGGAATAAAAACGGCCAAAATTGGTGGCGGGACCTCAGTAAATGACCAGCCCATGGGGAGCTGCAATGCGGGAGCTGTGGTCTCTCTGTTAAGACAATAAAGAAGGAAAGCTAGGAGCTAAGACGTCATAGATCTGAAAGGAGTCCCTCGTTGACCAGAAGCACATTATTCTACAGTACGGAGCATAACCAGTGGCCATATTGCTTCAACAAACAAAACAAGTGTTTGCAGAAAAATAGAATTCACCTGGAGGATTGATTTGAATCACAATTATGGCAGGTTGTGGTACCTTTGTTGCGTGGTCCAGCAAGGCCCCCGTGATGCACATGCTTAACGCTTTAGACAAAAGCGTTAAACTTGTGAAACGCGAACCGTGATTCACAAAATGATATGCGAATGCAAAATTCTAACACCTAGAGCCACAAATTTCCGATGTTTACTCATTGAAAACCAAAAACTGTTTGCGTTGCCCGAATATTAGACATGTCGTCTCATTAGATAGTGCCCCTTTAAGAAAACAGTAAAATAATAGCCATGGCCGAAACTGCAGCATCACGGCAACCTTGTACCTACCTATGTCAGCGTCTGTGCACAAGTTGTGGTCCTTGTTCCGTACTGGGGTTGATTTGATACCAGTCGGAACGACTGAAAGCCTTCGTTGCGCATCTGCAAATATAATAGGGAACTCAGGCTTAAGATGTTTGCGTGCGATTATGATTACGAGTTGTTTGTTCTCAGCACGCGCAACGCGCACTTGCACATGGCATCCCCGAAATCTTACGAAACGGACCCTGTTTTTCAAACTAGATAAATCAATTCTGACGACAAAAACTGTTGTTCTTACTGATTTGCCTTTTCAGCTTATCCCGCTCCTGTTTGGTTGCCACGGGCCACACCACGAAGGGGCCTTTCGTCATGTGCTCGTCTCTTCTGTTAGGGCAGTACTCGGTCTGCGTGTAACAATCGAACACAGTGGGTTCTGGGGCATCGTTTCTTTGACACGTGATTATTTTGCAGTGTAGGTAAAGACTCTGCCCCGTTACACCAAAGAACTGTTCTAAAACGAAGCGAAAACGGACGGCCTTGTCATGTGTTGGCAGAAAGGAAACGTCGAACTGCCTCTCGCAGCTGTAAAATTGAAGAGGAAAAAGATCGTAACTCTTAATACCACCGGTTGCGTTATTACTTGGTCAAAGGCCACAAGTTGAGGGTCAGGCTTTGAATCTTGTTTTAATTTGTTTGTTTATTTATTTATTTTTCATTGGTGTCGAGGATTTCTCATCGCGCATCGAGATCTTGGTGATATTACCCACAATCGAGTGTTGTAAAAGCACAACCAATGCTATTACCGCTCTGACCAATCGCAACTGATCTTGAAAGCAATCACGGTTGCAATGACGTACAGCAGGCTCGCGCGTGCGTGTGGATTTGGTCTCGTATTGCTTAGGACGGGACCAGAGCCGTTTCAGTCATCCACCACTGAAGTGCACTGTCTAAAGCAAAGCGCTCTTAGGGGATTTTTTTAGTGAGTACCGCATTATGAAGCCCACTTACTTTTCCGCTATCAAGTGGTGTCTCACCGATGGGTGTACTTGAATGTAAGTTTTGGACAGGCTCAAATGGCATTCACGAGGAAACGCCACCCGCTTGTAATCAGTCGCTAAAAATGACAACATTCCAAGAGTTAAACATTACCACTGTTAAAATCGAATGCACTGACGTTCCTGGCATGCGTTTCTCGTAACTCCGAAACTTTTCGGGCGTATGTCGGCTGCCATAATTTCCTTTGCATCCTCAAAACCAAGACATCTCAAGACATGAAACTTAGCAATTAATTTGCTTTTTGTCAGCTTGAAAACATCATGTTGAAAGACCAGTGTATGAGAATAAGCGGATCGCAGTTTCACAAATGGCTTCTCGGGCCCGAAAAAGACTTTCGAGAAACGGGCCACTGGTCACTAAAAACTTGCATAAAATATGAAGGACACCCAGCGCACACATTTCCCGGGCGTGGCTGACACTAGTTTTCTTGTGTCCCCTTTTGAGATATGATAGATTTTCGATAAATCAGCCCCCTGACTGCTATGTCAGTTTACATCTAGCAAGTGATTGCCTGTACTTGATCACAAGGCACTAAGCCGAGTCAAGTACCTAATGAGTGTCTGAATATAGCGACCAACCCCGGCCAGAGATGAACTTCATTTAAGAGAAGTTCTGTACTGATCTAAGATACAGTTAAAAACAAACTTGGTCCATAGAGTCGCTCCGCGTCATTAATTTACGAGCTTCGACTTTGAACAGATCAGTTGGTTGCGATTTATAACTATTGTGGTTACTATAGTCTTCAGTAATCATTTTGAATTTAGCTCTATCAAGGCTACTGTTGTACAGTTCATATCGTGCCCTACCTTTGAGTTCGACATACACCTTGTTGTAAGATTGTATGTTTATGGGGTATTCTTTGTGCTCCAGTTTATACGCGTTGCTAACAAATAGCTTGATTTGCGTTGCGTGGGTTTTGTTTGAACTTGTCGATCCCTGCGTACGAGTACCTGAAAGCAATGATTGTTAAGCTTTCTAACGTTCTTTTCAGCCCGGTGTTTTCGTAGAATTCTTAAAACTCGTTTTGTAGCGAATAAGCGAAAGCAGCTGTAACTTTTTCTGATTCATCTTTATACTAGGCATTTGTTTGTTAGAAAGTGAACTAGCTCACCGCAAAAAGATACTCCAAAACCTTTCGCGGAGCTTTCACCGAAATTGCACACCTTGTAGAAGAAAGGAAAGCTCTCAGTTGTAAAGATAAATGGCAACCTGGCATTTTTAACTTGTATGGTTATTTCAGGTTGGAGTCAGTACCCCTTTTGTTTATTATCCACCTTGAAAAAACTGTATTGTTCATCATTTGCCAGTGTTTTGAATAAGGGAAATAATGTGTATTGGTGTCGTTATTGTATTCATCAAAGCGCTCCAGAGACTAAGCCCGGTTCCCACTCGGCACGTTTGAATTTGAGCGAGGCCACCGATGATCTTGTGAATTTTTGGTACTATTTACTCGTACTACTACTACTATTTACTCGTACTACTACTCGTGTAACTGCGAACTGGATTTGCACAGGAAAGCAAGCAAGCAGGTGATCAAACCAGGTCACCTACATCGCCAGCCTCGTTGCCATTCATAGGCCAGGTCACTGGGCACATAACTGTAAATGCTGTAATGGCCGGGAGGACTATAGGCAGTCGACGAAACCTGGCAATTTTGTCCAGTTTCCAACTTGATGTGGAGAGTGCACACTTACCGTATGACGCTCCTCGACTAGCCGTTTTGTCGCGTTTAAGCCACGCGGGCCAAATAACAAATGGTCCAGTCGTAATGTTCTCTTCTCTTTTACGCGGACACTGCCCCTTAATGTCCTCTCGCCACTGGCTGCTGCAATTAAAGGCAGCGGATGGTGGGATGTCATGTGTTTGGCACGTGGTAATTGTACAGTGCAGAAAGAGGAATTGGTTCGACACGCCAAAGGACTGTTGAATGACAAAACGAAATCGCACGGCCTTGTCCGGTGATGTGAGAAGGTACGAGTCCCGACGAATGGTACAGCTGGGAATTAAAGGAGATATTTAAAAGTATTTTACATTACGTTTGGGACTCATGGACTCAGCTTTAGGCACCCGATCGTTTCTTCCGAGACTTCATTCCACCCTACTTGCAGCCGTTTGCAAAACGCCTTTCCCGGATTTTCACTGTTAATGTCCTCTTCTACCTTGGAACTGATTTGCAAACTTAAAACAGGTGGAGAGGGATCCACGGAAGCAATAGGAGGAACTTCACGTTAAATTTGAGCCATTAACAAACAGGTGGATATTTAACTTAATTAACTTTTCCTCCTGCTACCTTGTACTTTCGCCGATGTTTGCCTGAGTAGTACACAAGTCAAAAGCGTAAAACCTTTTTCTTCATTTTTTCTTTTGCCAAAATTAAACTCCATTAGCCACATTACCAGTCGTAACTCAAAGTAATCGTGCTAACAGAATTAGACGTACGGAGTAGGAATTGAAAAAGGCAAAAAAATCGACTACTCAGGAAATCAAGCATAATTCCTAGCTCGTTTCAATGAGTCTTGAGTATTTATGAGTCAAAGAGTCAATGAGTCATGAGTCAACGAGTTAGTGCAGTTACCCTAACCCTAATTACTGAAACGAGGGCTTAGGCTTAATCAATAAATTATTGCTATATTGACTGTGAGTCTCATTGGCTCATGACTCATTGACTCATTTGACTCATAAAACATCCGTTCTCCATTTCAATATTCCAAATGCTTTCATTTCCTCGGAGAGGTGTGCATAGGGGGCTGGGGAGAGTAAAGTGTGTGAGGGGAGGGGAAAATCTAATCCTTATGTTTACTGTGGCCTAATTTAATCACTTACTATTCTTTCATTATTCGATATCCTAGTGAAGGGTGGTGGTTGCGATGTTTGTACGCACTGACATAACATCCTTTTGGGATGGCAAATTCATTTTTCTTGGTAGCTATGGCGACAAAAGCAGAGGATCAAACAGACGGATCAAAGAGAACTCAAAAATTGATTACACTAATCGAGCAAAGGACTCCATTTAAACCATGATCAGAAGTAAAAACCTTGATCTACCGCGACTGAACTACGCGCAAAAACAACGCAGGTTCAAATTTTAGACCCCGTTTTCTCCTATCGTAATGATCAAAACCATGTCCCTACACGTGTATTGAGGGTGGTAAAGGTGGGGGAGGAGGGGTCTAGATCACGTTTCACGGAAACTAAACCGGTCCTTTCACAATTCCCGAAAACGAAGACATGATGAAAATCACAGTTCAAGGCCAATTAAACGTGTGTTTCTCGTTCCACGGAAATGATTTTGCAAAATCACGCCTCACGGCTGCTATGGGAATCACGATTCACGAGGAAAAAACTACGAGCCATTTCACATTTCACGGGGAAAAAAAGCGGATCGCGAGTCACGAAAATACCCCTTACCACCCTCTGCATTTGCACATTTACGCAAAATAATTAAGTTTTTTTTTCCTTTTTAAGCAGAACTGCAAAATATCACGAGGCCAAACAAAAAAAGACAAGACATAATCAGAGAACAAAAAACAGTAGCTCCTCGCACGGCTTTCTACATGGTTTCATCGCCATGGATCATTGCTAGCTATCTTTTGCACCGCACCCCTTTGTTCATCAAGTATCTTGACCTGTCTTAGCCCGAATATTAAAGCCACCTACTCGCCAGGCCACTCACAAAAGTGCTTTCTTCCGACATTCTGGAAATCGATATCTAATCATACCTTTAACTTCGATAAACACTGCGCTGTTCTCTTGCAGGTAAACAGGGACTTGTCTGGCCTCCTTGAAGGAATCGTTTCCAAACACTTCAACTTGAATAGATTTCATCGCCCTTTGAGCTGAAAAAAGATCTTTTTGTGTTGGTAAAGACTTTTTTTTTTCCAATTAGCGCGGAAAATTAATCAAAGGGAAGCCAACACAATTAAAGGTAATAGCTTTTACGCACGAGTAAACTTGCCGGATTTCATCATACAAACAGCAAAACATTCTACCTTAGGTGACAGACGAGTGGTTTTTTTTGTTTGATAAGTAGGAAGTAAAAAATAGACCACCTTTGCTAGAATGGTGAATAAAATTCTCAAAGAGAAATGATCACGAGAAAATGAATGGCTGAAAAACGGTTATTTCTTTTAAAGAAAGTATGATCTCTCGCGTATGTCCAAGCTTCGGACAGCCGTTGAATGAAGTTGCGAGTGTTTTTGTCGGCTTGACGGAAGACTTCCTTGCAAATATAATTTCTCTTAATAATTTTTCTTATTGAATGAATGAAAATGAGATGAGTTGGCCAATATTCGGTTGCATTAGGCTTACACACAAATCTTAATTAGCGTCATTCGCCATTCGAAACGCGCGATGCAACACTTCATCAATTCAATGGCCTGTATAGAAATTTTTCCACTCTAGCTCCTAACTACTCTTACTCAAACAGAAGTGATTCTGCTAGCAGAGAAGTTTCAAAAGGCCCCTGAAATTAACAGCTGTAGTGTCAACATCTGACTGCGGAATACAAATGACCGAAAACAGAATTTCAAATCAAATAAAAGCGAACGATTTAAATTCTTGGAAAATCGAACTCATCTCTTTCATTTGAAGTCTTTGAAGTTTCACCCCGAGGATCAGCTGTCGAAGGTCAGTGAAAAGCTAGCCGCAGTTTTGCAACACAAGTCTTCATTAAGTGTCCATTAAAGTTACCCCGAATATTCACTTTTGTTGCAAAGAGCCACACAAATTTAATCCGTGAAAGCTTTACCTGCATAGCTTGGAAATAATATCCACAGGTACATGAACAGCCTCATATCCTTTTTGCTGCTCAAGTTTGACCTTGAACCGTATTTTCACTGAATCAACTGCACAACAGCGCGCACAGAAACCATCAAAGAAACGAACCAACTCTGATCTACTGTGAAATATATGTCAAAGCCTCAACTGCATGCTTTGACGTCACGGCACGGCCCGCGTCGAAAGAGTCCGCTAAAGTGCGTGGAATAAGCAATGTTCTCTTGTGGGGTAGATACGAATTGAACAATTTTACAGAGATCGTCAAAAAGGTACCGGTGCCACGCTAATTTTTAATTTTCCATCTGTTTTGAACAAGGGGTAAATGCAGTAAACAAAAATATGTAAAATTGTTGCATAAACCGTCTTCAGAAGTAAATGGAATCACTTTTACAATGATCAAAAACAACAAAAATTGTTTTTACTTCAAGTCCCTAAGTCCTTCGTAACTTAAAATAACCGGAGCATGTGTTTTCTTTTAAAATGTACCATTTGGACCCCTCCTGTTAAGATTTTTTGGACCCACCCTAAGTAAGCTGTGTATCAAAAAGAGTTCTTGTTCATGGACGGGTTATAATTTAGAGACTGTTTACATGGAGGTAGGAAGATCCTAGCACCAGGAAGATCCTAGAAGGCGAAACAACTTTTCGTTTGGTTTACATGCAGAAATTTCTTTCTTATAATTTTATATAGTTTCTAGTTTTACGTTTTTAAGCGCTGATGAAAATAGTCTTATTGATATCGGCGCTATACAAGTTCACATCATTTCACATCATTTCACTCCTCACGGGAGATATGAACTCACTAAATTGACCTCGCTCCCAATGTGTGGCTTCATAGCTCAATTGGTAGAGCATCGCACCGGTATCGCGGAGGTCACGGGTTCGAATCCCGTTGAAGCCCTGATTTTTTCAGGCTTCTCCTTTCCAATTGCTTAAATTGGAAAATTAACTGCGATGATCATTCTTCACTTTCATCTACAACCGCAGTTCACATATGAATTATTTCATATATACTTCACTTTATTATTATTATTATTATTATTATTTCTGTCTAGGTGGAAGTGGAGAATGAAAGCAAGATGGCGGGCGAGAACAACAAACATGTAATTTGGGTCCTTCTACTCTTACTAGCTACTTCTTACTAGCTTTAATAACTTCCTTTCAGCAGCAGCTGGTAGTCCTTTACAACTTGATTTTTCAATTGCAACAACAGCAAGCCATGATCATGCACTTAACGCATAGTGCTGCCGTTGCAAGACATTTTCATCTCTCGAGAAGGAGAGATGAAAAAACGAGAAAAAATAGATAAAATAAATAAAATATAATAAAAAAAAATAGATAAAAATAGACAAAAAAAAGAGATAAAAGACGACAAAAAAACAAACACGGCCGCCGCCATGTTTGTTTTTTTGTCCCTAGTACCAGGAACTTCCTAGCGAAGGCAGTTTACATGGTGCTAGGATCTTCCTAGCTCACAGCTTGGAAGATCCTAGCACTAGGAAGATCCTAGCACCAGTACGACCTCTTCCATGTAAACTGAATACAGAAAACATATGGCGCAAGGATGATCCGCCTTCTAGGATCTTCCTTGTGCTAGGATCTTCCTACCTTCATGTAAACAGCCCCTTAGAGGGGGAATGCTGCTGCAAATTGGGGAAGGGAAAATAATTTTTATGCAAAGGAAAAGGGGAGGGGATGGAAGCAGACATAAATTTTTGGTCTTTATAATAACAGAAATGTGATTGGGTAAGGGTGGGAGGATCAGTAAATATAGTGTTTTACAAAGGGAATACCATGGTCCCAGAGGTTTTCAGTTTCTTTCTTCTCTTCGGACGAATTTTAGGCGCGAAGCGGTGACAACTAACCACGAAGCTTCACGGTTCACTGTCGACGCTTCGCGGCTAAAATTTGTCCTTGGCGAAAAACAAAGAAAAACCTCTGGGACCAGGGTACAAAGGGAAGGGTCGCAATCAATCAAATGCTCGGCGGCTCCCCCCAGCTTCCGACTACCGCCGAGCGCGCGGTTATCAAATCGTTGAGCACAGTTCAGACAACGAAACAGTGCTCAGCAGTAGTCGGAAGCTGGGAGGAGTCGCCGAACATTTGATTGACGGTAGCGAAAACCGCATTTGTCGGTCGAGCTTTGAATTTTAGAGTGCGCATGTTATTGAAAGGCGCAGTAATGCTAATAGCTACTAAGTGATAACGGACACCAAAGAAATGTGAAATGGTGTTTTTTTTTTTCTCCTGCGGAAACGTGAAACTTGGTCTGAGAATCAACGGTTTGGCCGAGCAATGTTTTTCATTTAGGAAACTGGTAACGAAAATGAGACACATTCACTTCCGGTTGTGTCTGCGCCAGCAGTTTTATGGCCAGCAATGACTTGTAGAGTATGCGTAAACAAAGACCGGTAAATGAAGCGGAAATGGAACGAGAGCTTGGTCAGAACAAAAACATAGAGGAGGCAGTTATGAGTCGTATAAGGGAATCCTTGTCGCACAATCCATGTTAGATGTTTGCAAAACTTAAGCAGAAGATCGCCGAGGAAGAACTTACCTCTGATTCAAGCCGTTCTTTACCTTCTAGCCCGAGTGTACGGCGAGCTAAAGTCAATGGGTGGACGGAGAACAAGTGGGAGAGACGAAGACTTAGCAATGCCAGTAGTTTGTACGAATCAAGGGAATCTCTACTTAGCGAAAGCAGTGTTGCTTCATCTGGGTACAATGTTTCAAGACGTACTTCATTCACAAGCAGAACATGTGCCACTCCTGTTGGAACGCCGGTGGAGCCTTCGAATTTTCCGGTAAGCTAAGAGGTAGTAGACGAAGCGATTGCTCGTTGGATTCTCTCCCTCATAATTTTTTAATATCATGCATTGTTTCGTTGTGACCTTGACTACACCGTGGTTCAGTGCTGTAGCCGAAAAGCTCGGGAAATTGAAATAAAAATTAAACAACAGAGCAAGCAAACTCGTCCAAAACCTAGTTAGGGCTCTATCTGCGTTAATATCTTGATGCCCTTTTGTCATTTGTGGCAATTGATCACACCACTATAATGACTTCAATTTATCCTTCACGTCGCGAACTCATTATCGCTTATTATCGCCTAGTATGTGATTATCCGATCCACCCGAAACAGATGAAGGTGTTGTAAATCATTTTTGGCTATTAGGAAAAGCTTTTCTTCAAAGAAAAGTTCTCTAGTGTGAATGTGATTTAAGTAAAACCAATATCATTAATAATAAATGGCGATTTATTTGGTGCCAAGTAAAGTTGCAATAATTATTGATGTTGCCTTATTTAACTAAAATGGAGATTGGTTTTGGGGGTGAGGACACTGGAGGGGATTTTAATTTACACTAATCAATTCCATTCACTATCAACCTGAGTAACAATGTAATTGTATGCTTTCAGTACAATTTGTGACAAAGTATTGTTATGCCTTATGACATTTGAAAGTTTCATGCACTGTGACATTCGCTGGTCTGATGTTGCTGTTTCAGTTGTATTTTGCATGATACATTTTGTATGTGGGCTTTTTCAGTGTGTAAAGCCAAAGCCTACATATTGATTAGTGTACCTGGTACTTGTTTTAGATATATGGCTTTACATGTATGAATACGAAAAAAAAAAAAGGTCAGTGGGAGGTTGAAAGCTTCAACTTGGTTTCGATATGTTCCAACAATGAAGACTTAGAATTTATGTTACGGAACTACTGGACCGAAAGTAGTATGCCCCATATGTACTGGATCTCTCATTTTATTTGATTGACAATTTCTATTTTAACTAGATAAAGACAGAGATTATAGCTAAGGGGGAACATTTGCAAACTGAAATGATCAATTTTGTCTGTAGTCATGCAGGCATGCTCAGAAAAAACAAACTGAGTGCTTCTTGTGTGTGTGTGTGTGTGTGTGTGTGTGTGTGTGTGCGTATGTGCGTGTGTACACGAGTTGAACCTAGAATATGACGTTCCACTCACTAGTTTGGACACTCTGCCACTGATCTACACAAGATCTATGGGAGCTTCCACAATTTTATTGTATGTGTAGTTCCCTTACACGGATCTTTTTCATGTTTTGAAGGTCAATGGCAGGATGTCCAAGGAGGAAATCCTTAATCTTCTTTCAAATAGAAGTGACCAAGTCAATAGACTGGAGGCAAAAATTGCAGGTGAATCATTGTCGAATTGTTTGGTACTGAGATTGAGGGGAATAGCTACTGGTATTCGTGTTTTATCATTTGCTGTAAGAATGCACGACATACAGCCGGAGGTTTATATTGGACCAAAGTCCCGGCAGTTGGCTGACTTCACCATACCAATCAATGGTCATGCTCTGGCCCCTACCCCATGAGATGTGGAATATATTATGTTTAATTTGGCATCTGAGTTACCAAGATTTGGTATACACTGCCATGGGTTGATGGTGTAATTTGGCCACTGTCAAGAGATTCTCAAGCTGACAATTTCATGCATTAGCCTTCATCACAGCATTAACAATGAAGGATCACCAATCAAGATGTCAGCTTTAGAATCTCTTTTTGGTTGGGAATAAACTTAACTTCTGATATCTTAATATTCAACTTGATATCAAGGCTAGGGGGGAATAAAACAGGAACTTGAATAAGCAGGTGAACATGTGTATTCAATTTCCTTTGTTGTATTCCTCCAAGCCTTCTTCATGTTGGAAGTGATTTAATAGAGTGTAATTTCACTCACATGATCAACAGCCATGTTTTTTTACCAAAACGAAAGAAAATCTTTGCATAAGAATTTGGTTCAATGCTTGGAGGATAAGTTCGGGATACAAACTTGGCGGCCGTTTCCTTGTTTAGGAACACCAACATGGCAGCCATGACTTCATGTGAAAACACTCTACTTTATTCATTGAGTTACCAAAAATGTTTGGTCAAATCTGAGGAAGTCAGTATCCATTTATTTAGTATGTGTTGACCAACATTTTCTTTTACATGTACTTACCTAATGTTGTTGGACTAATATATAGACATGGCAAGTCTGTTAAGAGAGCAGGCACGGATTAAAGAATCACTTGAAAGTGCTCTTGAGAGGCAGAAGGAAGGTATGTTTCTTAGCTCATTCCAGATTCAATGCACACTAATGCGTATACTTTTACATGTCCTCTATGGTCTGGTTGGGATTCAAAGTAAGTTATCGGCTGTTGTCAAAAGCACTTGAGTTGGGAAGCACAACCTTAAAGCAGTATTATTATCAATATACGCGGCCAAATAGAAAATCAGCCTCTTCAAAACACACGCTCAGTGGGCCGGAAAAGACTGACAGCGGGCTGCTAATGCATTATCAGCCCTACAGCTGATTGGTTCTTGCTTCATCATCCAATGGATTTTAACCAATTATACTTTGTGATATGCCTATTATTTATAGACCATTTTAAGCATTTTTTCGGTAATTTTAAATAAGTTCACTGGACTGAGTTGATTCTTTAATAGCTTGTTCAATCAACACTTACATGATGATTTGAAGTGACTTTGAATTCGTTATTCGCTTAGCTTGTATTATTAAAACTTGCATTCTTGATATCATTTGGCCTTGTTTATTGATAATAAAGATAATTACATGACTTTTTGAGGGAATATTGTTTATTTGCGCCCGCGTAGTGTCATTTGCGGCCCTCGTGCTTCGCGCTCAGGCCACAAATGACACTACGCGGGCGCAAATAAACAATATTCCCTCAAAAAGTCATGTTATTCCCTTATTAACAATGGACAGATAGTAGTGTTGAGGTACACGTAGTACACAATCAAACAATTATGCCAGTGGCTACCATGATTTCCAGTAGATTCATTGTTGAGAAGGGTAAGTGGAGGAGATTCACATGTAAGTGGGATCCCTGTGCCCTGAGTTCAACAGTTTTCCAACCAGTCTGCATTAATGATAAAGCAGCTGAAAATAAAGCTTCAACTATTCTGACTGTTTTCACAAATAACATTCCAGAGCACAGTGCAAGAATCAGAAGTATGAACATTGACTTTGAAGAGAGATCGCTGAGGATGAAAAATGACTTTGAGAAGGCTCTCAATGAAAAAAATCAGGTACTTAATTTAAGCTATTCTCGCTGTATATATGTAGATGTAAATTTTATCTCAGTACAAAGGAAGGTTTCTAGCAAACTCCTATGAATTAGAACTTGATGTTAATAGAATACCCAAATGTGCTGAATATAGTATTAGTACAAGAACATTAAGTGATAAAGCTAAAAAAACTAGTCATTGTGAATAAAATGATGAGCAGTTAAGAAGTTATCACCAGTAAAATTACATGTATCTGATTCATAAGATAAGATCTTAGAAATGAAAGTGTTTTGAAAACTAAGATTGAGAGAAAGCTGTGTACTAGTGAGATGATGCTTACATACGTCAAACTGACCAATCATGAGGGCCATAAATTGAAGTGGAAAAAAACAAGGTGCTGTATCTTGAGAGGGAGAGAATGGGTTAGTAAGACATTAATCGCATCTTTTGGTGACCTAATTGAGTGGGAAAGCACACCAAAAAGTCGAGTGAGCAGGTAGTACTGTGAAATATAGCCTGCTAAATTGTCCAGTCATATTGTATGTAATATCTGACAGATAATAAGAATTTAAACATGAAAATATGAGTTCAAGGAAAGGAAACAGGGAGTGCACAAAGTTTTTAACATTGCAGATCACTTATCTTTGGTAATATTGTTATTTGACAAGTGATTAAGCCCTAAGCGTACTTCAGTTTTAAATTTAGTTTGTAAGTTTAGCTTTATTCATTTTCTAAGAAAATCATAGAGGTAACTCTTTAACAAATTATTGTCAATTAATGATTTTTAGGATCTTGATAGTAAACTCAAGGCTCTAACTTTGGTAAGAATCAAAGAAACTGTGAGTCGTAGATTAATAGCTATTACATGTATTTTAGTTGAAATAACTTTTAAAACTCCAGATGAAGGTAGTTAGCTCAATCTTGTCATCACAGGTTACATAGTAAAGATCTTTTTTATTCATGCATGCACAAGTTTACAAGAGACTCGCTTTCCTTGTGATCTGAAAATTATCCAGCCACCACTGCCTTCAGATGAAAGCCATTATCATTATAAATTATAAACGGATTTCTATGAAGTAGTGAAAGCCAAATTCGGCCTTTTGCATGGTGCGAATTTGTAAGGTGGTTTCTTTACACAAGATGACTATATAATACTTAAATCAACTCTTCAATTTCATTATTGTAATTAATTTAATTTAATTTAACTTAAATTGTTCATAAAATTACAAAACATTTTGGTGATTTAGGAAAGCACACGCTATGCAGACATGAATGAGCTTAACCAACTCCAACAACAAGAGCTCACAAAGATGAAGTCTTTGGTAGGTTTTTTGTTTTTGTTTTTGTTGTTGTTGTTTTTTTTTTCAAGAGAGTTGTTGCCTACTTCCCTCATCACTTTCAGTGACATGGTTTTACAAAAATTGGCTTCTAATTCAGCTGCAAAGGAGCCCAGTAGCAAAAAGCAGCAGAAGTTCTCCTTACTCCTCCGCTATTCCCCTTGTTTTGAGGAGGAGAGGTGAGGAAGGAAAGGTTGGCCTCCCCCCCAGTCCTCCAAATTTTCTTTGGGGGGGAGGGGGGGGGCAGAATTGATCACAATTTGACTGCTACTTTTTTAAAACCCAAAAGCTACTCTTTTGAAAATCCCAGAGTTCATGTATTTAATCCTCTCTTTCTTGGTGTTTGACTTTAGACGAATTGTTTGTCTAGATTTCTTGAAATGTTTAACTAATGCTCATCTAATGGCAGAAAGTAAAGTAAAGTTATTGCTCAGCATATTAGAAGGATACAAGTGATATGAAAACCACATTAATTATTTTTTTACAAAGTAGAAGTAATAGGAGTTTGCTAGCAAGGCCTCATAACCCATTGATTGAAATGGAACCTTTGTCATGAATCTAATCAGCCACTGAGAGCTACCAGAGTATATTACATACATGTATTTATTATATAAACACCAATGAAATACCAAGTGAGCTTTCGCGCGAAAGCCTCATATCTTCACGCGTGAAAATAACATGTTTTATTATATGGCTAGCTCCGTGAGCGGGCAAGATGAACCAAATCGTGCGCTGTGATTGGCTACCCGAGCGGGCAAGATGGAGCTATCTTGCCCACTTGGGATCACATGCCGTGTCCCGCGCGAAAAATTTCCCCGAAAGCCATATAATAAATCCTCGTTCTTTTTTTGCGTTGTTATGGACCTCGACTTCGTCTCGGTCCATAAAAACGCAAAAAAAGAACTTGGCCAATATCCAGCTATCTTGACCTCACGCTTGCTCAATAACGCATATATCTTCACCCGTGAAAAGATCACTGTTGCTATGGTTACACAATAAATCGCGCCTTTGAGAGCGGAAAAAAATAATGTTGTTTACAACTGGCTTTTTTCGAAATCTAAAATTCTAAGGGCCATCATTTAGACTTTATTACATTGTAATAAAAAGGAATTTGTTTTTCGTCCACGCTTTAAGGCCGTGTACTTCTTTCATGTTTAGTTATGACACGTTCTACTTAAAGACTATTTAAAATATTAAAGTGAAATTGTTTGGTATTTCATTGGTGTTTATGTAATAAACAGAATATTACATGGTCGCTTGGAGATACGACATTTCTCTTCTCGTCTCTTCTCGAAGAGAAATGTCGTATCTCCGCGCGGCCATGTAATATCCGCTATATCTTACACTGTATCTGTATATGTATATGTGTATGTATCAATACAAACATGGCTAAATGAGAAACATTTTTTACCAAGAACTGAACATTAAAAGTTATATGAACCATTAAAAGTAAAAGACTCTTAAATTTTTTGGTGAATTACGTCTGAATGTCACTTGAATAATCAAACGTAAAACGTAAAGGCAATTTAAGGGATTTTTAAAATCATCTGGTGTTTAACCTTTAAACAGTTTATCCAGTACCAAACTGACGCTACTCGAAAAGCTGCCGAAATTATTGAGAAAAGCAAGGTAAGAAGACCTAAACGGCCAAACGTGTACTGTGTAACAGCTGACATCTTGAAAAACATTGTTAAATTAAAGATAATGCATGTCAAAGTAAAGCCCAATGCGAGGTAACAGCATTATTGTAAAAACCA